>FR990141.1:1205000-1805000 GCA_905404295.2 Ochlodes sylvanus | reverse complement strand
TGCTGGGCACTCGAGACAAACGCGCGGGGAGTGCCGTCAATGAACCGATGAGTGAGATAACTGTAATGTAGATTGACATATCGACTATGAGTTAGTAACACGTCATTATGATATGGTAACGCGTCATTGAGCTGGTAATAGTTACGGATTAGTAATACCTCGTGATCTGCTAGTAATTACTCACTATGATCTAGTAATACGTATTTCGAAATGGTAAAGCGTCACACTAGTAATCTAGCTCTATCGTTCGTGTCATTATGAATTGAGTATTTTACAATATTTAAAACATACTCGTTACATTGAACTTATCATGAATTTATGAAACGTGTTTTGCACGTTTATTGCACGTAAGTCATTTTAAAGATTCCTGTTAATGTTTGAAAATTGATAAAATGTGAATTGTGTTGAATTCCATAAAAAGTTAAATTTGTGTCGATAATAGTTTTGCCTTTAGCGATTAAACTAAAACAGAAAACTACATACCAAGATTACGAATCTGTATCAAATAAAATTTTAGACGTTTGATTAAAGTACGTAGTATACATATAGACAACCGTCAATTATTGAGTTGGCGTCGATAGGCCATAACGCAAATTATTATTTTTTCACTTAAGTGTACTTTGATCAATATGGTTGTTACAATATCTTCAATGAACACTGATTCAGATTGATGGAGTATCAGCTCAGTAGACCTTATGTCATGAGTCATTTAAAAGTAATTTTGACTTTGACTTGAAATTTCATTCAACATATGTATTAATTACAGAAAACAACCGCACATTCAAAGTCATTTTGTTGGGTTGATCTATTTCAATGGTCCAAGACATTATTTTGGGATTATAACAAATAAATTCTATAAACAGAAGAGCCTGAATCGTAGTTCTTTTGTATCAAAGATAAATAAATAGTTAAAATAATAGTCGATCGAACATGACACACATTAAAGATGTATGCGTGTTCGTTATATGAAGCGAAATACAATTATGACATTTTATTGCTCAAAAGATTGATGTGAAAATTATTAATAGAAACTTTTTATCAACCCTTACAAGTAGATGCATTGGACGTCTTAAATAAGGTTAGGGAAGATACATTACAATTACCAATTGTGTAACTCTATCTAAAATTGTGTAGATCAATAATGTCTCTTCTAAGATGAAACATGCAAGCATTAATTCAAGTTTTATGCTGTATGTTTTAATCGCTATGAATTAAATCAATGCGCTGTCATTAGCGGCATTTTGTATTAGGAAGAGTTGAGAAGTAACTGAATTTAGTAGAACGACAAAACAAAATCAATTTAGTTCCCTATCTATACCGCTACGTGGCGCTGATGCTAGAAATTGTCAATTTATTAAAATAACCTTTCAGTGAGATCGTTTGAAAGAGACCAACTAGAACTATAGCGGGTTCTCTAAATAAGTAGTATATTCAGATGCACGAATTAGTGTTACTAGTAATCGATATTAATTTAACACACGAAACTTAAAAGCAAGGAATGAAACTTGTAATTCTTATAACACTGCCATTATTTAAAATTCATTCCGTGTAACGAATTTGTAAAGAGCAATAATATTAATGTAATAAAGGAGGTCCGCCAAAGTGGTACCAGACTGTCCAGTAATAAATCTTATATATTATATGAGTCACCTTATACTCTTTATTATGATACAAAATTTATAGCTGTAGCTAGTGGGATTTTTTTTAAATTGTATTTTACAATTTACTATCCTTACTCTTCGCCGTAATAGTTTAAGTGAAAAGGAACGTACCCAAGTGCAGTAGTGAAACGATTAGGTAAAAAAATCGGTGTAATAAATCCTATAAAAATACTTTTACTTTTAAATGGCAATTAACTGAAAGATTTTAAATGCAGTATAAAAACATAGTCGATGAAATAAATACATTGCTTGCAATATTATTCATCTTTTTGATAAAAAACACGATGAAAAGAAATAATCTATGTAAATTATGAAAATCGATATTACTTGGTTCTTTCTATTCTAATGTCAATCTGTCAAAGTACTCAAATCAAATTATCAAAGTCACAAATCACAATCCTCAACTTCAAATTGACTTTGAAGTATTTTTATTCCTAACCTAACACTAACATTTCACTTTCACTGTCTGCGTCCTGTGTGTTTTATGACTATTACTGGATTTTTATGCTCGAAAGACATATTTTGATTTGCCCTTACGATTTGGATAACGACGGCTGGATAATTTGGATAAAACGAAGAACATTTGCTACAAATAAAGGACCTTTTCGGATTCGTGTAATATCTACTAATTCTAATATTGGTAAGTTATTTATTGAGAATGATTTTAAATTGGTTCAAGTGATTTTATAGACAAAATGTATTAATTACAACTGTTTGTACTTTGCAGCCATCATGAATGTATCTGCTTGTTGCAATTGTGGATTGTCATCGCATCGTAAAAGGCGCTGCATGATAGAATTTAATAAAAGAAATCTAATAGAATCTACCGTTTTTTACCTGTAAAAATAAAATATGAATGTGTAGCGTTATTTAATAAACCTTATATTTTCTTAAAAGAAAATACCGTAAGCCGTTAACAACATCGCTATGTTGTCAAAAAACGGGTTTTTGACATGGCAACATAGCGATATTGAGTAATCTTAAACTAGTATATCTCATGAACCCAACTAGCTAGCGAAGTGAAATAAAATTTATCTTTGAGCCAATAAATTACCTTAAAAATAGTCAAAGTTTTATTGCTGGACAATTTGGTACCACTTCCCATAGTAAAATGGCGGGTCTCCTTATCCAATTATGTGATGTGTGGACCCTAATAGGTTGTCATTTTTCAAATATCGATTATTTTCAACTGTGATTCTGTAGTGTTGCCAATATTAAAATGATTAGTGTTGCTAGGTTTCGGAAAGTAATATTTGAAGATATTTTTTTACAAGATCATGGTTTGGTTAAAATGTATGCTTGTAATAGTAGAAAGTAAGAAAATAGGAAATAATACAAAATTAATTTAAATCATAATTGTACATATTTTATTTTTATAATTAGTGACATTTATGACGAAATCAAAATAAAATATTGTTTGTACCTCCATTACTTATGATATTTGTTCTAAAAACGAGTACTTCCGAGATTTCTTAATACACTTACTAACTTTCTTCTTTTGCCTTATTTTAGTTTTTTTTATTGTTGTTTTGTGTTAATTATTATACAACATTTTTATACAATATATAAAAGTGTGTAAAATTTATCTTCAAATATTCTCTCTAGAATTATTCTTCTTTGATGGACCGGAGACAGTGTGAGAAAGATAATGGGGGATAAGGGAAACTAGGTTTTCTCTAAGGGAAATGGCAATATTATTGTTTTAACAGCTCTATAGATATCTAAACTTAATTAGCTCAAACATTATAGAGATTATAGAGTATCTAGCTGTCCCGTACTCGACCAGTTCTCGAAGTTAGTATGTATAATGGAAATGAAGTTGATGTGTTATTATAAATACTTTATTCCATCTGTTTACATATGTTTAATTTAATTTTAATTTATTGATTTGCAAGTAGCAAATGGATATAAAAGTTATTTCTACCCAACCTTGCCTGCGTAATCATTTGGTACTCAATGTCAATATATAATGGTGTGTATAATTTAACTTCTAGAGCGGGAAGAACATTTATATGGATCGTAGATGACTCAATTTCATTTATAATTTAGATTAAATTCGCATATAACATAATGTTACTGTGATCTTGATCAATAAGAGTTTGTAGCGATACCTAGATATTGATATTTAAAATGTAACTTGGGCTTAGAGACTGCAATATCACCATTGTAATGTGTCATTCAAATTTTAACTTTGTTTTGGTGGAATAAAGTCGTTTGGTTTATGTAATCGTAATGTGATCTCATGACGTTATAAAAAAAATAATATTTAAAAAATTCCAAATGAGAATGGTACATTTTAATGTTTTTGGTATTGCAATGTAATCACTCTTTGCTGATATATTTATTGATTGACTATGCGAGATGTTAATTACTACACCATAATGAGGATTTTTCTCATAGGTTGGTACAGTGTCATATTAAAGTAATTCCTATCTTGCAAAGTTTAAATAGTTAGATGCCTATTTAACAGTATAATTATAGACCCTATATACAACCAAATAATTGTGATTATTTAATAGTATGTTTGGTTAATGCCAGATGTTTGGGTAATAATGTTAAAAATAGGTACATGGAAAAAAGACAACTCTCTCTGTGTTATGATTATGAAGAAAATATGTTACAACAGGGAGAAATTAAATTAAAACACAGCTCGCTTATATATTATTTGTAAATATAACAAATATTCCAATTAGTGTTAGTCAATTGTATAATATCTGTAGATTAGATTAAAGTAATTTTAAATTTATTTAATTTTTTATTAATGGCAACCTCATTTCTGAAAAATATAGTATAGAAGTAATTTAGAAGTGGACTGTCGCGTTATTTATTTTTAATCTATATTTATGGTTAAATGGAATGTATAGATTTTTGTTTTATCTCTGTGTTTGTAAAAATATGTTTTTGTCGTTTAGGACAATCTGCCCACTTCGTGTTATCCAGTGTCTGCCACTCTGATCAACAATTACAACAGTCTCAAGCTTTAGGAATAGGCTTTTATGCTATTTCTTTATATCAAAAATGTAAATGAAAATTGATAAAACGTGCCTTTTTGAGTTTAACACCAAAACTTGTTAATCGTGTGCAATAATCGAATGTATAGTAATTTAATTTAAAAAACCTTTTTAAATTTTAACTATGTTGTCTTCCAAGACAAAGTGCCAATTTAAAAAAAAAACTGCAACCTGGAGTGTCTATTTTTTGAGCCTCTTTGCGGGGGCAGATGCATTATCAAGTTGTAATTGTTGATGGGAATGTTTAATTTAAAGCAATTTTATGAGATTATTATGCTGGCAATGTTCAAGTTATAGACAATAATAGTTTAACTTGTTGTAATAGAATATTTTGGATTGTCATGAAAAGTAACTCAGATATTTGTTTTAATGTTGATGAAATTTATTTTAACTTAATGAGAAACAAATTTTAACCATTGAAATGTCTAATGCCAAATTTGTGGGACTTTACTTGAGTTTTTAATTAGAGTAATAATCCAGTCAATACATAACCAGTAGTAATTATTGGTAGATAATTGATGTAACCAATCTCTACATGAATATTTGGCAAATTAAGTATTCAAAATTTCAACAGTAAAGTATTTTTAATTGAAAACTCTAGTTGTTACACCATATTATCAACCGTATTTGCGTTTAAAATGAAATCTAATGCTTTGAGTAATCCTTTTTATTTATACCCAGTAATAAACATTTATTTTCCATTTATGATTTTCATTTCTCACTTTAGTTTTATTTAGCCTGCGTTTTTATTTTCCTTTATTTCCCCACAATACCCGATTCATATTTTGTTACACTTTTTTAGGTTCATATTTTAGTATGTATTAATTTTTTTATTGTGTAGAGAGTTCTAATTTACTGAAATTTTGGTAATGGCGTCATAACTAAAGCAGAAATAGCGTACACATATTTTGTAGTATCAGTTACTGTTTGTTACTTTAACATCATGATATTTATAACATCACACTTATTTCTATGTGAGTTTATGTTTACATTTAACATAAGTCTTCAAGCATCACATAAAATAATTAGAATTGAACCATTATGATCTTTGACTAATTCTTCAGTCACTTCCGAATCTTTGCCAAAATACTCATTAAAAGGCAAGCGGACTGAAAAAGGCTGTAAAATGTACCCAACCTAGTATTTAAAATAGTTTTAAACCAAGTTAGTGATTTGACATAGCATAGGTTTACCTCGAGGAGTGAGTATTCGCGAATTGAACACCAGTAGAATTAAATTGATGTATTTTGGTAATGGGGAATGGTATTTGTTGGTCACTACCGCTCAGACTGGCTTAGTTTCGCTAGTTTGGAATTGCCGTGCTTTTTTTATATATTAAGGCTTGTGCTTGCATTTAAATTTGGTGTAAACATGTGAACTAACTTTACATTGAATTTTACATGGATGTGAGATGTGACCAGCAAATATTAAGGTAGTTTTAAGATATTAATAAGCATGTTCCCTAGAGTTACAACAAATTGAAAGTCTGGCATTAATGTCTATTAATAATTGAATATAACGGAATACTAAAGAATATTCTTTAAAGCATATAATGCTACACTTGGTCGCAAATAAATTTGGGATCATTAAAATTCAGTTAAAAATCATTTTCACCACCATTTAAAGAGATGGCCAAATGTGGATTAATTTTAATCTAATCTCTTTAAAAGGTCTGAAAAATAATATTTTTTTTACTCAATCTATTTGCCTTTCATAAGACTTTCAGAATAGTGCTTCAAAAAGTATTTTTCATAGGGATAAGTCTTTCCAATTCTCTTTACTAGTATTAATTAAAGTTATGATCAGAGGAATATAATGTAGTTCTAGATTTTGGCGAAATAGTAATAGACATATGAAAACATATTTATTTTCGTTATCTTGGGTGTTTATTCAGGAGTGTAAATAAGTAGGTAGGTAGCTAGCGGTAGATACAATCCGATTCAATGTTAGTTCCAGATTGTCAACAAATTTTATTCCCAAATAAAACTAAAACTAAATTGATTGTGTTTAATTTAATCAACCTAACAACAATAATAATTATGAAGAACAAAGCGTCATGTATACTTGGAAATACCATTATAGGACTGCACACATTACATCAAATCATCTCCAACTCGACTCTGATTCAACTCATATGAAAGCATTAAAATATGAGCCTTATATTGTTTCTTACCACTGAATTTTGAACGTACATGTACTTGAACGAAATAATCCACGCACAATTGACAATTACCATAAGTGACATGTTGAGTTGAAGTAATTTGTTCAGAACTTAATAAAATTATCATTATCACACTATTTACGGTTTTTAGTAATACATTGCCGTAAGCTTCACTTAACATCAGTGTTAATTTTATTTAAATTGGTTAATAAATAAAAAAAATTGTCAGTTTAAAGAATCATGTCTAACAATTTCCAAATGTGCGTACTAAGGGATATATAATTCCAAAGTGAAGCAAGTTTATTTAATAAAATAGACTTTCATTTTAATTATATTTTAGGATCTTTGGGGAGGCAGGTAAAATTTTTATGTTGAAAAGTTGTAGGTAACTTTTTAATGTATAATTCATAAAATTAATCACAACGACAGAAAAACATGTCACAAATATAATACACTAACATTTTGCCTTACAATCTTAAATAACCTTAATATATCACACGCACTAAAAACCTAATCATCTTCAACTATTTCCACTTCATCGCCGTCATCTTTCTTTTTATTGGACATTTTCTTTGCTGATACAGCCGTTCTATAGTTTTCTAAGGCATCAGTCAGTGGGTCTACAAATCTATCGAACTCGATATCTTTCATGGCTTCCACGACATCCTGACCAGTTAGAGCCTTTCTTTTGTTGTTTTTAACGATATTTGTAGCTGCTGAAGTAACGTATAAAACAAATACTGATGCAGCTTTCGCCAAACCCGTCCGCGCCTCTTTGGATATTGAAACTCCTTCAGGTAGAGATTCCTTTACAATCCTTGTGACTACGGTCATCGGCAAGTTTAGATCCTCGAGTTTCTCAGCCATTTTTACTAGTTTTTAATTTCAAAATCACCAAAACATCACAAAACGCATTTACTTCCAAAATACCGCCAAGCCAAACTAAAACTAAACGTCAGAATCAGAATCAGAAACGTTTTTGAAACTAAAATAAAATGCCAACGTCAACGATTTATAATGTGACAATGATATTCTTCTTGCAGTTCAGAAATCAAAATGCTAAACTTTTTGTTCATATTTAATTTTTCTATTTAAATAAAATATGTTTATTTTTGGTTTATTTACATAAACTCAAAACTCAAACTCAAATCATTTATTTCATGTAGGTATGATACATAATACACTTATGAACGTCAATTTTTTAGCATTTACCACCGTTTGCCTTTAATTAAATATAGAGTAATATTACTTACTAATAGTTGTAGAAAATATCTATTTATCCAAAAATAATAATCGTCTAGCGATAGTTTTAAATTTCTATTACTTTCCAGGAGTCGCTGGGTTCAGACCTCCGCATTCTACTGATCAAGAACCAGCACATAGACTTTCATTTCTCCGCCATCAGAACCTTCTGATTTAGTTAATACTGGACCAGCACCACCACTATCACACT
Organism: Ochlodes sylvanus; assembly: GCA_905404295.2. Lineage (NCBI taxonomy): Eukaryota > Metazoa > Arthropoda > Insecta > Lepidoptera > Hesperiidae > Ochlodes > Ochlodes sylvanus. The sequence goes on along the minus strand of FR990141.1, from coordinate 1,796,714 downwards.
GTTGCACCCACTATTCAGCCATCACTGTTCAAGATTGTGTGTGACAGGCAGGTGGCAAAGCCACCTAAGGTAAATGTCCCATATTCCGGACTATTAAGGCACTTTTGACTTTGAGGTTGGTTTTTAGAAAAAGTAGGAAGGTTCTAGGGATAAAAATTGTTTTATTCTCTAGATTGGTTTTATAAGATAAATGTTGAAAAATATTTTCCGTCGTAGCCCTTAATTTATAGGAATAATCGTTATTTTGCTGAACCTCACGTTTGTCTCTAATTCCGTACTAAAATTTGGCGTCGGAGCTAATTCCGGCAATCACTGTACGTAATTCCGTACTATCTTTAGCATACGTTTTCTTTGACCTAAAATCATCATACATGTCTTTAAGAATATACTTAATGAATTAAACTACCTAATTGTATTAATTTATACTTTTATTAAAATTATTAAGTACGATATAATTGTTCTTTCGGATAAATAAAAAAAAACAATTACCATAAAAATTCTGCGACAAAATGAGAGCTGCTGTTTACTAAATAATCACCATCGTGAAAATTTAATTAAAAAAAGTATAATTAACGCAAATTCAAAATTACAAACAATTTTACAACTTTTATTATGACAAAAATCTTAAAGAACATAAGTTATGAGTACTTACCTATTCTAAGGAACATCAATTCATAATAATATTAAGATCAGGCCTGGTTGGCTTCAACCCATTAATGGACCACTACTGAGCACGGGTCTCTCCTCATACCTGAGGAGGCCTTGAGCATAACCCTGAGCACTACGCTGCTCCAGTACAGATTGGTGGAGGGGTTAGTGGCCAACCCATGGTTTCGGAAGTATTTTATACCAAATGATAACAACCGGGGCCGACGGCTTTACGTGCCCTCCGAAGCACGGAAGTTCCCCAGAATTTTTTTCCACTAGCGGTCACCCATCCAACTACTGACCACACCCACTGTTGCTTAACTTTGTAGATCAGTTAAGATCGACGCAAGCCGCTGGGCTATGAGCAGGCCTGGTTACCAAAGGTAAACCTAAAATATAAAATAAAATCGAGGTTACAGTTATAATGATAATTGTTAATAATATTAAAATGTTTTAAAATGCAAACGTATCGTTTTAAATTTTTGGATACATTTTGTGATTAATACAAAAATCTTGAAAAAATTGAGATTTGGCGTTTTATGTTGAAACCAATGTCTCTGCTTCTTATTACTATACTACGAAATACCGTACGGTATACCGGAATATGGGACATAAGCAAAAAACTCTTATCCCTTATTACGGCATTGAAGAAAATAGGTTAAATTAAAAAAAAAAAAAAAAATCTGAATATATTAAAAGTTAATATAACTATTATGTGCACAACATCGATATAAATAGTTATCCTTATTTACTTTTTGAAATAAACTTAATTTAATTTCGATAACATACTATATTGATTCTTTAGTATAACATAAAATGTCATAATTTCAAACTCGATTTTAAGAAATATAATTTAAAAAAGCATATACCGTAATTACGTCACACTAATCTGTTATCATTACTGAATTAATTTATGTCATATTTATGTAAGTATTTAACCCCAGTTCGGAATAAAATCTATAAACACATCATACTAATTTACCCTTATTACGTAATACAGCACGTATTTATGTTCACCGTTTCACTGTTGTGAACATAATTCCGGCAGTCATATTTTCTCTCAAAATATGGTTTGTTATAACTCGAAATAACGCTGAAACCTTCTGTTAATAAGTAACAATTAATAATATTACAAAATTAAATTAAATTAACTTACCAGTGTCACATAAGATCCTTACGAAAATGCACTGTCGCTTTACGCTCACTGTTAACAACATAGTACTAAAACGTCGCGGGGGCCGCTACTGACTCTTCGGAAGCTCGATACGGCTTTAAGAATGATTATTTATATTCAAACATCGTGTTATTTTGATTTTATATGAACTGTAGTTGTAGTGACATTCAATAAATTATGGATTTTACGGACAGTTTTCTTATTTTGCGACAAAAATCAAAATGTTACGGATTAATGTACTAGCCCGGAATATGGTACTTTTACCTTACATAGTTTAATCTGAACGACGCATGTGCATGGTTGTAGAATATTATTAATTAATTGCTGAAGGTCAAAAGCTAGTCAACATGAGATTACCATGCTTCCTCCTTGACCTCAAACAGTAGGGAACAGTGAACTTTTATGATTGTAACTGCCAAGCTAGTCTATTTACAAGTATTCCAGTATTTTATAGAAAAAATGGTTGTCTGTAAAGTCGGTTTACGGTCGATAATTTTACGTGATAACGTCATATCATAAGGGAAGAGAGATAGATGCGTTGCAAGCCGAACGTTTAAGCTGAACGTGCATTCGTGCCTCTATAAGACGTTAGCACGTCAAAAAGTTTTATTTTACGAAAGTGTTTTGTCGGAAAAACAATGTTAATTTTTTCGTAAATAGCCGACAAAGCCGAGTAGGCAAGCCACCTGGTGGTAAGTGGTTTGGTAACCGGCGCCCGCGGACATCAGTTACACTCAATCGATTCTTAGCCGATCAAGAAGAATCTAAGTCCCATAAGTTTTTAATAATCGAGGTGTCTTAATTGAGTTTAAATTCCACATGGCCACTCCCGTGCGATGCGTCACTTGTCCGTCATGCCGTGTCTATAAATCTGTATAAAAATGAAGTAGATGACGTCATGGAACGAAATGCGAATCAATGGGGCATTCAACACGATCCATTGAAGGCATTCAAGAGCACTTTGTCAAACGAGCTCTTTCTTAGGACGTCGCGAAATAACGAAACGAATGTATCTTTAAAATCTTTCAATCCGCAAAGTAATGTCTTTTTATTATTTTTCTTTTAAGGCGCCAGAGATTAATGTCTTTTTATTTTACTATTCTTTTTGTAGTAACTGATCTCGCTTCGCTTCAAGAAACCTTATCCATACTCGAAAAAATGTTTAGACGTATAGCTTAACTTTTTATTTGTAGGTAAACCGATTCATATAAAAAACACGTTTATTACAAAAATAAACATACACGCTTATTAGGTACCTACAATATAAAGAGGTCACTCATGTTAAAATATTTTATGTTGTTTCAGAGATAAGAGAGAACAAACGCATATTATTATGTAAACAGACAAAAATTCTAAAAATCGTGAGATCTTTTGCATTAATAAATAGGTACTCTTAGTACCTAATGGTTTTTGTTAAACATTTTCCGTGTGCTTCCATCGGTTACAATTTATATTAACACAGTAGGTACCTATTAGATACTAGACAGCTATCAACATTTCCTAATTAAACAACTCTAGTGATTACGAAATCCTTAGATAACATTTGAAGTCAACGATACGTTGCGCTCTAGTCCGACACCGACAGCTTACTTTCATTATGATTTCTCAAGCCGCAGAGTTGCCGCTGAGTGCATTACCGTGAAGTACGTGTCTAACTGTAGTTTGTACTTTGCAACAACTGCTCCGTAAAGTTTTATTGTTGGCGACGTTGTTCAAATGAAAATTGAACTGTACGGCCAATGGTTGCCATGCCGGACTGCCGAAGGACGGGTGCGATTGCCAGCGAGGCTTTTTTTAATGATAAGTTTAAATTCTTGTTCTCGATCTTTGAGTAACTGAGTGTGACTATGGCACCCACGACACATGGAGTTCTAGTGTGATGCTACGAGGGTGTGGCGTTAAAATACGAATTGTAATAAGAAACTTGAAACTTGTTTATACTTAAGTCCTAGTTTAAGACCTTTTGCGACAGCAAATAAAAGATTTTTATTATTATTATTACTAATAATTTGAAGGGGATTTGAGTTTAGTTCTCCTGCTCACGGGGGTCTGGAGTCATCCTGCACCTCTAATTCTGCTTCTGTGTAAGAAAACAGTCACTCACATTGTTATGGGACATAATTTTGTTTTTTATTTGTAAACCGTTGAAGTAACATAAAATGTCACGCCGAACTTATTACTATCTACTCACATCAGTGAAAACGCTTATTATTATGAGATCTTACAGTTTTTAAAAACTATCTTTCACTAGTAAACCCGCCCTCGCTTCGCTTCGGGAAACCTGTCACATGGTATTAGTACTCTCATTCCAAAATTGTTAGACATAACCCGCGCATGAATTTATTTTCACATGCGATGATGCTGTTCATTTTGCGATAACTCCTAAGATATTCATTTGAATTATATACCTAGTTACCTAGTGTAAGGGTTATCATGTGTGATCAGGGTGTGACTAACGTATTTAGGTAGATAAGGAGTAATACTATATCCGTCTACATCTACATAGTTTTCCAATTACCGCATTGTAAGTGACCATTTTTTTAGAAGTTAGAATGGGTACCTATAGTAATCTTAAAAGACATATGCCATCGAAGACTTTATTGTAGACCTATATAAGAGGAAAATTCCACCCATACATTGTTTTGTTATATCGCAATGGGATTAGGCAGCGTTTTCGCTGAAAGCTCCCAGGCGGCCTGATTTTTTCCGACTTTCTCAACAGTTATCGGCATATTTCAACCGATTTACGCAAAACATTAATTAGTTATATGTCTAAACATTCCTCATGAATGTTTCTATCTATTGATGAAAACCGCATGAAAATCCGTTCAGTACTTATCAGATATTACAGAGTTTATCGGGAACAGACACACAGATAGACGGGGCGCGGGACTTCGTTTTATAATAATAATGTTAAGATAGATAGCTTTTACGATTAAAAGTTTGATCAAAAGCTGTGAGACGCAACTCTGTTCATCAAATCACGCAATTTTACGATCATATAATTCCAAAAATATTCCGGTTGTTGATGTTATTTTGAAAACTTCGCAGCTGTTGTTCAATATGAATTGACCTATATACTCGGACGTTGCTTTGTTTCGATTACTTTACAAATTACAAAAGACGCCAAGTTTATAATAAGTCTGTGTACTTTTATGCAGGTCTATAATCTATAACGCCTATTTATTATGTGCGCTATAATTGGTATAAAGGGCTGTTGGGCCTTATTGGGTCGGCCTAGAATTCTGACCTAATTCCTTTGCCGAGGATGCTGCCGGCCCTGCCCCCTGCTTGGTTTTAGGACTATACGTAAAGATTTTCTTATCAATATTTTTCTTATCAATATTAGGTACTAGCTGAGCCCGCGACTTTGTTCGCGTGGAAATTTCTAAAACAAAATTAGTCTAAGTTACTCCTTTAGTTAAAAAATGTAAAAAAAATATTTTGGTATATGTACCGTGTATACATCCATTATGCATTTAGTAAAAACTAAAAAGCAGTTAATTTAATATTACAAATAGATACTCCAATTTATTTACATATTTGTATAGAAGATGGATACATTAGAATATTAGATGGATAGAGGATGTATAGATTAGATACTGTCATTAATAAGTATAACTAGCATTGTTCACTTTTAGTAAAACCTGCGTGGCTAGCTACCACCTTGAGTGTTCTTTGAGTCACCCGCCAAAGGACTCGTTGTGCGACACATTGATGATGCCTTTGGCGTTCTGATACTTCAAAAATTCTTGAGTTTAGAATTATTTAGTCAACCTCTGCTCCTAATAAAGCCTCCCGAACGGCGAGATTAAGGCGTCAAGCTCCTCCTGTTGGGGGTTACTCTCCTCTCTATTAAATATTTTGACCTCAACCTTATCTTTTACATCCTTAAAATGTTTCAACGTTACCTGCCGTCGATGTGGACGTAATCGCTTTGCGGATGGATGGATGGATGGACGGATGCGGATATGGGCATAATATAACCGCATATTACCGGTGGTTACCGTCAGGTCGCTCAATTTTTTGATATAAATATTGTGTGTTGGAACATTTTTTTATGGAATTAAGGTAACAAACGAGCATGCAGCATTTCTCATTATTTCCTAGGACCTGAGAACTTAAAAACTTTTAACTATCACGACAGCTTAGTATCACAGGTGACTACTCCTGTTCTTCCTCCCCCATCCTACTCCCGTTGAATCTTCCGCATCCTACAAAAAATCTATTATGTCATACCCTCCGCAAATCTTTTCAAATCACGCACAAGGTGTTTAGGCCTTTGATCAGCTGTTGTTGCCAGTCAGACCGCTTCCGCCAGCCACTCGGCCAGTTCCACGCTTGTGTACATTGCGCAAACGCGGTAACGCCATTTTGTACTTACTGTGTACTGTGTAAGGCTGATAGCACGCAGCTTTGGACCGTACGGGCAGTGCGACACCGGCTTCGGGACGGGGTGCTTGTCTGACTCCATCGGCTTAGTGTTATTGTGATGTTTTACTCAAAACATGACGTATGATACGCGAAAATAACTAAAGTTCGTTCGAGTATCAGTGCTTTTGCGTTCTGTTAATTCAGTGCGTTTTCCAGGTGTCTGGGGAAATTTTTTTCTTCGTTTTGGAAGGTGAGTTTTTAAGTATTATTCTCCGCGGCCAAATATCGGTGATCGACTGGTTTGTGGTGTTTTTGGGTAGACGTTTAATGCAGTAGGTAATATCCTATATTCCCTGTTGTCAATGGTTACCCACTTCCAATAACAAAACGTTTTAAAGGGGTGCCGAATTTTTGATAGTAATCATTGTTTATTTCAACAGCGGTTTTAATCGGACGGAGGTAATGTAGGGTTTGCTGTGAAAATTAAGAATTTACAAGAAATAGAAAATATATTAAGAAGAAGAAATAAGGTTCCTTTGTTTTGGTTTGTTTGTCATTTAGAGTAATTTCTAGGTTACGCATGACGTGAGTGACATTTGACACAATTATTATAAATTATTTTGATTTTACAAATCTCCGTTTTCTTTCTATATCGCTGATCTCCGTTTTGATTATTTTTTGTGCATTCAAATAAGATTTTTTTTCTTATTGGAAACGATTGGCACGATCGGCATGCTGGTTTGCTACCTTAATCCATTTAAAAAATAAAAAATAAAAGACACCTACCTATTTTTAAAAAGAGGGTAGTCAGAATGTTGTGGGGTAGTTCTAGAAAACTCTGAAATTCTTTAGCGTTACGGTTGCTCTTGATGTAACGCATAAGGCTTTTGACTAGGTTTGCTTTGTGGTGAAGGTCAAGGAGTGTGAGAGAAAAGTTACTTTAATACTTTCGTCCAAGGCCATGACCACGGAAGACAGACCATTGTTGGCCACGTGCAGATAAACTTCACAGTTTAACGCACCTTTGAGAACATTGCGGAAAACTCTGAAAATCTTGCCAATCTGCTTTCTACATGTCAACATCGCAACCCATTACTATACTATCCCACTGCTGGGCACACAATGTCCGTAGTCCACATCATGTCCAAGTATTTCTTGGGCGCTAATAGGTGTCTAGGATATTTTCTTCCTCAAGATATTTTCTTGCAGGCAAGCAAGTGATAAATTATTTCTACTTAATACGCATATATTTTTTGTAAATGAAATGTGTATACTGTGTAGGACTCGAACAAATTCTACTGTTCGGGAGTGTAATATTCGAACAACTTGGCTGTGCAGGAAAGTCGTCCACACCGCGAAGAGCCGTGCATATTTCCGTGCAGATTAGTTCATAGTCGAGTGAGAAATTGAAAGAAATGCCTCTTACTGACTTCCATTATTGAATATGGTAATAGAGTAACATCGATCGATGAATTGTAAAACAATTGGCCGCGCCGCGTGCGTGGGATTCCTTAACGCCAATATACCATACACTATAAGCTACAGAGCCGTCACCTCACGTCTTAGGTTAAATGCCTACACTCGGTCTAGCCTTTTTTACATATTGTTGTAGGATGGACGATTCTGGAGGTAGGTAGATACTATTTAACACCGATTTTTTTATTATGTCTTTGTCGATAATAATGTCGTTCCTTCATTTTCTAATGTGCACTATATTAAGACTCACTCTGTATAATACCTACCTAAAAGTCGCACCCTTCTGGTAGACTCGTAAAAAATATAATTATGCGTAAGTATATAATGGGTTTCCCAACTTTGGCGACCCTTCGTTGCATACTCAGGGTCACTGCCAATTTCGTATGCAAATGTAATTATAAAAGAACATCTGTAATCTGTAAGTTATTATCTTTGGAATATACCATACCTTCAGAAAGGAATTTGCTGTCTATGTACATACTGTAGAATTGTAGATAATAGAGAATTGAGATACAATAATAAAATTTGAATCATCTAATCTCCCCCCCGAAGCAAAGGGAAATATTAAATAATTTTGTATTTGTGTCATAATCAGATTAAAGCAGTAATTTAACCGTTTCTAAGAATGATTCTGGTGTTAATAAATGACCGGCAGTTAGTAAGCTTAGAATGGAGTGAGCCTTCTGGCTGATAATATACTTTTAATAGAATGACCATGATGTATGGAAATAACAGGACAACCGCGGAAATCTGGTGCAAGACTACCACAGGCATGATATTATCTATGATAAGGTTACCTCGTGAGCTGTTTAATTTAATACTAAGATGCTGGTTTCGGATCTCCATTGAAATGCCATGGGGAAGGCTGGCACGATTGTAAAGTCTTCATACAATAGTCACTATTTGAGACGTTACGGATAACTCTCAGGAATTCTTTTCTTTCAACCTACTTAGGTAATTGTTAATAAATAATGTATGTTACGAACGCAACTTTCAAATGATTTGACGTGCTCGCAGAATATAAACTAAGTATAAAAAGAATTTGTTCTACTTGTTAAAATTTTAATTTGAATGAAGTTACGGAGATTCCCGAACAAAATGTATTGATGGTAACAATGTGGTCGATAATATAATCTATTATAGCATGTTGTGCATAGAACGCATGAATATTTAAATTGTTGTGGAAATTGTGCATACCTTGTCAACATCCTCCGTGTGTTCGATTTCATTTTTGAAATAGTTTACCAATATGAAAAACGATCGTCAGATTTGTGATTTCAATTTTTTGCATCATCACTTTAGTTGTTGTAACCCAAGTTATAAAATGAAATAAATAAATGTTCCTCTTCGATCGTGATGTGTGTCTTTAAGTTAAGAGTGAATAGATTTTTTCTAAGGTAGCGCGCTGTACCATCCAAGGGCTATTTTGCCACTTACCAGGTGGGATCTAGTCAAGCGTTAACTTACACAAAAAAAATAACGCTACACATCCTTAGCCGCACATTAGGATTCCCCGTGTCGTGCTCGAATTTGGTTTTTACAAAAACTTTTCGAAAATCAAACAACGCAATCGCTTCAACAAATCCCTACCTACCGTTTTCGAAGAAGAATAATACTTAATATAATGCAAATGTTGTCTGCCAGGTTGTTGAGACATGACTGTTAATTAATGTACCTACACGTCTCTATGCATAAATAAATTGTTATGAATAAAACATTATATCTTGTCTAAGTGATAACCTGTCGATCATGCAATGACCTGGTTGTTAAACTTTTACGGAATAGTGTTTTATAATGGCATTATATCAAAATTGATTAAGTTAAGAACAGTAACTCAATTTTGTACGTATTTTAATTTAGGGTGCGAGGGTGTTAGACGAGGCTATTGCGCCAGCTCCCTCCCATTACAGTTCGCAGTGTTCAGTACCATCCTGTTTATTTCCTAAGGCACATGCAATAGCATGATGGTGGGATTTCCCTGGATAAGTACCACTCTTCATCTAAAATCGACGGCGTAAAATGTTTTAGACATGTTGTGCTGTCTCCAAAACCATTGCATGGACTTCCATGCGGCGGTAGAAATAGATACAGTTATTCAAAAGTTTATGTAGGTATATAGGGTAAGTTACCTTTAAATTTTAAAAGTCCGTATAATTTGCTAGTAATTATAATTTTATGTAGGTAATACCTAACAAAATATTTTTTTTGCAATTCTTGTTACTTTTAAATTGTTTTTGTAATGAAATTGATTGTTTATAATATTAAAAATATGAAGGCATTGAATACTTTTTATATTTTAACGTTTGTATTAAGTTTTATAATAAATACAAATAAAAAAAAAACTAGATAGGACAAAATTATTTGTGAACGTAACGCTTAAGTTTTTCGAATCGAAGTGACGCGTGACGGCGGATTATAGGTACTACTGTATTAGTACAGTTTTACACTTCTACGAGTATAATATGAAAAGATTTATGCTTCCAAGTGTCCGTCGAATAATGATTATAATTATGTTATGAGTACACGTCAAACCGGTTTAAACCAGATATTTTGAACTTCGAACAATTTTTTCTGTCACAAATGGAAACTTCTATAGATCACGGTAAACGAGCCATGCAAGTTGTGTATGTTTTTGTACCTATTTGTTTATATTATTGGGTACTAGAATCGAATATTTATGATTAAAGACAACTAACAGTAACCATTTTTAGGGTTCTGCGCTCAAACAGTGTCCATGAAACCCTGTTATTAAAGTTCCGCTGTCTGTTTGTGAGTCTGCATGATGTCTGCATCGGTGACGTCTTTGGTGTTGACTAATTAGGTACCATTAGGTGGCGCATCTGCTCGTTTCATTAAAGTCGGATTATTAATTCTCTGGAGTAAACAGGTGCTAATCATATCACATATCATTTCGTAACATAGTGTTGCTAACTGTATTGATTATAAATAAATAAATATCGCTACACACTCATAGCCCCACACTAGGATTCCCTGTGTCGTGGGTGCCATGGACAACACACAAGACAAGAACACACACACCCAGACCAAGAACGGAAATTTAAACTCATCATTCAAATTTCCGCCTCGCTGGGAATCGAACCCAGGACCCTCGGAAGGGCGATCCGGCGTGTTAACCATTGCGCCATCCGGGTCGTCGTTGATTGATTGTAATATTTAAGTTGATAGTCATAGCCATTCAGTTCGATTGCACGAAGTTTATGTACCTATGGTAGGGGAGCCCAAGAGGGGATTTCTGGATTTACTGAAGCGCGGCAGATTAATATACAGAAGGATACCTTGTACCCGGTTAAGTACCACCACCAAATATGAGCCCCATATATAAGGCCGCACGTGAAGGATACAGGATCAGATTAGTAAAAAAAAATTGATCATCAGACATTCTCGAGCGCGTCAGATTAAGGTAGGGTGAGTTAATTACCTCCTAAAAAGTGTATATTCCACTAATCTGACAATTTGAGAGTGACGTAAAGAAAGGGGAGGGCAGCAAAGTTGTAAAAAAAAACGTCATCTTGACATTCTCGAGCGTAGTTAATTTTTTTTTTATTTTGAAGGAAATAATTCAAGAATAACGAAAAATATATAATCTGACGATTTCCGCAAGCCGAAACAACAAAAAAATCGTCGATAAAGTTAAATGCGTGCAGCTGCGTGATGCCTATATTTCCTTCTCCGCGTTTCTATTCCTCTCTCACTCTTTCTCTATCTATTACTCTCTCACTCCGTCCCCACTCTAGTTTCTGCTGTCATGACGCCATCACCATATTCCAGCAAAAATTTTTTTGAAAGTGGTTTTTTTGGAATAACTTTTAAACGGCTTTATCGATCAACTTCAAAAACTAATCCGCCCTTGAGCTTGAAAAACCACGTCGATCGCCACCAAGTTGGTCAAAATCGGTTGATTCGTTCGAGAGATATCGTGAACGAAAGAAACCCGAAAAAGTATTTTTTCGGGATTACTCCGAAATTTTTTGATTCGATCAATTAAAACTTATAATTACTTATGAGGATGATAAAACTGCGTCAAATGCCGCCAACCACGTGAAAATTGGTTGATCCATTCAAAAGTTATTGCGGTTTGAAAATTCCAAAAATAGTGTTCTATGAAACTTCTATCAGACTTTTGAGCTGGGAGAGCTCAAATGCATATAAATATTATTTCTTTGAACTCCGCGAGCTCAAAATAAATGTCATAAGTACAATTTTAAGCGCCCAGGAATGGAATTAGCGGAAAGTTGCAGGGATGGCCTTTAGGGTGAACCGTTTTTTTGTCAGATTAGGCGAATCCCTCTAGATAATCGTCAGATTATGAGACAGTACGTTTAGAACATAAAGATGAACCATACATATCTTAATCTGACGCGCTTGAGTATGTCAAAATGGCGAATTTTTTTTGCAAATTATGGAAATGGCCACGAGTTTGCGTCCCATCGAAATCGTCAGATTAGTGAATGAGAGCTTATTTTTGGTGCACTTAACACTCACTTAGAAAATCTGACGCGCTCGATTAAATTTTTTTTTTTCTTTTTAACCCTTACGTACAACCACCCCCACCATGCAAACGATCAGATTAACATACGTACATTATTAAAAATACGTAGGGCATTGATGCTATCAATATCTGACGCGCTCGAGGATGTCCATGCATCAGTTTTTTTTTACATATTTAAAAATCTATAGCCGCTTCCCCCACTGATGAAAAGGTATATATCATATAGCATTTTTTTCTTCTTATCATCTAAGCTTTGCAACCCAATAGGTCTCTATGACGCTCGAGTAAATCCCCATTTAGCACCACGGGCTCCCCTACCACTATGCGTAATTAATAAATTGTTCAATCCATAATATAATTATGGCAAAGTCGGGACAAGCCCCTAGTGACCAATATAATCATGATATCATTCTCATAGATAACAACAAAATAGGTTAACAGCTGTAAATTTGATTAGCGTGGCCCTTAACGAATTTTCCATACAATTAACAGTTAAGCATTCAACTCTAATTACATCGCTAAAATTGGGCCAAAATGGCGTAATCCACGGCCTTCGTAATGGAATTATGAACGAATATGGCGGTTACGTCACCACAGACAAAAAACAGGTTCTATGAGTTGATTTATAATGAAAATCGGTCAAGTGTATGAGCATCTGTATTAGCATAACATTGATATTAATACGTGGATAACCCGGATAACACGTCTGGATCATATTATAGATAGACAAAGTATAAAATCTTACAGAGGTTCATCGTCTATGATGTGGGATAGAAAATCGACACCGCCTAAGGTCTAGAGTTGTAGACATTGTGGCAACTAAAACTAATAATAAATTATGAAATCATACATTAAGTACATACGAAAACCACTACCACCAGGGAACAGAATAGATAGAATAAGGTGTTACCTACCTTACCACTTACCACCATAAGTCAAGTGAATTCTGTAGGAAAACTAAAGCAGACTCTTACATACTTTGGCAGACGTATAAAGGAGATACAATACAAATACAATACAATACAAATACTCTTTATTGTTCACCAGTTTTGACAAAAGTAGCAAGATATGATAAAAATAAGAAAACAATCAATTTGTACTTTTATATTAAAATAAATACATTTTAAATAACGACCTACTACACTCCGCGTTAACAGACACAGTTACTAAATTCTTGCTAGTGAAATTTGTGGCCAAATATCGTGATTTATAAAATGCAAATCAAATTCATTCTCAATTCTCAACATAATATTCAAAAGATTGTTTATTAAAAGCCTACTATAAAAATATTTGATACACTCATGTTTAAAAATATAATTCACCTCGTAAACGCACCTCATTTAAAAACGTAACGATTACGTCATTCTGAGGTCACCACAGATAATAAAATCGTTTTGTAAGGACCCCTTTCACTGTTTATATTTAACACAGATTTGCTTGCAGCGTGCGGACAGAGTATTATGGACGTTGGTACAGTCCATGGATAATGTCAATGTAAGTTGGACACGCAACTTTTATGTGAAGAATCTGGTGTGGTTCTTTTATTTGGTTAATAAAATTTTATGCGTTCAAAAGGACTTTAGTTAGGTATTTCAATCGTTATTTGTATGTCTAGCTTTACTGTATTTAAGAAGTCATCATCTATTTACAAATCACCAATTACGGTGATTTGTATTATTAGAATTATTACTATTAAGTAATCTTAGGCGCCCTAAACTTATTATGTTCCCTAAGGAAAAATATTTTTTTTATAATTTCGAATAAGCAGTGTGAAGAGGACCTTCACACTGGCAACAGCAAGGACGAAAAACTTTCCTATCGATAATTCATTTCATAAAAATAAACTCGGGTAGCATCTTTCCATGCACTTTATTGCTTATTAGATTAGATTAGATAGATTCATACCCTGCGCTAGGATCGCCAGTGGCGGGATAAGGACAACATAAACATCACATCACTAACAACAACGATCTGAGGACAAACATTTATATCTGTCGCATCTCATCTGCTGATTGAGAATCGAACCCGGGACCCCTCGCTTCGCAGACAGGGTCGCTACTAACTAGCCTACAGAGTCGTGAAGGCGATGAAGTAGAGAACGAAACTAACCTGTACCCTGCGTTAATTAACAAATTTACGAAAGCTACCATCAGAACATACGTATCACCGCAGCTGCTAGTTGCTACACGAGTAGGAACCTAGCGATAACATTAACGAGCTCTTGCAACGCATGAACCATAAAGATATCGCATCGAGCACTTTTCTTGCTAGGAGCTAGGGTTATCGGTTTAAAGAATAAATAACTTAAAATAACCATTATTTTTAGGTACTTAAATGACTTCATTAAAGAGCAGTATAGTTAAAGTGAAGACGAATTTACTTTTTGCGCAGTTTATTTTTTAAATTCAATAGCCGACAGGACTTATAATTTAATAGCAGACACAAAGGAAAAAGGTTGCGTTGCTACACATTTCAAAATGTGTAAGACTGATTATAAAATCAAAAAATTAATTAATAATGTAGGTTTTTATTTAATGTATTTCCCCTTACATTTTATTGCAAATACATACAAAGTAAGAAGCCGGGTAGTCGGCGCTCTTTGCCGCATAGTCGACCCGTAGTTCTTAGTGTCTATCGTTTATCAAGTAGGTTAACATACAATAGTATCGGATCTTATTTGAAGAGTTACAGATAAGTAAGCAATCTGTTTCATGATTTATCTTTACATCTAGATTATCTAATAATGTCACTGTCGATTTCGCGGTATTTCGCAATCGCCTCGCCTCGTCGTCACGTGCGCTGTACTTTTTGTTATCGATAAGGTAAGAAAGGCGTTTTTGCGTGTTTTACTCGTAGTATTACCGATAGGATGTCTTTATCTATTCAAAATGTTGTAAATTTCAGATTCCACGGTTTATTGACAGCAATAATTGCTGATGGATTATCGTGCCCTCCAAAACACGGAACTATTCAAGAATTTTTGCCACTACACGTCACCGATCAGACAACAATCCTGATGTCTATTCCACAACTTCCCATGCCTCTCTTCGCCTGCTCTTATGCTATGTCGGCTATTTACTAAAAAAATATCGACTCGCCACCACTTATGTATAAATAAAAAAAGATAAAACACTTGATAAAAACGTGATTGATATACTTTCAAGTACGGTTACTCTTTGAGAAGATAAATTTGATGTTTCCCGGAGCCAACCGAAGGCGGAAAAAACAATGAGTAGGTTCCTATGGTTCGATGGACATGATACGCTAGCAGTATGCCCAAAAAAAGGCGTCCGTCAGAACGGCGGGTCAATCATCGTATTTCACTTTGATATTATGTTAAATAATTGCTTATGAATTGCTTATATTTGCTTATCATGATGAGAGAATTGCTTATTGCATAATTTAAAAGAAATAACAAATTTAATGTTGACCCTCCATTCTGACGTCAGCTGTGCAGGTCAAGTCTCTATAAAGTAGTAACTACGTAGAATTACTAATGTTTTAATAGGCCAAAAATTGCTTATCAATTGCTTATTTCACAATTTGGAAGCCTGCACCCCGTTATTAAATTCATAAGCTAAGTACGACCCTAAAATCCCCCAGCGCCTGTTAAAATTGTATGAGCAAAGTCACGAATGTTGGAAATTGCGTTTCAATTACAAGGTTCTTAAATGCCTACCGATATTGAGACAAAATAACTAAAATAAATAAATAAAATTAATAACGCATCACACTCATAGCCCCACACTAGGATTCCCTGTGTCGTGGATGCCATGGACAACACACAAGACAAGAACACACAGACCCAGACCAAGAACGAAAATTTAAATTCATGACATTCAGAACCCAGGACCCTCGGAACGGCGATCCGACGTGTTAACCATTGCGTCATCCGGGTCGTCAGAATGAACCTACCCTCCGTTAACACGTTAAGTGCGGAACGGGGCATAAGAAACCCCGATCGTGTCTGGTCGTTAAAGCGGTAAAGAAAAACTTAAACTTCACTGTCGTGCGGGAGGCATAACTTCTGGGTCAGTATAGGAAAGAGAACTATATGTCGGATCATGTCGAAACTTTTGCTGAAGAACTTTAATTAACACGGATGATGAAGTAAAGCCGGGTGGTGAATCTCAAACAAAATCACTGATGAGATTTCAAAAACAGGTCAGTCTGAAATATTGTAATTAATAAATAAATTTCAACTAAGTACGTTGATTTTAAAATATTGTATATAATATTGTATGTATGTATAGGGAGGGACGCCTTTCCCCAGCAGTGGGATCCGACAGGCTAGCTGTATATCTGTATTGGAATTTTCTTGCCGCTTCTTCTTCCAAGACTACTCACGGTAGGGATTTGTTGAAACGATGGCGTAGATTGACTTTCGAAAAGTGTTTCTACAAAACCAACTTGGAATAAATTTCATTTCATTTCATACATGTAGTGAAACGACAAGTGCACGATTAATAACTGTTTATTTTTTATATGGCGGTACATGAGAAACATTAGCATGACAATCAGTAAATTCAATACTACCTTCCTATAATACTAAAGTATACTACAATACATACACACATAAAAAACAGTTTGCGATCACCCCAGACAGTGCCGCAGCTCAGGGAAGCTGCTGTTCAAGAATGGGACCGGTTACCACAAGAAATGCCGGATAACTTGATCCTCAGCATGCCCAGGAGGATCTCCGCATGTGTTTGAGGCAGAGGAGGAGTTATTTTGTATTAGATAAACTACAATTTATTAATAAAAGGTTTTTAAGTTTGGTTAAACTATTTTTTTATTAGCAGTGATAGCGGTGTGGTTGAACATTGGGCTGCTGAACCGGAGGTTCCGGGTTCAAACCCCGCACGCACCACTAATTTTCAAAAAAATATGTGGGTATTATAAATTTAATTATCACTTGCTTCGGTGAAGGAAAACATCGTGAGGAAACCTGC
This sequence comes from Ochlodes sylvanus, assembly GCA_905404295.2. Lineage (NCBI taxonomy): Eukaryota > Metazoa > Arthropoda > Insecta > Lepidoptera > Hesperiidae > Ochlodes > Ochlodes sylvanus. The sequence goes on along the minus strand of FR990141.1, from coordinate 1,779,580 downwards.
ACACTCGAGAGTTCTCCATAATGTTCTCAAAGGTGTATGAAGTCCACCAATCCGCACTTGGCCAGCGTGGTGGACTATGGCCTATACCCCTCACACAGTGAGAGGAGACCCGTGCCCAGCAGTGGGACAGTTAAGGGTTGTGATGATGATGATGATTTTTTTATTTCTATCAAAGTTCTATTACCATTGCCTTATTAATCGCCTATTTTTTTATTTCAGAAAAAAAGTATTTTTAAATAAAAAAAGATATAACGTGAACATTTTCCCTTGAGTAAGTTAAATTTTGAAAATATATCAGCTTTTGCAAGTGATCTCAAACTATTCTTGTTTTTCTTGAAAATCTTGTTTTTAATTTGATACCTGACTAGAGTCATAAGGGTCTTTCAAACAATTTTATTCTTGTGCATTGCTGTTGTTTTCGCAACACCTCGTTAAAAATAAACGTTAAAAATATACAGTAACTTATTTAAATTAACGGAGCGTAGGTTCATTTTGTCTCAATATCGGTAGGCATAAAAGAACCTTGTAATTGAAACGCAATTTCCAACATTCGTGACTTTGCTCATACAATTTTAACAGGCGCTGGGGGATTTTAGGGTCGTACTTAGCTTATGAATTTAATAACGGGGTGCAGGCTTCCAAATTGTGAAATAAGCAATTGATAAGCAATTTTTGGCCCATTAAAACATTAGTAATTCTACGTAGTTACTACTTTATAGAGACTTGACCTGCACAGCTGACGTCAGAATGGAGGGTCAACATTAAATTTGTTATTTCTTTTAAATTATGCAATAAGCAATTCTCTCATCATGATAAGCAAATATAAGCAATTCATAAGCAATTATTTAACATAATATCAAAGTGAAATACGATGATTGACCCGCCGTTCTGACGGACGCCAAAAAAAGCCATGAGTTTCGCGATAAAACCTCTACAGCAGCGTTTCATTATTTACGTACTTATTTATTAAAGCAGCAATCAGTTTGAAGTTGGTAAGACATGTCCAACTGGTTGATCGAATAACCTGCGTTCTGGTATATCAACAGGCTTGTAAAAAATATTACAGGAAGGTACAGGGTACCTACGTAAGTACTTATTTTTGTTCTTAGTTATCTGCGTGCCTAAATACACCACTAAATTTAATAGTTCACCATAAAGGTTATCAACCTTTCCCGCGCTTTTTGTCGCGTGACCTCAGCGCCATTTTGACTACTTTTTCTACAGTGATGTCATACTGAAGTGACGTAATCGTTCTTGCTACAAAGGCGAAGGCTTAGCGTTTTATGTCATCTTTGAACTGCATTAAGTAAAGCACATTCACTTTATATTTTTTCAAAGTTTACAAACTAAAAAAAAAATCTCCAATAAATGTAGGTAACGTATAATTAGGTAGGTACCGCTTCTTAAATACTAGGTATACTATTTTTAGACATCTCTTTACTATTATTACCGGTTTATAACAACAACTTTAGAATTTTATGTGTGTGTCTGACGTTACAAATAAATAAATAAATAAATTACAATTTAAAAATCGTATCGAAGTGAACATTTAATTTGGGAATAAAAAAAGTTAACAGAAGCGAACCGCGGGCGGGGTGCTAGTCTAGAATATGGGTGAGTCAATAGGACACGTCAATAGATACTAAAATCAAGGAATTACTCATCTCATCTCACAGACCATCGTCGCAGACGCTAAAATAGCCTGAGGATAGCGAGTTCATACAAAAATGGCGGCCTTGAATCTAATTTAGATTCATGAATGGTGGTTATTGATTTAGGTGTAGGCATGACCAGCAAACCTAGATCCCAAGGTGAACCGTGATCTAACCGTACGCAGTAGTACCTAAGTTTAATCTGTAAATGCCAGTAGGAAAAGATGCTCCTTGGGAATCTCTTGACACTCACGGTAGGGATTTGTTGAAGCTATGGCATAGGTTAGGATCGGGGCAGTGGAGCGAGAATAGCACTGTGCTATTAGCACACAGTCCGGCACCGATGCGGTAGGCGACGACACCGTGTGTAGTGGGTTCAAGTCCCACATACCTGTCCGGCTTCCCGTGGCCGGTTGGACGTGACGAAGATCTTTCCACACGTTAAAAAAACGATGGTGTCGTTAGATGGCAATGTTAGGCTCTTTTTCGCTTATATTACCGATTTTCAAATATCTACAGATAATTATTTAATGCCAAAAATTAAAATTATTTAAACATAATTATAAAGTGGTACCTATTAGGATAGAACTATTAAAACGGCAACATTAACCATAACTGTTACAATTGTGTTAATTTGTACGGAATCAGTTGTGGATGTGATCTGTGATCCGTTTACCGCTGGTCAAATATGTCAAGGAAAGACCTCGGACCCAACGACCACAGGCAGACTACACAAGTAAACATGATTCATTTACATTGTTTGATTTCGTTTCATCAAACAACTGGGGACATAATTTTCGGTCAAGGTTATGTGATAATGACGAGGAAATATTTCTTCGCGGATAAACAATCGCGGGTAATTGCTGGTTGACGACTATTGATGAAATGGTGACCTAGGTACTGACTACTACTGAACTAGGTATTGAAGGGTAAGCGACGCGTTGTCGACCGAGAAAAGCGATTAAATTTTTTTAGGTTCAAATGACACTGTAGTGAGTATTTTTGTGGAATGGGTATTTATAATTCCGTGGTTCGGTTCCTGGCGTAAAACAAACCTAAATGGGTTAGTTAGATATTTTTTTACACGATGTTCCTTGACAACAATCCCACCTGATGTTAAGTGGCGATGATGTCTTAACTCTAAAGATGGTAAGCGCATTAACTTACATAAAGCCTACTCACCCTTTTTTTAAAAACACTCCCACATTGATCCAATTTTTTTATTGATTTTTACAATTTTTATTCATCGCTATTGTTGACTAGCTGTGCCCGCGACTTCGTCCGCGTGGAAGTTTAATTATTACGGGGAAATTTCTTAAATAAAAGTACTCCTTATTACGTACCGTGTACATATATCCATATTATGCATTTAGTATTAAATAGTTATTTTAATATTACAAACAGACACTCCAATTTTATTTATTTGTATAATTACATGATGTCTTATTTGGGTTATGATTAGGTCTCTATTACATGAAAACCTAATATAGAGGTGAGTGTCTATTGTACTAAAACAAAATAACTGTACATAGTTATTTGTTTTAAATTAAACAACCATTATGAACTTGTGGTTTTAGGCACACGGCACATTGCGTCACTTTTATCTGTAAACCACTTACAAGCTATTAAAATACATACATAGACCTTGTAACGAAGCGTTAACATTCACACGTTTCGTTCACATTAAGAAGTAAGTATCATTAAATGCAGTTTTGTTTTGAGTCAGTCTTTCCGTTTTGGTGGCAGAAGTCGGCCGTGTGTGGTTGGTTTTTGTGATTCAATGTGACTTCACCCTTTTTGGCTTGGACTTTAGGATTTGATAAGTAAGTTTCTCGACAAACGAATGGATTGAGTGACATAAAACTTAACATAATTATTTTGGTTCGATGGCATGACATTACATTACATTATAACCTAATTATCCATTAACATTAAATTTTTATTGTAATAAGTTTCTAAGCGTATGTCATCGCGGACACCTACGGGTACTCACGGGTGTCGCCGTGACCATGATCCATGGAATTGGGTCAAAATATCGGTAAAACAATTCAAAATCGTAAGTGGCCGTTAGCATTAATTTACCAACGTCGTCACTTACTGCATTATTATTACCTACTCATTATTTTTATTACTCTGCATTACATGAGATTAATTTTATTATTATTAACACTTATCTATTAACTTGAGGAAAACATGTTACATATTTTAAACAAGTTAATACTCGTCTTTACTACACATAAATATATCATACATATGTACATGTCCACGTAATATGAAACTGGGGATGAAACCTCTGGATATAATAATTGAATGATTGCAATTGAAATGATAGGTCATTGGTAAATCTCGGGTCATCCGTCCATCTATGTAATCATCAGTCTTCAGAAGTCTACTGTTGGATATAGGCCTAAGGCCTCTCTTACCGAGTCGCTCTGACGTACTGAGCTTGAGCTCAAGAAAGCCATGGCAGGTAAACTAACAAACTTTTTATCTTTGACGGTGACCATTCACCATCAGATGGCTCTTCTGCTCTTTCGTCGGCTATTTACATAAAAAACTAACCATAAACAAACGGACTACATTTAATAGCATTAATACTAAATACATACCTACTCCTATATGGGTGGGTGAAGGTACATAATACACTGCTCAACAAAGTCTAGGGAACAAGCCAACTATATGACTTTATTTGTAAAATCTTCTTTAAAAAAGTATTGATCTCTTTGAGGTAAACAGGTAGGCTGAATGTTTATCAAACGTTGTTCGAATTTAAAAAAAAAAAATTATAAACAAAAGAATTTTCGTAAAAGGCGGGAATCTTTCACTTTGATTGCTGTGTAGTGATACTGTATGAGAATTTTAAAGATAAAAATTTGTTTTATTGTTTTATGATTTTATTGAAAAACAAAATTAACTGTTGTTATTCGTAACTTTTGCGACTACGGCCATTATGTCACGACGTCATTTAACGCGGGAAGAAATGATTCGAGCTGTAGGAATGTTGGAAGCTGGGCTACCCCAACGCGAAGTTGCAGCTGCTCTGAATTCTCACGCGAGCGTTATCTGCAGACTGTGGGTACGTTACAGACTTACTGGCGATGTAGCCGAAAGGCACAGAGGCAGGTATAGGGTTACTACGGAAAGGCAAGACCGTTTTTTGCAAAATGTCGCAAGGAGGCAACCCACCATTACGGCTCGTCAGTTGGTAGAAGACCTCCAGTCGCAGCACCAGGTTGCTATCAGTGACCAGACTGCTCGGAGGAGACTCCATGAAGCTAATCTTCGTGCTCGCAGACCACTAAGAGTGCCCGCGCTGCGTCATGGAAATCGAGGACGTCGATTATTGTGGGCACGTGAACATTTGCAGTGGACCGTAGATCAGTGGGCACATGTACTGTTCTCCGATGAATCTCGCTTCGGATTTCATCCAGATTCAAGAAGAGTGCGTGTTTGGCGGATTCCTGGTCGGCAGAGTCGGCTTCAAAACCCACAGGAGGTGCATCCCTACCAAGGTGGTACAATCATGGTGTGGGCTGGAATCCGCCTGGGTGGACGGACGGATCTCGTTTTGATCAGGGGAAATTTAAATGCAGAGCGATACTGCGAACAGGTAGTCCAATCCGTGGTTATCCCGCACCGACAAAATCTGGGCGCAGATTTTATTTTTATGCAAGATAATGCACGACCACATACTGCGAGTCAGGTGATGGATGTGTTCCGCGAGTACAACATCGAAGTGCTGGAGTGGCCTGCTCAGTCCGCGGACCTCAATCCCATTGAACACGCGTGGGATTTACTAAAGAGAAGGGCTTTTAGAAATCTCCCTCAAAATTTGAACACAGCAGATGAACTTTTTTCACATCTCTCCAGAGAATGGAGTCTTCTTCCACAAGAGACAATCGATAGTCTCATAATCAGTATGCCACGACGATGTCAAGCTGTTGTTAATGCCTTAGGGGGTCCAACTAATTATTAAAAAAGTCCCCGCATATTTGTTCTTAACTGTAATGTTTTAATTTTTAAGAAATTTTATTAAATTAAATTTCTTTGTTTAGTTCTGTAATACACTTTCTTTGTTTTTCATTAAAATTACCTCGTAATTCAAAAACTGAATCCTTTATTTATATACGCAACTAATTAAGCATTAAATTGCGCATCGATTGGTATATAAACTTTAAAACAAAAATATATAAAAATAAAAATATTCCCTAAAAACCTCCTGTTCCCTAGACTTTGTTGAGCAGTGTATATTATGTAGGCTAGTTATTTTCATTCCTAAACCTGTGCATTTTACTGATTTGTGTCGCTGTTTAGAGTGTTTAGCGATATGACCGCCTTTTTGGAAAATACCGTTTAAATTACCGTTATTATTATTTATTTGCAATCAATGTTAGTCCAAAATGAAAAATATTTGTATTTGTACCTACATATGTTCTTACCTAATTATTACTTATAATTATTTATAACTTATATATCATTGCGGGCACTAAGCATTTTAAATACAAAGGGTATTTTATTAAATAAGTAACCATAGACAACTGCTTAATTAAATAGCTACAGCTGTTGATACGCTACAAGTAACGTACATATTTGTGACTAACTCCGAGCAGTATTTGATTACCAAATGCGGCTCTCTCACGCGTGACTCAGATCGTTTCAAGTGCAGCAGTTTACCTTCATTATTATGATAATTCTCACAGCTCAGTACGTTGTCTGATAAAGAACGGGTTTGTTTACTTGTTAGACCCCGGTGATGAGTATAGTAACAAACATTTAATAGGCGGTATAGGTAGAGTTTACCCGGGGTAGCACCCGCCACGGTACTTAGTACTATTTCTACGTTCAATAATTGTTTTAACATCAATTGCGTTCTGGTTGGAAAGGTGTGGATCCGGTTACAATTTTTTAGAAGCAATCATCTTAGTCCTCAAGGGTATACACCTTTGACAGAATGGGACCCAGACTTTATCTAACAATTACTAACTGAATTAAAAAGTCTAACATCTAATAACAGGACTAACACTAACAGTCCCTCCCTCATTCCTCATACCAACTAACCAACTAGAGTTCTAACACTTTCTTCTAACTGACTAACCATCCTAATCCCGAATTGAGTCTTGTTGTACTTGTAAGTCGGTCACAGTTATCATGGGCGGCAGCGCCGGCAGCGGAAGGGTGGTGCTGCATGCTCGTTGACTATGTTAAATCCATGTAAAAGGGTAGGTGTGTAGCTTCAACTAGCATACTAAATCTACTCATACTATACTATAATGTACTACGAAGTTATGCTACCAGCGGGGTCAAGAGTGTAAAAAAACTAAGTTGTTTCTATGCATATGGAAATAGGTCGCTGAATTTTACAGCCCCCGACACTAGGGTTGTCAACTCTTAAGTTATCATAGAAATATTAAAACTATTACTTAATTTAATTTAAGAGTTATTTACGGGAGTATTTATTAACGCAAACATAACGATGATTCTTTGAATATATGTTTTTTTTGTTCATCTGGTTTTTGAATATCTGTTTAGTTTGATCTCGCTAATCTTTGAAATGGTTTAACCATTTGAATGTGTATTTTGACTGATGTATGAGGTAATATTGGTGGGTACGTTCTACAATTCATAAGTTTCCCAAAGTAAAAAAAAAAACAATGTAAAAGTTTGATGCTCTTAAAAATCCTATTCTAACGGAGAAAGAGTTTTCCATATTTTCAGTCTCTGTTGCACTGCCTTCTTATTTCTCTGCAATTTTTCTCAAGGTTGATGATAGAATATTCTGTCCGTCATTGTAACAAAAGTTGTTGGAAGAATAAAGAATTTATAAAAAAATATCATTAAGTAGTTTAAGTAGTTAAGTGTACCGGTTTAAACAATCCCATGGTTACGTACGTTAACAATATCGTAATTAAATTTGACCTCTGCTTGTGGACCCGGTATTAAAATTGAGCGGTTATCGTAACTGACCTTGCGGTGATGTCATCGGGCAAGGCTGGCCGGCAGACTCCGCTGAACAGGAATATGTATAACTAAATACTACATCATTTTGATTATTGAGCCTGTTTGGTATTAGACCAATTAAATTATTATTAGCGGTCATCTACATAACGTCCCACGATTTTAAACTCTTGTCATCCCGGACACTAAACATTTTGACTGTAACAGGTACTCACGATGTTTATATTTTATCATCACCTTGATTTGATGATGTAATTAGGTAGAACCTAATTTAACCTAATTTTAACTGTATACTAGAAGTATACAGTTAAAATACCTCACAAGAATTTTATGATTTTGGCATACTCAATCCCACTGCTCTCTTGCGGAGTGGTGGAATATTATGTATTATAAACCAACACCTCTTTACAGTGTTATTAATAACAGATTGTGTGATTAATATTTTGTTTAAAAATGTTGCCTATATTATCCATTCTGGGTACCGTAACGTACATTCGGGGGTTACATAGGTACATATGAAATTTGTATCACTATTGTGCTTCCTTATATCGGACTGCCTGGCGTCATAGTGAGTCACGTTTTTAGGTTAGGTAGCCATTTAAGTCTGAAAGCTACGCTAGACGCAATGGCCTAGATTTAGTGCTTACACCGCATTACAATGAAAACTAGTAGGTACATTTCCGTCATAAGACCTTTTTTTACTTTTTTTGATTAGGTTATTCCCCTTATTTGCCATTATCATTTATTATATTTTGTCCGTGGTCGGGATTTTTCTCGTGGTCGTATTTTTTGTCCTCTTACTACCCGACGACTCCTACATAACCCGACAACATTATTATTATTTTTCTCACGTAGAACTATGCACTGACCGGGAATTAAACCTGAGATCCGTCGTTTATCTGACTGACTGACTGTCCAACTGCGCTACACGTACACGTACAACTACTCAAATATGTACCTACGAAATATTGAATTGGTACGAAATACTTCATGCGGTCCATTTGTGTGCAACATTGCAGCCATTGTTGTACAATGTACCCACCATGTTCAGCATAACGACGGTAGACAATCGGTCGTAATCTCGTAACAACTTGGTTTCGCATGTATGGTGAGTTGTGGCGACTTTCAAAAGGAACACGTTACTTACTAAATGGTAATTCATTGAAAATTTTGCATTTGGCGTTTCTGCTTTTAATAACAAACAATTTTATCATTCATTGTTTTCTATACGAGAGCCCCAAATGTACGTGTGAACTAGCGCGCCAGATATTTTTGATGGATGAATTTATCTCTGGATTTGTGAGATTTATATCTAATCTCAATAATCCCCGTGTCAACATTTTTATCTTCATACGGCCATTACCGTTATCTGATTTATCCTCATAGTGAATTTGGGTAAAGGTTTGATTAACTATCAGTACGTAGCGATTACCCTTTAGTAAATAACTCTACAGAAGTGGGGGGAAGTGAGTCACAAATTGACGATTGAAGTGAGTTACAAATTATTGTAAAAAGTGAAAATAAAGTTATGTAAGATGTGGATGTAAATGATGTTAAGTTATGTAAGTGCGTGGATCCGATTGCACCTTTTAGAGGCAAACATCTTAGTACTCCAGGGTATCAAAACATCTGTGACCGAATTAAACATTACATGATATCAGAAACAAGTAACATGTAACGGAGGACTCTTGGATCGCCGCCAACTAACTTATTGATTATTTGTTCCGTGAAAATATTACAGTGGTGCGTTCGGCGGCGACAGCCTGTCGCCTAGGACTTAACGTGTCTAGATACTAGACGATGTTTATATTAAATGTACTTTATGGTATTATATTCAGCAAAGTGGCAGGTAGGTAGGTTAAGCGGTAGGTATAGTTCTGCTAAGGACTGTAATTTATGGATAATATTATTATTTTTCCATAAAGCTCGCATGGCTAACTAGCGCCCTTATCCTCGAGTCAGTCGCCAAAGACTTGTCTTATTCCAGAGTGTAGTAGCCAGTATTTTCGTCCTTAACTACTCTTTGTCAACGAATCGGTGCCTTTGTGTAATATAATAGACTACTCTTTGTTTTAAGAGGTAACATTTACATTAGTAAAAGCAGCATTTGCATGCACTAGGCGGTCTTATCGAGAGCGATCTCTTTAAGACGACCTGTGGGCAGAGGACACAATAAAGAAAGAGGTAGGATGCACGACAAATGTGGTCACTAGCCGGACCTTGATCACCGGAGTCTAGATGTTGACAGAATTATCTGTGAGTTAGGTACATATAAAGGTGCGGTTACAGAACTCCCGGTTAGTGAGATGCGTCGAGTTCTTAGCGATGCGTGACGAAGGTGTCTGCAGTGCCCAAGGGTTACCTTTTTACCCGGGCTTAGACTCGGGAGAGCTAGTGTCTTCCAGTGGTTGGTCCCGCTGTTTAGCGGGGGACCATATCGTGTGTCCGTAGAGCGAACTGATTGTCAAACCCCCGTCCTGTGCCCAGGGCTGTAGCTAGAGTCGAATTTGAGGTAGGTAGGTGAGGTTAGAGGTAGGGCAGAAGTAAATTTATCATAATTGATATGCCCTCGAAGCACGGGCTCCTAAACCAATCACCATGTATATCACTGACCTATAGGTTTAGATACCTATTGCTACAATTTTTTATCTCAAACTTTGAACAAACAATTTAATTATAACAATTTATCTTAGTTTTTGGTATTTTTAAGGTAAGGGCATTACCCCCCCATCCCCCCCCCCCCCCCCCCCTAGCTACGGCCATGCCTGTGCCTATCTCTGTGCACATATCCTATATCTGTGTCCTGATCTCATCGACCTTCAACTAAATGATACCACGACATCCAAAATTCAATTACGCGCTAGCAGTCTAGACGTCCAAAATGGTCAGTAAAGGTCGCGTGCCGTCGATGACAACGCTATAAATTAATCCATGACCTTTTACGGCACTTACTACGATTGCATACTTCAGTTTTAATGGACGCGATTAGCAGATAGGATCGCCTACACCGAATTACTTGTGTTAAGAGCTAGGTGTTGCTTGCGGTTTGACTCGTGCGGATGTTACTTGTATTCAATCCATTAATAGCCTACTATTGAGCACGGGTCTTTCCTCATACCGTAGGAGGCCTATAGCGTACTCCACCACGCTACTTCAGTGTGGATTGGTGGAAGTGATAGAGGCCAACCATAGAATCGAAAGTTTTTATAGGCCTCATCCATGACTTAACGACTGCTATTTAACGATTACAACCGGGACTATCGGCTTTACGTGACCTCCGAAGCACGGAAGCGCCCAAGAAATTTTTGCCACTAGCGGTCACCCATCCAACTACCGACCGCGCCCAGCTGCGCTGATGCTAGACTCGGTCGATCATTTACAATGGACACGAGTCGCTGGGCTATGAGCGCTTCTATTATTTATTTCTTAGCAACCATTGTAATAACCCAATGCTTTGGTATTTTATCTCATTAAATATGAGTCATTACTTTACTTAATTAACTATGTTAGTTAAGCTAATTAAACTCCAATGTTTCATTAATTAAAATGACACGAGTATACATAACGCTTTTTATTTATTTGTTACAGAGTCTGAAAACAAAATGTGACTGAACATTCTACACCAAAACAAAGAAGATACACGAACGAACGAACAGCCCCAATCGAAATAATACAATGAAATGTGTTCCTTAATAAATTAAATCAAATAAATTTAAATAAGATAATATCTATGATTGTTTGTAAACCGAAATGCAATTTTAGAACGCATCGGTAAGAGCGAGAGACATTGCGGCGGGAGCGGGACAGATAGCTGAGTCCAAAAATAGTGCGTTCGGAAATAGAGAAAAAATGTCGGGCTCAAAGTCAGTATCCGAGAGTGGAGCGGCGGATATCAACGCCGCCTGGTGGCAAACACCATGGACAACTATGGCTGACCTAGCCGAAGCAGTAGACGATTTGATCTGCAGCTTCGACTATATGGACACAGCTATGGACAACCTAGTAATGTTAATTTTCATATGGATCCTATTCTCAATCGTTCTTCTCGGCATCGCGAAATGGGCGTACGGGCGGTTCGGAGTGAAGCCCGCTGAGGAGAAAGCGGAAAAGCCCAAGACGATTGAGGAACCGAAGAAAACAACGAACGAAATAATAGCGAGCGCTGACAGCGTTCTAGCGACCAGCGCGAAAATCAAAAGTGGTTCCTTCAAGCCCTCGAAGCCGAGTAGCTTCGTCCCCGCCACGCCGCCGGCCTCAAGGAAGAGAATAGGCCGCATGTCACCCGGTCCTGAACAACTCACGCTGAAGAAACACCAGAGCATCGTAGTCCCGACCTGCACCGGCGCGGACGCAGCGAGTGTGCAATGGGTTAACGAAGTATTGACGTGGTTATATAATGATCTTGTTATTGTGAACGATCTAGTGCAGCAATGGATTGTGTCCATGAATGAATTCTCCAAGAAATCCGTCGAGGAGGTGAGTGTTAGATATTATTTTCTTTTCGTATTGCTTTCGTATCATCATTCCGTAGTCTGCCTGAAGATTAGATTTAAATAAACTCTTATATGTAAATATATAGGCTATAAGTATTACTTTCAAACGAATGGTATTTTCAATAGATTTCAGTAGTGATCTCATGTGTAATGAACTCAAGCCAAAGGCATTTGAACTTTATTAACTGAGCTATTAGATTCAAAATTATTCAACTCGGTAATATCCTGTAAGATCAGTCTATCACCTTCACTATGTACCGTGTCAATCAATCTTAGACGTTAATCCATCGCAATAAAGTTGAATGGCACAGTGGGCGGTAATTTGAGTGTTGAATCTTTGTCGAATTAATAGGTCGATGCACATAAAAATTTAGTTCAAGATCGATTTGTAATTTTGAACGCGATAGCGATGGTTGAGAATTTAATGAGCAATAACATATTAACATATTTAAATATAAAATACATTTTTAACAGATTAAGAAACGTAACGTAAACTTATTCTTAATCATTAATGTCGGTATACGTAAAATACATAAAAAACTTTCCAATTGAAACATTAACTCTTCAAAGCAATATAAGTACCTAGATATAGCCTGAAATAAGGTCAGCAACTTTGACTATTGACTCCCTATTCCTGATATTTTGCACTATTCCAAATATAAGCAAACAAAACACATTTTGTAAACAGTAATAATAATAATTATGTAGTCCAAACACTTGATAAAAAGGATCGTGAAGTCATAAGCCATGTAGAACAAAGTGTAATCGTAATGCAAATGCAAATTGACATAATAAAAGTGTTGACAATTGTACCGTATTGAGTTAAATTAAGTAACCTTCAATTTTGAAATTAACTAATAAGTCGACCATTTGTATTTTTGTAAGTCACTGATGTTTTTATCAGTAATAAATAAACAGAATCTTTAGGAAAGAATTATATTTTGCAAGGGCAAAATAAACTATTATTTAACTATTATTATAGCTCCTGAACCTCAAATGTAGTAGGCCTATGATTGTTGTACCCTTTGAAAAATGTGCCTCTAAAATTCGATTTTTCATAATGGATCAGTAGCTTTGCCCCCTCTGGATCAGAAGCTGGGTACGCCCATGGAAATCGGCCAACAAACCCTCGAGATAGTTTCCGTATTGCATAAACTAACTTTGACAACCCATAGAAACTAAGTAGTAGGTACTATTAGTAAATCATTAAATAACGTAACAACTGTAACAAGAGAGGTCAAACAAGTGTGGCATCATTGTTGTTGAGTGGCTTTTGAATGGCTTGTTTACGACACACGCTTGACAGGTGACTCGGTGGATAATGTTGTGTGTTCATGAGATTCAGTAGTCCTTCGACGAGTTCGACGTGCTTAAAGCACAGACTATAAATAAAACATCTCCAACTTTGTAAGACGGCGTGTAGTCTTTAACAACACCGCATTGCGTCAATAACAACGATTACGTACCTGTTTGGGGAGGTCTCAACGACCCGACCACGGTGGTCGCAAGGTCATGGACAGACGTCGCTATAGGATACGGGACGCCATGTCTGTCACGCGTCACTAAATTGTTGGCGCGTTCTACGATCAGCGCTAACGTGAGTGAACGAGCGGGTTTGTCGCGGTGACATGATACGCAAGAAGTGATTATTATAATTATTAATCGGTTATTGTGTGTGTATCCGATCGATTATGAATTATTATTATTGATTATCTATGTATCCAAAGGACTCTGAAATGAATTACTGGCGTGATTATCTAAAAAAAATAAAAATTGTAACTGACTTTTCACTGATTATTATGTCACAATGTGCAAGTACAAAGGCGACGTAGTTGTACAAAAACCAAAATAAAGAAATGAGCTCACAAGGCATTTTCAGCTTTAGTTATTATTGTTATGTTTAATTAAGTATATATTTACTACAAATAGATTTTCTTTATGCTTATTATGTTGTCTCAAAGTACATAAATGAAGCCGTGAAGTCATTTTATTCTGTACCTACATACAAGAAGAAAACAAACAATATTATTAATTAAGTTTACACTCACGCGTTTGACTAGCGAAGGCTGTGTAGTATTTGTATTGATAGTATGCTCTGCACAGAGATGTCCTTAGTCTTTACATCCTTAGTAACACATCATTTGCTATTTACTATAACCTAAGCTAACCTAAGGATTCTAAGATCTTGTACCCAAGGCACGTTACCATTGTCGTAAGTGTATTTACTGCTGTAATAGCTCGTTGCTGCTGTAGCATTTACGCCGAGTACCTACACTGTACATTGTAATAAGAACAAAATATAATTTATATTATTTTATTAACCACTTTTGTCTTCGAATAGAAGGTAACAAAACTTTCTATTACTCCGAAAAGCGCGGTAAGTGAGCTGTCAAACTCCCGCTAGTGATGGGGACATAATCGACGCGACAGTAGTGCTGCGTGTTATCTGTCAATTCGGTGTTCAGTGAATAGTGACAGATACTCTACAAACTTGTAAAATCAGACTGTTTATTCCCGCGAAAACTGATTTCAAGAATGGAATGGAATTGGAAGATTGCAGCATAAGATCGAGTGGTGCCGTAGTGGTACATAATTATAGGAACAGCAAATTCGCTTTGAGCGTTGCGCTTCGTGGACTTGTTTTCAATAATCTATTTACGCATCATCTCTGGATAAGTTAGTAGGTAAAGTCATAACAAGTAACGTTATGTTGACATTTTTACAGTTGCCTGGCAACTGTCTTGAGAATTATGAATTAAAGAATATTGAGAACAGTCTTTAAATATTTTGTTTCCGGATTGTTGCGGACCAAAGACGCAAGCACAAGTACATACCTACATAGTTCGTAGGTTACCGAAATGGTTTAACTCAGGATATTACCGTTTAAACATGTTTATTTATAACTAGCGACCCGCCCTCGCCTCGCTTCGCTTCGGGAAACTTATTCCTTCGGTTTGCAAAGATATATCTTTATAATTTATAGCCTATGTGTTATTCTGATGTGTAAGCTATATTATTGTAAAGTTTCAGCAAAATCCATTCGGTAGTTTTTGCGTGAAAGAGTAACAAACATTCATACTCTTCGGACTCATTCGGACTCCCGAAGTGGGGAGTCTGGGTTCGAAACCTGCACGCACCACTCGCACCACAAATTTTCAAAAATTATGAGCATATTAGAATTTAATTGGACTATTAGCTGTGCCCCTCACATTCTGAGAGGATACTCGAGCCCAGTTGTGACACAGTTATGCTGATGATGATGAAAAGTCTCAGTAAATACAACTTTTTGCCTAAGTACATTAAGGTGAGTAACTTAATTAATCTAAGCTGATTAGCTGAACCTACTTAAGCGAGGAGTGACGTTATTAATGACGTAAACCGAGTGCTGTATAAATGTTGGGAATAGTCGAACAAACATTAAGTTTCGCAACGTAGCCGATATGCTGTGATGAGTCAATCCTGTCAATAATTCTAAATTTATTCATTCTATGTTATCTCAAGAAGTTATAGCCTAGTGGTCTGGACCTTGGTCTCTCGCACGAGGGTCCGGGGTTCGAATTGTACACCTCTAATTTACAATGTGTGCATTACCATCGTGAGGAAAACGGCACACCTGAGAGTGCATAATATATGTAGGTACCTACTGAAGGTGTGTAAACGAACAGCGCGGTGAAATCAGCCTGTACCATCACAGAAGGAGACCGAAGCCCAACAGTGGGTCAGTTATGGGTTGCGACAACGAGTACTCATTCTGGAATCATGAAGTGATTATTACTTTGTTTACGAAATTTATATGTGATAGACAAATAACACATGTGATTCACTGACTGACTCATCAACGCTCAGCCCAAACACTTGCGCTAGAAAGCTGATGTTTTGCACAAGATTCCTTTACAATGTAGACAAGTTTCGAAATTCCCACAGAAAGGAAGGGAAGAAGACTTATATTTCCGTTCTTAAGTTAGACTTAAAACTTAGCAAGCAGTAGGGTATCTACATAATATCTTAGTTAATGAAAACTGTTCGTAGGAACTTTATCGGGAATAAGGAGGATTTACCCGTATATTATCACTTTCAATAAGCTTCAATTTGTTCATGTTAATGAGAAATTTTATTAGAATATCTAATAATTTTTTTGGTTACCTCAACGACAAAATTCCCCCTTTTTATGTTGTTTCAAATTCCCACGGGGAGGTTATAAAGAGGCTTTATATTTTTGTTTTTAAGTTGCCTTATGTTCGGAAAAAATTCCGGCAATATCCAAATCCACGCGAGCGTAAATGCCAAGTATAATCCTTAAATAAAATATCAAGTCTAATGTTCTTTAAGATGACAGAAAATTTGTGGAAACAGAGTTACGTTTCACTTGTTTTGCTTCAAACAAAAGTATAATGTGTTTGCGTGTCAGTGTTTTCATATCTAGTAATATAATCCTAGCAATTAACTTTAATATGATAACTATGTATTTCCATTTCCTGTTGATAATAGGTAGTAATAACTCTCCGGGTTGACTACATTATTATTATACAATAACATATAATTTTAAAAGATATTATTAAGAAAACTTTGCAACATTTTTACAACCTTTCATTTCAGAAACATAATTTTACACCTCAAATTTGGATTCCATCAGGATGTATAAGAGTCATGCAGTGTTCCATTTCGGTCAGATATTTAATGATCCAATAAGGAGTGTGCGATACGATATCAATTACCGAAGATCAGATATAAATAGTCCCGGCCTGACATCGTTACTTCTAACACCACATAATAAATAATAGCTAGTAAATTGTAATATAATCCACTTCAATATCACAAATATTATCCTGCATGGACTGATTTATTTTTCCCATTGAGGATGTATTATCTTATTCCACCTTTCTTAATATTATTATTATACCAAAAGAATATCTTATTCATTTGGTGTGAGGTATTATGGGTATATTTTGCAATAACAACTAGAGAATGCATTTCCGGCGCCGATAACAATCATAAGACCTACAACGATAATGAATGAGACATTCCATCACGGTCGAAAACCCCTCGGGAATAATAAAACGACTATGACAGACTTTATGACAATAACTGTTTATTTACTACACGTATATTTTTATTTATTATAGTGCGTCTAGCCATTTTTATGTGACCGGCAACCGCAGCAACGCATCGGTAATGTTATTGTTAACCTAAATGAAGCGTTTGTCGACTAGGTATTTATGTAAAAAGTGCAATGAAAAATAACAATAACACGTTTTTCATTTTATTACGACTCCGCCGCCGATACTTACCGTACCGACCGTACGCCCTTCGATCCATTGCAGGTATTCATTTATTTTCCTACTAGCGACCCGCCCTCGCTTCGCTTCGGGAAACTTATTATCAAGTGCTTAAATATAAAGTTTCATGGTTCTTTAAGAGTTGGCGCTAGGCGTTCTTATTCTTTAAGTTAGGAAGGTTCACCCCTAGATGGCGCTGTGCTTAAAACCCGAAGAAATCCCATACAAACTTTCAACCTCTATTTCAACCTCTTCATCCCTTTTTGTCGCAATAAAAGGTAGCCTATGTCCTTTCTCAGGGTCTAAAGATTGTCTGTGTCAAATTTCATCAAAATCGGTTGAGAGGTTTAAGCGGGAAAGCGACACAGACAGACAGACAGACAGACAGACAGAGTTACTTTCGCATTTATAATATTAGTAGGGATACTTACTCATTATGATTCTGCTTCTAATAAAATGTAATGTAAAGGCCTTTATCATATTATATTATATTGAATCCGTCATTGCAAATGTATGATAGCTATAAACCATCGGCTCAACTATTATGTAAGTAGGTACCTACCCGTGACCTCAATATGTCGTTCACAAGTATCATAAACACAAAGGATGTATCAGTGGATATAAATATCCCAAACTTCAATCTTGAAAGAATATTCTCATGTAGTTTAAATCCCGTTCTATGTGTTTTTTTATTCATTTAACTTAAAAAAAGGATGTTTTTGTGCAGTACTTAGCACTTTTAAAATTGCAAAAAAATTAAAATTGATAACCACAGGTTAACAAAGAAAGTTGATAACGTTAATCCGTTACGTTCCCATTTCCATGGACAATAGACGATGTCAATTTTGGTAGGTAGATATACATAATAATATTATATTTATGTAGGTATATTTAATGTAAGTAAGTCACCATCGCATCTTTTAAACATTATATTTACTGTCTGTTTCCGAAACCGAAACTTTAAATATACCTAATTGGCCCGACCCGAATGACTTTACCATAGAAACAGATTAGATAAGATCCACAGATGAATAAGCAATTACTGTACCACAGATTACTAAGTAGCTATTTAACCTGTACGGGTCAAAGAAACTATACGGATACCTACCAGGAGATAATAAATCACCAAGAAGTTTGTACCTCATCCAGAAACATGGCACGTGTCGTAGGTGACCTTTGTCGCTGCACATACTTACACTAACAAGATTGTTTTTTATTTATTCACTCTTTATTGTAAACCTAAAAACTAGATTACAATGGGCGGACTTAATGCCTGATGGCATTCTCCACCAGTCAACCCTGATTGTTTTACATAAAAAGTTTTTGTGAACATCATTAGGCACAATTTTGTCATCTTTGTACCTAAAAGAAAGAAACACTTCTGAAGTAGACTTTCTGACTTTTTACGGACCAAGCAACCACACCCTTCCGCTGCCGACCATGACAACTGTGACCGGCCCAGTACAAAACTTACATCGGGTCTATAAAAAAATACATCGGGTCGGGTTTATAGGATGGTGAGCCCACTTAGCAGAGTGTGTTATTAAAACGTATAGATAGAGTTATAAGACATTATTGATGGATGCGGTATAAGGCGCTCCGTCCATCATTGAATCCAGAGTAACATACCTCCTTTGCATGTGTTGCAGCATCCTGCTGAAGAATGGGCGCCGAAAATTCCGTTTCATCACAACGTTGCGTTTTACGATATAATTTCGATGTAAAAATCCATACTGCTTTTATCAAAAAACCATAATAATTATTTACGGTAGGTACTAGGTAGATATGACGGTAGTGAAGTTGAAACCGTCTAATTTCGTCCAATAGGCCGTAATGATAATAACAGTGAAAGGTCAAGAGCTGGTGTGGAATGTTATTGCTTTATTAGGTTGACAGATTAGGTACGTGATTTACAGTGCTGTTCAAAATAAAAATAGAGGGTTGGTAAATTTAAAGAAACGTTGGTAATATTATTTATTAGAATGATAGCGGAGTGGTTTAGGTTTACCTAATGTTAATAAAGTATATTTTTAAATTAAAATAATACATAATATTATACATGTTTTAAATTAATAATACGTAATTCTTATAACACGTGTCATGTGATGTAGATATTATAATACTACATAAAAATTATGATAAAAACGTACGCAGTTCGGTAGAGGTATTTATTACTGCAAAAACTATCACAACGATTGTTAGAAATGTTGTCTGTTTGTTTGTCTTTTTGTGAGTTTGTAGGTACGTTTATTCTCATTACTTACCCGATGTGGATGCCGTTTTCACTGATGAAGCTTGCGATAACATTTGGTTTTTTATTTTTATTGCTTCACAAACAAAATTATACCGTACAAATAGAAATACAATTTTTTATGTTATTTATTCTGTCAATCTATATTTACTAAATTGAACGCATCACAACAAATGCGCCTAAAGACGCGGGAATGTAGGTCGATGGCGGCAGATTTAAAATTAGAATAGAAAATCCAATCCCTTCCTTGTTTGCTTGTGTCATGATCTATTTTTCATGTACGGTATCTACAATTTAATCACAAATCATTTAATTTTTACAGTATGATAAACACATCCTGTAAAAATTAGATTTGTTAATTTGTTAAATAAGTTCTATAAAATTACATCGGAATAGACAAATAAAAAACATCAAGATCTTTTGGAAATATAATATTACCTCGTCGTACCACGATAATACCTATAAAAGTAAATTAAATTACAATTACAACATAATTTGGTAGGTCCCTAAAAGTATCTAGGTACTTACCTCATTACACAGACCTCTGCACTCTGACCTCATGTTGCCGGCTACCCGCCGTCGCCTATTAACATCAAAAATACGTGAAGTGACATCATCATTACTCATTCAATGGCTCATTATAGTAGCGTTACTGTATTCATTAGCTCACTAAGTATATTTAAATGTTATTATTGGTTTTTGACTGTAAGTTTGTGTAATGTAATATTAGGAATTTGGAATCGAAGAAAATAAATATTCAGAGTACCTACTTACTTTTATTTTTTACTCGTCTTTTGATTGGTGCTAGTAATAACCTAAGCTACTACCTAAGTAATTATAATTCATATCCATCCAAAACGGATCAAAAAGTGCAACTCGTGTTGTTCCACGTAACGCATCTATATTTTTAATGTCCTTGGTTAATGATATGTTCCTTAAAACTGTAATATAATCCCAGGTTATTCGTAAGACCTAAGTCGGTTGAGAACCGACAGTGAGACGTGTATCGGTATCAGAAAGTAGGAACTGAAACACGACAATATATCCGCAGTTCAAAGGGTACGTGCACACTGGTTACGGCGATGCGGCGCGAAAACAACGAGCTAATTTCGCGGTGGTACCATTGACTTACGTTTTTACCGACTTCAAAAGAAGGAGGAGGTTCTCAATTCGCCTGTATATTGTAGTGAATAATTCTTTAGTATCGTTGTGATTTGGAATTCGTTGAAACGGAAATGACGCGAACGAAACATCGGCAAAATAGCGGCTGACGTAAGCAAAGCATCAATATTTGGACTGACAGTATTCGTTGTTATGAAGTTTCACTTCTAGCACGTGTGAACAGTGTCACCTCATAATTTTTACTGGGCCACTTGGGACAGATGATCCACTTGAGGGTACTTGGTCACTGTTACCCATGGACGTCAGTAACACCAAAGCCATCTGTAAAGTGGTGCCGGCCAGAAAAGAACGTAGACGGTGAAGAGTATAGAAACACAACAAAAGGAACAACTTATGCCAATGACACGAAAAAAGCGAGACAGAATGATAATATGTTTTATCTCACTCTACGTGGCGGTTTTTTAAGGATAGCACAGTTGCTTACAAGCAAAGACAGCTGAACGTCTAATTTGTCTTGTGCCACATACAATTGTACTTTCTTGTGCTGTCTCATGTTGGCCACGCTCACCAGATGTCTACATAATCTATATATCCTTCTCTGTCTACGAAAAAGAAGGATGTTTTCTTTTAATAAATAGCCGACAAACTACTCATCTTTTATCTTGGCCGGCTACCCATCGGTGATGGCTTTGTTATTGAAATTGATGGTCTACGGTGACCACTTAAGCTAGCCACACATGCTAGGGCATACCGTTGAACTGTACAGGTAAACCTGTCATATACACCTGAGTGTCTATGACTAAATTTATCAACAGGTAGCTCGTCTGCTCGTATCTATTGACATTATATCTATTGATGTTATATCTCAATATGAATAGATCCTAAGTCAGTTACCGCGGTTATGTTGGCCAAGATGGCTACAGATTCAATTCCTCTTACAGAGAGCGTCCGCAATGCGCTGGCAACACCGCCTTGTGGAAAAACCGGGAATGATCCGGTATTGGGATTTTAAGTACCTCAAAAGTATACTACAACGAGTAGTGTGTTTAATTATACAAATACTTGGTTTTAAGTACCTAAGCCATAATATTAACTTAGCCTTTAGGGCATCGGCCAAATTTTAAACCTATGCATATTCCATAAACAGCTTGGTAGAAGTAGAAATCCCACCTGTGAAGGGAGGGCTCCCGGGTTCGATTTCCAGCTGGGACAGACATTTAAGTGACAGACAAATGATTGACAGACGAATTTGTAAACGTTTATTTATTTATGATTCAACGCCTGCTTACATGTACCTGGAACAGTGGGTTATCTCCAAACAAAGTTACCGAGGCGATTTATTTGTGTGCGCGCCGGTGCGGTATATATTAGGTACCTACGTAAGTGCTAAGAAATGCACACAAACGAACGATAACATCCTTGGGCCTCCGACAACTTTTTTTAATTGCGTTTTTAGAATGCGTACGCACATTCAAGGCAGCGTCAGGCACACATATAAACCGCATTAATACCCTTGTTTGAAAACAATCTATTTGATATACTCTGGTATTTTCGTGTCCCGATTTCCATAGCCCCATCATGGCGCCATCACTCGACACAGAATCCAGTGCGCATGTACCATGACCCCGGCTTTCCGTCTGCGATTCACATTTTAGTAGGTGTTCAAGTGAAAGGAGTTTTGTTAATCCAGCAAACAAAACAATTTTGTCCCTTTTTTACAGGCACGAGACTGACTACAAGTCATTAGGAGTCTACTGTGTGGTCTCTTTCCGGTGTTGAGATTACCTGGAGTCTGAATTACTACCCACGACGAACGACCCTGTAGAACAGGGTTACTCAAAGTGTGGTTTAATGGATCTCAGGGGTTCTCAAAGTTTATTTTGCGAGCCACTTCAAGTAGGGGTTTGCCAATAAAATCGCAATGGTTTGTAATAAAATGAATACCAGACTGACAGATTGACAGGATGTGAAAAAAATAGCGGATATAATTCAATACCTCTCATTTTAAACACATTTTATTAGCTCGCTTTGGTTCTTGTCAGTTCAGATCAGTTGGTAATCAATTTTGCACTACCTTCCCGATGTAAGACTTTAAATAAAAAATAAGATAAAAAAAACGCGGCGCAAAAATGGTAATTTTATCATTCAAATTCAGTTTCATTTGATATTTTTTTTTAATGCACGAAACTGCATAAATTTTAAATAAAGAGGGCAGCAGCGTATTCGCACAAAAGCAGCAAGCAACTGTTTTCAATAAATCGATTGTGAAGTCTAAATTTTGAGTAGCATTAGCAAAGAAATGACGTTTGCCAATCGTTATTAGATGCTGCAAAGACTTCAAAGCTCATCTGTTTCTTCCATCCTTCTCAATGAATAAGATACCCGTTCGTTCTATTTTGCTTCCAGCGGAGTAGCAACGTGAGTTTTACGTGCGTGTTTATTTGCCACTAAAATAGATGTAGTGTAGCATTCCTGAAGCAGAACGCTGTCATAAACTAACTGCACATATTGCGTCACTGTTTATTATGCTTATGTATATGCACTCACTAAGTCACTATACTCACTTTAATATTGACTTAGTAAATATAACAGTGCCAACAGTAAATGCCATAAGAATTTAAGAAATGTTCAGAAAAATTAAAACGAATATTTCTACAACATTCCATTCCAATATTTTTTTATAGTAGACTGTGTTTTTTTATGTTTACGATCTTGTCCATGCATGATCCCTTTTCCATTTTATGCTTCCGTAGCATGAATATTATATCTGTCGTATGTAATCTATGAATCGCTCGTGTAATCGGTCATTTCATGATAGGGCCAAGTTTCATGAAATATCTAGATGTCGTGAGAAATTCGAGTATTTCTTTCTAGTTTTACTTTTAAGGTAAATTAATCGATTGATCGGTTCAATCGCATAAATCTTAAAAAGCATTTTAAACCTTTACCATCACAAAATCAAATCAAATAAGTAATAAGCAGCCGTTTTACTTTTAAATTAAATAGTCTAAAAATGTTTAATTGTCTACGGATTTTGCTAGTGTTCTTTTTAAACATCGGCAAATTTATTCACAAAAATGTTCAGTTGATAGCTACTTACTGATTAGCATTCCTTACGCTTCGTGCACATTGCTCAGCTAATGTTATTTTATATAGCTTATAAGTGCCTTTAGAGGGCGCTTTAGGTAAGACTAAATCGTTAAAGCCTTGGTGACTGATAAGTTTCCTTACCAATTAAATGTGTGCGGTCGGGATTCGAAGCCGGTGTATCCTTGCTCTTGGTCATTTTGTTAATCAATTTTGCGACAAACAAGTCAATGTAATTTATATGTAATATCGCACATACAACTTATAAAACTTTTATATCATAATAAAATTATTTATAATTAAATTTATTTTTACCACATTTATTTTCTACTGTTTCTAAATGTCTTTTATAGTCGATATGATTTTAATAATCAATTATAAATTGATTGTTTGGTCACTCTCGTCCCACACACCGTGTCAGTGATTCATAAATCACCGCCGTGTTTTAAAATAGACATAATTATGATCATTGTGTCTATTTTAATTGTTACTGATCGAAGCTGTTTCTATTGGTAGCTAAATACCATACCTACCATAGTAAGACTAATAAATATGCGTTACAAATCGTCATAAATAATAAAAGGTATAGCTAAAAAACCATCATTGATAAGGAAAATTCCTTATATAACATTGTTTAAACATGAACCATGTGTGTGTGTACTATAAATACTTAGTAAAAAAACATTCCTTTATAATATTGTACAAATATTAAGATCATATTATAGGTAATTATGTACCTACTTATAAAAATACTATACAGGCATATTTAATAATCTGTATTTGATCGTTGTCTGTACATGGAAAAACTTTTACTGGGGGTATTTTTAACGCACTAGAACCCAAAACTATGATTTTTAGAATTTTTGTCTGTTTAATTTTTTATCCGTTTGTCTGTGGTTTTGTAAACACTAATTACAGAAAGGTCTTAATCGATTTTGGTTCACTAATATATTGTGGTAAGCTTCACTTAATATTTAATGTTTGTTTTTTTTTTTCAATCGGTTCAAATAAAAAAGTTATGTTATGTTCGCCTAAACACTTCGGAATTTCCGTTCTAAGGGACATGTTTCCCGAAGCGAATCGAGGGCGGGTTTACTAGGTAAAAAAAATTTACCTTAGAAAAGGAGAATATTTTTACTAAAAATATTAACTAAAGGATATTATTTTTACTAAAAATATTCTCCTATTTTATCCTTCTCTATTTCTTCTTTGCGAATAACTCAAGTTATAGATTTCTCAAAAGAGATACTGAAAGCTTTGTAAGGCTAATAACTTTCCCACTTAATCAAAATATTATTTTAAAAACATTAATCTGTATTAAATAGTTATTAACAACACATTAGTTACTTATGTTAAAGCAATTTTTTATAACGTAACAGCTCCTATTAACGACCCCCAAAAATGTGACTCTATTACCGATCTAATTTTTAAATCACTCATATTAGACATAATATTGGGTTCCAGAAAAGTCATACCTTAAAAATTAGTTAGGTATTTTTGTTGGACAACAAATAGAGTAAAGTTTGTGTGTTTAAACAGCCAGTGAAAGAAATAATTTGAAAGTGAGTGGTACGCGCCCGAAGCGGACGCATGTTTCATAGTGTTGCGACTCCGGCCACGTAAGTAGACCTAAATATTACTTAAGGAAAATAACACACTAAAAATGGATTTGTCTTCTTGCTATCACATTACAAATGTAACGTATATATTAGTTTTCTAAACTAACTCTTAATATAATACTTTTTATTGGGTTTTGTGTTATAAAATCATGTTTTAATTTAAGGCGGTAATAGAATCCATATTTCAAAACTTGATTCTAATAACGACCCATGGCGTTGTTTAAATTTTGAGAACATTTAGTATATTAAAATAATATCTATTATATACTACCTCATTTGATTTAATTTTTTTCTTGTTCAATTCTTAAAATTATTTTACTTCGTTAGATCTATTAACGACAAAGCTATTTCTTAAAGTTTTTGTGTAAAACTCGATTCAACGTTAGACAATATCCCTATTATTATAAGGATATTATACTGTAAATAACCTTTATTATCTGAATTAAAGACTAACTGTCATTAAAAGAAATAATATAGCAATGAGATCGAATTTAACAGTATCCCATAAAGTGGATATTTTATCTGTTTATTAATAATTTTATTGGTCGCTAATAGAATATATAGTAACCTTCATACTTGATTCTATTACCGACTCACAGCTGTAACGATATTATTTTTTGGTAATATTACAGTACACAAATACAAAATGTATATTTTTGAACAAATTGGCTGATTTCTTGCATACGTGACGTTTTGATAGATTTTGTCACAGGCCATAATTATTATTAATGTAAAATAATATTTGCTATCCAGTTACATTCATGGCTTCATGGCTTCATGGCATTGGCTATATTTCATATGTTTTCAAATAAAAATGGCGGGACGGAATGGGGCCAATGTAACTTTTTAAAGCTTCTTTGGAAGAATTAAATTCTACAGGGTATTAGGGGCTCCACTAGAAACCTCGTAACCACGCTTTCGGACCGTGATTCTAAGTAATACTACATCGAGAAAAAAAAATTCAGTGCCCTTTTTTATTCCATATAATTTTTATTTTTTTTATGGCCTAGGCAGGCAAGCGAGCAGACGGGTCACCTGATGGTGAGTGATCACCGTCGCCCTTGGACAATGGCAACACCAGGGGCGTCACCATCGCGTTGCCGGCCACGAAGGAAGCGAAAGACCCGCTTCTTGAAGGACCCCATGTCATAGCACTGTGGGAACACCGTTGTAGGAAGTTCGTTCCACAGTTTACACGTACGTGGCAGGAAGTGACGTGTGAACCGAACTGTGGACGAACGCCAGGTATCCAGGTGGTGTTGGTGGAACCTGACTTTATTTCGTGATGTGCGGTAACGAAAGTTAACCGCAGGTATTAGGTTAAACAGTTCATCAGAACATTCCCCATTATACAGACGGTAGAAAACACACAGAGAGCCCACATCTCTCCGCAGCTTGAGTGATTCTAAACCGTCTGTGAGCATGGGATCGTCGACAAGACGAATAGCTCGCCGTTGGATTCGGTTGAAAGGATCCACTTGGCAAGCTGGGGCCCCGGCCCAAAGGTGGGAGCAGTACTCCATGTGAGGTCGGACTTGTGCTTTATAAAGCAACATCCTATGCTCAGGCATGAAGTACCGCTTAGCTCTGTAGAGCACTCCCAACTTCTTTGAAGCCAGTTTAGCCTTACCCACCAAGTGGTCCCGAAACTGAACTTCATTCGAAATGTCGACACCTAGGATCCCAATGCTCTTAGAGATGTTAAGGGGAATGTTCTGAAACTGTGGTGCTATGACAAAGGGGGTTTTTTTAGCGGTTAACGCGCAAACTTGTGTCTTCTCGGGGTTGAATTGGACTAAATTTAGTCGGCCCCATTCTGAGACCCGCTCCAGAGATGTCTCGACTTCAGACACAAGTTTTTTCCTCCTCTCCTCAATCTGCATCAGGGACATATTGGCATGGCCTGTATACTGGGCATCGCCCGTACTGTCATCAGCATAGCAATGAATATTCTTGATATCAAGCATATCATTGATATGCATGATCAACAGTGTGGGCGACAGCACAGAGCCTTGTGGGACGCCAGCATTTATGGGCTTAGTGTCCGAGCATGTTTCGTCGACAACGACCCTGATGCTCCGCTCCGATAAAAAGCTGGCAACCCAATTGCACAACTTCTCGGGTACTCCGTAGGAAGGCAGCTTAGACAGCAAAGCCTTGTGCCACACCCTGTCGAAGGCCTTCGCGACATCCAAACTTACAGCCAATGCTTCTCCCTTGCTCTCAATTGCTTCTGCCCAGCAATGAGTTAGGTATACTAAAAGATCGCCAACCGATCTGCCGTGGCGGAAACCGTATTGACGGTCACTAATCAACTGGCGATCTTCTAGATACTGGAGCAGTTGGGTATTTATTATTCGCTCCATTAGTTTGGAGACCAGGGAGGTTATAGCAATTGGTCTGTAGTTGGATGGATTAGACCTATCTCCTTTTTTGGGAATAGGGTGGACCAGAGCCACCTTCCAGGAAGACGGCACGATGCCGGCAGAGTAAGAGAGTTGGAATAGGCGCGTTAAAACCGGGGTCAACTCCGGAGCGCACGTTTTTAGCACAACAGCAGGTATACCGTCCGGCCCACTCGACTTGTTGATGTCGAGGGAGAAGAGAGCTTGACGCACAGCAGTTTGGTTAAAACGCACGTCAGGCATCAGCTCGTCACACCGCAAGATGGTAGGTGGTGCCTTCCCCTCGTCATCCACAGTCGAGTTCGACGCAAAGAGTGTGCCTAATATATCGGCTTTCTCTTTAGCGGTATGGGCCAGGGTATTGTCTACTCTGCGCAACGGTGGAAGGGACGATTCACAGAAATTGCCCTGTATGGCTTTGGCTAGAGACCAAAAGGCCCGACTACCACAAGGATAGCCCAGAAGTCTCTTGCCTGTTCTGTGAATGTGCTTGAACTTTGTGTTTAGTATAGTATCGCCTATTAGTTATTAAGTATATTATTACGTTACTTATTTTATCATTTTTAAAATTTTGGTTATTTTACTCAGCGCCTGATGCATCTTAATGGCATCTTTATGTTTACGCGTCGCATCGTACTCGGCGAACAATTAGCATTAAGTACCGTGTATGTTCTTACCGACATTAATGAATATTACATTACAACTCTTTACCGTGAACTGTGTGGTGGTTTTATTTTGCCTTGACGAAGATTTTAATTGCTATAATACCTAAACTACAGCGGCAACATTGGTCACTTCGGCTGGATTATTTACGAATAATTTGTGGTGATAAATTATTCGCGTGTTGGATTAATAAATCTGGAAGTTAAAGTTTAACTAGAGGTCATTGGAAGGTTAACCGCGTGGATGGAAGAAGATAAATTTGAAGAAAAGGCCAAAAAGTTGAACTTATTATGGTACTAGTGTTCCATTGATTTCCACCCAACACTCTGTTATGGTATTATAAGTATTTTGTAAGTATAAAAGCTTCGATTGTGAACAAGGTTGGTGAATACTTACTTTGATTACTTTTAACTATTAGTCATGATCAGTTAATTTATTGTAAAAGTTAGAAGTGATTAGTAATTAATAATTTAGTTAGTTACTTTCAAGTAAATATTGCCTTTAATAATTATCTACACAGTTTCTTTAATTAATTTGTAAAGATTGTTAAGTTAGCATTCAAATCATAATTTATTCAATTTCTTAATAACATTGTGTAAAAATAGTTCAAGTAAGTGTTAAAATCATAATTAGATTATTAAAGTTTGGTCATAAATTGAAATTACATTGTTGTTTCTAATTTTTATTATTCGTACTTAAGTATTACAGTACATAGGAACATCATTGTTAAACACACATTAAGACGTTTTTATAAACTAGCTATTATTACATCAATTCCAGGTTGATTACATACCAGCCTCGCAAGATGACGCAAGAGGTAAAACTTATTCGTCAACGTGCAGCCTACAAAGGACAATTAACGTCATTTGCGAGTTACATCGATGACTTGGATGCTCCTTCTCTAAACACCTTCGAAGTTGACGAGTTGCAGTTACGTATCGCGCGGATGGAAAAAATGTTTGATCGTTTTGAAGAGGTACAGTTGTCTTTAGAGTGCCTAGTAGATGAGGCTGAATCTCACCTACTAGAGCGTAGGGAATTTGAAAAATTATATTATAAATTGCTTTCACAAGCACGTAAAATTCTCAATGATTGTAGGAGGGCCGAGAGTGTTGCGACTGAGGTAAGTGTACGTCGCTCGTGCGCCCACAACAACATTAAGTTGCCTACCATTCAATTGCCAAAATTTAGCGGCTCCTATGACAACTGGTTGGAGTTTCATGACACCTTTTCCAGCCTCATTCACGATAATGACGATATAGACAATATTAATAAATTCCATTATTTGAGGGCTTCGTTGGAGGGATCTGCTGCGGTAGTTATTCAATCCATTGAGTTCTCATCTGCCAACTATTCATTAGCCTGGCAGATACTATGCGATCGCTATGAAAACAAAAGACTGTTAATTCATAATCACGTCTCTGCTATATTTAATTTAGATGTCATCACAAGAGAGTCGTCAGCTAATTTAAAACGCCTTTTAGATCAAACTAATAAACACTTACGAGCTTTAGAATCCCTAGGAGAACCAACTAAACACTGGGACACGCTTCTCATTTATATAATTACACACAAACTTGACAGCAAGACATATCGGGAATGGGAGCAGTCTATAAAGCAAGATAGAAAAATAACATTTAACATATTTCTGTCATTTATTAAAAATAGGGCTGACTTATTAGAAACCATAGAATTGTCTACATCTTCAAATAAAAGTCATAATAATTTATGTTCACCTAACATCAACAAGTCTACCAATAAGATAAAAACTTTGGTTTCTGTTTCTGATAATAATTGCAGTAATAAAAATAGTTCATTTTCTAAACGTTGTCCTAAGTGTAATAATGATCATAAATTAATTAATTGCCCTCATTTCTTATCGCTCACTAATGAATCGCGACTAAAATTACTGCCCGAGTACAAGGTGTGTTTTAACTGCTTACAGTCCGGACATTACGCTAATAATTGCAAGAAGCCAGGCTGCAAGGTTTGTCGGCGTAAACACAATACACTGGTGCATGTCTTGGATCGTAATAACAAACCGGTTTCTGCGATTAAGGGTGCGACACATCATAACTCGGATAATAACAACATCATGCATCCCATTGCGCATACGCAGCTACCGACACAGCAGCCGCCCGAGTCGAGTGCTCGCTTATCACTGTCGGCAAGTGTCGCTGCGCTGCCGCACACTCAAAACGGAGATGTGTTATTGTCCACTGCGTTAATTAAAGTATTCGGTAAGAACGGTAAACAACATGTCGCTCGTGCGTTGTTAGACAGCGGTAGTACGACGTGTTTAATGACCGAGGCACTGCATGAGAAACTAGGGCTGCCTATTATTAGGATAAATAACTCCATTTTAGGGATCAATAATATTACGTCACAAATTAATAAATCATGTCGCTTACAAATAAAATCGTTAGACGACAGTTATTCGACGAATATACATTGTTTTATTTTGCCTTCAATTACCAATAATACACCATGCAAACAGATAGATTTGTCTGTTATAAACATTCCGTCTGATATGTGTCTTGCGGATCCACACTTTCATATGCCGGCCGCTATCGATATATTGATCGGCGCGGACATATTTTGGGACATTTTAGGTACTCAAAGGCTTACGTTAGGAGACGGACTACCGATACTCTGTGATACGAAACTGGGTTGGCTCGTATCAGGTCCCATTAAAGGTGGCCATGTATCATCGTCTCAAGCCTTGTGTAACTTTGCGAAGTTAAATGTCCAGTGTGATGAGAATGTTCATGACATTCAAAACCAATTAACAAAATTTTGGCAGCTCGAGGAGGTAAGTACAGACTTTGAGTACTCTCCGGAGGAAAGGGCTTGTGAAAACCATTTTATAAAAAACACCACTCGCTTAGATAACGGTCGATTTTGTGTTAGAATCCCACTCAAGCAGTCACCTGAGTTACTAGGGGATTCTTTGTCACGAGCGAAGCAGTGTTTTCTTTCCCTAGAGAGAAAACTTAACGCAAAGCCTAAACTCTTGGAGATGTACAAGGATTTCATGTTGGAATATGAATCCTTAGGTCATATGACTCAATGTCATAGCATTATTTCGAACCCTAATGTGCATTACATTCCTCATCACGGGGTTTTACGTGAATGTAGTTCCACTACAAAGCTGCGAGTAGTTTTTAACGCAAGCAGTCCTACTACCACTGGCGTTTCGTTCAACCAAATCCAAATGGTTGGGCCAGTGGTGCAAGACGACTTGCTATCCATTCTGCTGCGGTTCAGACAACACAAATATGTTATCGCAGCAGACGTGGAGAAAATGTATCGTCAGGTGTACGTTCATCCAGATGATCGAAAACTACAACAAATTATCTGGCGCCATAGTCCGTCGGATCCTCTTAAAGCTTACCAGCTTAACACCGTCACTTACGGTACGGCAAGCGCTCCGTATCTAGCAACAAGATGCATGAAGCAGCTAGGACTGGAGGCTTCCGACAAGAAAGTTGCCGATGCTATTATCCATGACTGTTATGTTGACGATTTGTTAACTGGTGGGGACGACTTAGAAGAAGTCATTAATTTACGTGACGGGGTCACTTCCACATTAGCTTCTGCTCAAATGAATTTGAGAAAGTGGAAGTCTAACGAGCCTCGGGTACTTCCTAAGCCTGAATCTCCACAGTCATCAGTGAATTTAAACATCGGCACTTCCGAGCCTAGTAAAACGTTAGGACTTGGGTGGTTACCAAATTCTGATCAGTTGTGTTTTCCAAGTGGCTTGGTTGCCGGTGGAAACACTAAACGCGATATTTTGTCAGTAATCGCACAGATTTTTGACCCGCTTGGTTTGCTAGCTCCTTGTGTTATTGTTATGAAGATGTTGCTTCAACAACTTTGGTTGGAAAAGTTGTCCTGGGATGAACAACTACCACCTGAAATAAATAAATTGTGGGTTGAGATAGTCGTAAATCTACCTTGTTTAAATGATATTTATGCCCCGCGGCGTGTTATTTGCGACTCACCGAAATCCGTTGAATTCCATAATTTTTCTGACGCATCTGAACGTGCGTATGGCGCATGTCTATATGTTCGTAGTGTCAACGATGATGGTGAGGTGGTAGTGCGCCTGCTACTTGCTAAGAGTCGTGTAACTCCACTTAGGTTAACCACTATACCGAGACTCGAATTGTGTAGCGCGTTAATAGGTACCCGTCTTTATAAAAAGGCTATCGCCTCATTACGGCTGGAGAATGTTCGCACTGTATTCTGGACGGATTCTACTATTGTCTTAGGGTGGTTGAGAACGTTGCCTAGTAAGTTGCAACCCTTTGTTCGTAACAGGGTAGCAGACATTTTAGACAAGACATCTAACTGTCAGTGGAGGCACGTAGGTACCAAAGACAATCCTGCAGATTACATTTCCCGCGGAGTAGATATAAAATCTATAGCGACTTTAAACAAGTGGTGGTCAGGTCCATCTTTTCTTTATGAGGACGCCTCACTATGGCCATCGAATCATTTATCTATTAATAACGACACCTTACCAGAATTGAAGTCTAGTAATATTTCTTTATATAGTGATATAGCTAATAATAAAATTTATAATAATGAATTCATTGATTTTAATAGATTTTCAAATTTCTTAAGGCTCAATCGTACTGTGGCATTTATATTAAGGTTTATTAAACGTTGTAGAAAGCAGTCCTGTTCTGGTCCTCTGTGTACCGACGAACTGCAATCTGCATTAAATGTAATTATCAGGCAATCACAATACGAAACTTTTCCTGAGTATAAACTACTCATTAATAATAAAGAATTACCTAAGAAAGGTCCTTTATTGAAATTTAATGTTTTCCTGGATGACAATAAAATAATGCGTGTGGGAGGCCGTTTGTCTAATTCTGACTATTTATATGAAAAGAAACATCCAATTTTATTACAGTCCACTCATAAGTTCACTAAATTATTATTTGATTATGAACACCGACGGTTACTGCACGCCGGGCCACAATTATTATTGTCTTACATTAGAGAAACGTATTGGCCGATCAGAGGTCGCAATTTAGCAAGGCATTGCTGTCGACTTTGCATCAAGTGTTGCCGAATGAAAGGGCAAACTGTATCACCTATTATGGGTAACTTGCCGCAGCATCGCCTTCTAGCAGGTTTTCCTTTCCAAAATATCGGGTTAGACTATGCAGGCCCTATTCAGTCTGCTTCCCGCCAAGGTCGTGGGTGTAAATTAGTTAAAGTCTATATCGCCATTTTTGTGTGCTTCGCAACAAAGGCCATTCATTTGGAATTGGTAGGCGACTTAACGAGTAACACCTTCTTAATGGCATTGCGTAGATTTATATCACGCAGAGGAAAACCTACAAACATTTATTCCGACAACGGTACCTCATTCGTTGGCGCGTATAACGATATTTCCAAATTTTTAAAGAACAACTGCGATTCGTTAACTGAAGTTATGGCTAATGACGGTATTAAATTTCATTTTATACCAGCATATTCTCCTCATTTTGCTGGTCTTGCGGAGGCTGGTGTGAAGTCAACAAAGTATCATTTAGTTAGAGTGTTGGGCAATTGTCATTTAACGTACGAGGAACTTTCCACAACGCTAGTTCAAATCGAGGCCATATTGAACTCCCGGCCACTAACGCCTCTCTCTTCAGACCCTGAAGATTTGATGCCCTTGACTCCTGGACATTTTATAATTGGACGTCCATTGACCTCTCTGCCTGCACCGGACTATCACGACCGCTCCACAAGCAAGTTGACCAGGTTCCAGCGTATTGAACAGTTACGCTAGCACTTTTGGATCCGGTGGAGCAAGGAGTATGTGTCAGAACTCCAAGTACGCACGAAATGGCGCTCCAGCAAAGGTGCAACATTGAAGCTAAATGCTTTAGTTCTAAAAGAAGAAAATGTGCCACCATTGAAGTGGAAGTTGGGTCGGATCATTGCGGTGTACCCGGGCACGGATGGCATCACCAGGGTTGCGGATGTGAAGACTTCGAATGGTGTACTTCGGAGATCATTTAGCAAGATTTGTCCCCTACCTGAAATTGATGATTTGGGTTGAAAGCGAGGCTTTCAACGCCCGGGGGCATGTTTAGTATAGTATCGCCTATTAGTTATTAAGTATATTATTACGTTACTTATTTTATCATTTTTAAAATTTTGGTTATTTTACTCAGCGCCTGATGCATCTTAATGGCATCTTTATGTTTACGCGTCGCATCGTACTCGGCGAACAATTAGCATTAAGTACCGTGTATGTTCTTACCGACATTAATGAATATTACATTACAACTCTTTACCGTGAACTGTGTGGTGGTTTTATTTTGCCTTGACGAAGATTTTAATTGCTATAATACCTAAACTACAGCGGCAACACTTTGCCTTGGTGATTTGCTTTTTTGAGGACCAGGAGGCAGCATTGAATTTCTTCTTCAGCTGAGATGCGTCTGCAGAACCGAGCTTGCGCGCCTTTACCCAATCCTGATAAGCAGATTGCTTCAGGGTACTAGCCTTACAGCAGTTTCTGTCGAACCAGGCTTGGATTTACCCACCAACGGGCACCACAGAGTTTGGAATGTAACATTCCATACTCCACATAATGTAATGGAATGTAACATTACATACATAATATTTTTTTTTCTTAAATATCGAAATATGACACTATTCTTGCGGCCCATCCGAACTACAGCGAATGAAAATTACTATTCCCATTCAGTCCTACACGTAGACCTCAAGCACACCTCAAGGTAGCGCTCTAATTTGTCACGGTTCGAATTGTCTTGGTACTTGATTTTAAATCAATCTTATTCTGCGATGAAAATGTTAGAATTATTTAATCTTAATCTTAATCTTCGTAGTGAAAATTACGATTAATGTTATACCTACCACCTTAAAATGATTAGACGTAAGTTATGGTAGAATTTGATACCTAACGAAACACACTGCCCAGCTCAAATGTACTCTGACAACAAATTAATCTGAATTCTACACTGTCAGAATGTGGCTTGGCAATAACAACACTATTAAAGAATAATTTACCTACCAATACCGAATTATCTAAGTTAACATATCTACATTGAAAAGAGAAAATACATAATTAAAAAACGTCATTAATAAGGAATTTGTCAATATTTATCCAAAGCATTAGAAATAAATAAAAGTTTCACTTTAAAAATAACACCTACGTAGCTGTACTCATGAAAATACAAACTAGGTAATCTTACACTGCTTACAATATTAAAATCGTTTGGTCGCGGTATAAATTCAAAAATAAAATCTACAAAGTCATAAACCCACACAGACACAACGCAGAAACGCACACTAATAGTTTGCAACGTTATAAGTACCTATCAGGCATCAGCTTTGCCGCCGCGCATCAAAAGAGGCCGCCATGTTCGCTCTTGCCATTCAGGCGCTTCCCAGTTTTCGAGCATTTGTTGTTATTGATAATTTGATTTACACTGTTGAGAATGCAATCGATTAATCGTAAATTAATCGATGTGTGTTAACATGAAAAGTACGTATGTATTTATTATCCAACATAGCTAAACAGTCAATTAATTATTAATAATTGTAATGGTCGGCTTTATGAGTAAATAAATAAATAAATAAATTAGAATAAAAACGATTCCGCCTATCTACTTAGCGCGTACTGTATCTAGAAATAAAATATTAAAAACTCGTCGATTATTCAATGAAGAATTCGTCTTAAATAATATCATTAATTTCTAAATAATAAAATTTAACTTACATTTCAATTGTGAAATAGGATAATGTAAAAAAGATAAATAAATAATATGCCTTGTGTCACTTGTGTGCAGTTTGCATACAAACATAACTTAAAGATAAAACATAATGTTAATAATAAATACATTTATTTATTATTATTTTGTAGCACATGAGTTTATCGAATAAATCGATTTTACAAAGATACTTCTTCTACTTCTGAACCGTAAACGTAACCTAATCGATTAACGTTACACAAGCACTTGAAGTTATCTTTATCTAAATAAAATAATAAATGTAAGTAGGTTTATTTGGTTTGCCAACTTCGTAGCGGTCGGTAATAGAAGTAGAAAAATCGTTAATAGAATTTACCGCATTGTATGGGTCGGTAATAGAATTAACTACTCTTTTGGATTAAATAATTATTTAGTAACTAATGTGCTATTAAATATTGAATTTAAGTACTGTATTGCAAAGAATACTTCGTTGAGATTAATTATAAATTATAACATCTTTCCTAGCAATACAGCTTATATCTATTTTTTCAAAGTGAATCCTAAGACAGCTAAAACTGGCGGTAATAGGAGCTGTTACGTTATGAAGTAAATCTTCACAATCCATGTTGTTCTACTGCTAAGTTCGGGTTTCCGGTCGGTATATGAGGGGTACACAGGCCTTAGTCCACTGGTCAAGTGACCGGTAGGTTTTTATATTTAATTTCCCCCAACAAACACCAAGAATGGAAAAATGTATAATTATGTAGGCATGTATGTATGTCAATAGTTCACCGCCTACTGCGTGAAGTGCTTCGAAATCGGTTTGAAAAAATACTTCGCTTTCATGGCACAAAACAGGATTTTTGTCATGCAGTAATGTTCACCCGGTATTCATGTGTCCAGCCCCTTAATGTGTATTTCGTGAAATCGCCCATTTTCCCCAGACCGATATAAATCTAATCAACAATGCAAGTTGCCTGGCGGTGTGCCAGGTGCCAGGGCGACTGTTAGGGAAGCCGTGCCACAACAATAAATATTTATTTCAGGGATGAAAAAGTGTTTCGACATTTCCGTGAATTTTTAGTTAGAGTGCATTGAACTAATTTTTAGATTCCTGTTTCGTTAAGGAAGATCTCTCGCTAAGCGTCAAGGTACATTACATAATCATGCCTTGGGACTGGCTGAGCTCCGAACTATTCACGGTCGGAATTTGTTGCGAGCGGTGTAAAAAACTTCGATTGCGCGATTCAGGCTTGACACGTTACCGTGTGAAGTGTGTGCGATGTGGCCGTACCCGGATATTTTGATAAGTCGATCTTTTTGTATCGAAGTTTTTCAATGCGACTGGCGGTAGGAGTTGACTGGTAGAAATCGTCAATTGTTTATGGACATGGGGAATTAAGGTATGGTAAGGTAAGGCACATTACACCAAATCAACTCCAATTTGATGAAATCAGTTCGATGAAATATAAGCCTTAGGTCGTGCATGTTATGGTTGAATTTACAACATTTATTTTTGAAAAACTGATCCACTCGCGATTGAGGCACGGCCAACTCCGATCCAATGTGATGTTACCGGATTGGGCTCAGCGTAGACGAGGCTTTATGGCGCCAGACAAAATCCATCCATTAATGGCTTTACCAATTATTTTGGTTCCTGTGTACCTTTTTTTAGGCTGACCATCTCAGTCCTCAAGGGTAGCACTAGCAACACATCTGTGACCGAATTAGAACGAGACCCTTTGAAACAAATACTAACTGGACTAACAACTAACAGGAAAAAATCCATGTCCCAGTCCTCATACTTACTAACAAACTAACCAACTAAACTAAGGTTCTAACACCGTCACCTAACCGGACTCTATCCTAGGCCCCATTTGAGTCTCGTTCTGTGGCGGTTACAGTTGTCATGGGCGGCAGCGGAAGGTGGTTTTGCATGCTCGTTTGCTAACTTAATTCCAGTAACAAAATACGTAAACATTTTCTTACATTTCTGTACACAATCGAGATATAAATCGGGTCAGTGAGTTCAGTCTGTCCAAGGCGCGGGTGACATTGATTCACGTTTGGGTGAGACAGACACCTCTATATATAGAGCCGGTGTCGCTGTGTCAGTCTCTGCCAATAACCTCTGGATGCGAATGTTTTTGGCACGCCGAGTGTGGAGCTACTGTTGGCAGCCATTGGGGACCAGTCACTGGGACTGGTCATCCAAAATTGGGGGAATCCTGGAGCCAACCTCGACGCTTCAATGACGAATGCAAGTCATGGAAAAATAACCTACAATATATTTAGACGTGATCATTGATATTTTTCCCCAAAAGTTATTGATCCATCAAGCTAACTATTGCTATAGTTAATTGTTACTGACAAAAAGTCAAGCGACAATCTAGAGCGAGATCCGTTCGGTACGAGATTGACTAACATATTATTATGACCTACACGTTATGGACCAATAAACGCTCACCGACATATTTTTACGACATTCGTGTCGTGTCGTGTGACCCCATTACTGTGATACGGCTGTATCAGGGTCTCAGGGACCTTTACACCCGTCGGATATATTTATAACAAACAGTATAACAGTATTACTATGTTAATATGTTAACTGTGTTACTATGTTAAGGCAGTAATAATAATAGTATGTATAATAATATAAATAATAAGTATATTTTTAATATTATTATTGCTCACCATCGCCGTACCTTCCATAGTCGTATATCTACTTATTTGCAAAAGAGTATCAAAGAGGGGCCAGAAATATAATTATATATAGATCCCCCTCCCTTTCCATAAAGTAACTAAGAGCCCAATAAAACCCCGACTTCACAACAGAAAGGCCGAATATTTGCAACCACCAATATCCCGTTTACCCCCATAAAAAGAGAACCTACCGAATGTAAATATCAGTTAAGCAAACGCGAAAAGGAAATGCGTAAGTAAAAAATAAATAACCATAGCCCCTCACCGATAACGTTGGAAGTACCAATGATAGTGATAGTCTATTTTGATTTAGAGCGAATCACATAATCTTGAAGAGCTTACAGTTAAATGTGAAAATGAATACTACTGCCGCGGCGTTCGAGCCTCTCGTGCTACGCCGTAGCATCTAAAACTATAGTTTTAGATGTCTAGATAGATAGATAGTATAGTAGTAGTATAGTAGTATAGTAGTAGTTTTAGATGTCTAGATAGATAGATATGATATAGATAGATAGATAGTCTAGATAGAGTCTATACCCTACGCTGCCGTAGCATCTAAAACTATAGTTTTAACACTATAGGTTTTTATAGGTTTAAAACTATAGTTTTAGATGCTACGGTAGCGTAGGGTATAGACTCGTATCTAGACTGGCTTATATGTAGTTTCGGAGTTAATGACAAAAAACGAAAGGCCTGTTCTGAAAGTGTCAAATTTATTTGTTAATAACTTTTGCATTTTTTTGCGTGCTGAAAAATCCTTCGAATACATTTTTCTAGACATCATTTCGAATCCAATGAGGTACCGCCATGGTATCGCTCGTATTTTTAGGAGCGTTGTCCCTATTGACACGTTTTTGAACTTGTGAACTAGACTATAACAATCATTCACATTTGACAACAACTGCTTTCGCAAATTGCACTTAAAAAACACCGGGATAGTAATCAAAATCAAACGTTGTACTAAGTACTTAAGTACAGGTCTGTTTTAATCTCATCTCCTTGGTTTTACTTTATATGTATGATATATTAATTACTCCGTAATCAGCGTACACTCGGTCTGTCCGTCTATAACTAGTCGCCACTTGTACAGCACTTAGCTGAAGTGTATCATTATTGTACAACTTGTCATCTTGTTCTGCTATTTATACGTAATTTGCTTAACAACTTAGGGTTGGCTACTTCCAGATCTTTTCTTTATGTTATTGTTAAAACGCCAGTTTTATGAGAGAGATAATTTTTTTTTTACTTCTTATTTCATGCTTGGCCATTTGGCCAACAACGTATCAGTGATGCCTTTGATCTTACTGATGACTTCGGAGACCACTTACTAACAGGTGGCTTGTCTACACGTTTGACTGCTATTAAAAAAAAATAGAGTACGACAAAACGTGTTTTAATTATTTTTATAATGACTATTTTTCTGCAATTTCTGGTTTAAGTACATAAAAGTTTTAGTGACAGATTTATTCGTTTTTTTTAACTTTTTAGCGTTGAAAAACAAAAATATTTTATTAACTAAAGTAGGTACATTATGTTTGCATTCTATATTTTTTAAATGTGGTTCGTAATAAAGAATAATACTACTAGGTATACGACATATTACAGTGCGGTTGGCAACCATAAAAGAACCTATCATTATACGTCACGTCAAGTTGTTGTTGTTTTAGCAACAACAACAAAGGTTATATTAATATGCATTTTAGAGATAGTGAAGTAGATTTTCTTAAATGTTACTATTAGCTAAACTATCAATCTAATTAATTAAAAACTGATTGCACAGTAGGATTCTGTCCTGAATCAAAATAGATGGTAAGGTTTAATAATCAAGACCGAAGAACAAGTTTATTTACGACGTATCATAAATATCTATCTATACCTGGCCGGGAATCGAACCCGGGAACCTCGACTCGTAACTAAACTCCAATAGCTACGCCAACGCTATTTGTGTTTCAGAATGATTGTGTTTATCTTAAACCATGTTATCTTTGTTTCCAGCAAGGCATTGGTGTGGAGCTGGTGCGCGCGCTGGACAGCCACCCCCCCAACATCTCCAACGTGTTCTGCGAGTGTGACACCAAGGATGACGTGGTGAGTTACCGTTACATGACTTTGTTACCGCCTTCAATAACTTGAGCCAAATTTATATTCATACTAAGTTTTCTTCCACTCAAACAATTGAA
This sequence comes from Ochlodes sylvanus, assembly GCA_905404295.2. Taxonomy (NCBI): domain Eukaryota; kingdom Metazoa; phylum Arthropoda; class Insecta; order Lepidoptera; family Hesperiidae; genus Ochlodes; species Ochlodes sylvanus. The sequence goes on along the minus strand of FR990141.1, from coordinate 1,738,444 downwards.
CATTTATATCAAATAGCTAAGTTTAAATTTTACTTATATCTAACGTGCTGTTACACTGAGGAGTTTCTTTCGTTACAATACAGGTCTTATGCCGATATAATATTGATCACAGCTTGCGAGCCAGTAAATGATTTATTTTCTCATCCTGATTTCCTGGCCGGCGACGCGGGTCGCATCGATGAACGATCATGCCTTTTACATTTGATGATGGTAGTGATATCGGTGAGCATTTACTCTCAGGTCCAGGGGGTCTCAGGTTCGAATCCCAGCGAGGCGGAAATTTGAATGATGAGTTTAAATTTCCGTTCTTGGTCTGGGTGTGTGTTCTTTTCTTGTGTGTTGTCCATGGCACCCACGATACAGGGAATCCTAGTGTGGGGCTATGAGTGTGTAGCGTTATAAAAATATCCATTGATATAAACGCAAAACACACAAACTGTACCAGTTGACCGTTTGACTGTGGCAGTCCGTTCGCTAAGCGCCGGCATCCGTAATCTGGTTTAAATCAATTGCATCTTCCTGTTGTATACAATATAATTTAGATGGCACTATGTGGTCACGCTGACCTCACTTACACTCTACTAACTGACTGGTGTCTAACCGGGACATAGCTTTACTTAAAATGTAATTATTTACGTGACGACCCCGTCTGTTAGTTGGGAGTGGCCCTTCCTACAAAGCCAGGTTCGGGTGCGAAGGAGGTTTTTGAAACTACATCCCCGAAAGGAATAAAAGCGGGGTACGAGTTTGTATGAAACTGTGAATTCATTCTCTTGAAACCCTAATTTTTCCGCGGACAAAGTCGGGGGCACTAGCTTGTAATATTATAAAAATTAAAATAAAATAAGGTTTAAAGCGTAAGAGCGAAAACATCTTCTAATCGTTCTAAATCAATAATAATAAATAAGTACCTCCCTACAAAGAGCACAGAGATAGACTTTATCTAAAGTTATGTATAAATATCTAAATGCCAATAAATACATAATTATTATTTAATATTAATCTCAAAATATTGGAACCATTTTGTATAATTTATTATGTTTATAAAAAAACAGATTTCAATTTAAAAATGTTCTGAATAACTGAATAAACGAATTAATAAAAAATCAAAACGAAATTTTCCAATTCAAGAAAGGGGACACCCGGATTTGAACCGGAGACCTATCGATCTGCAGTCGATTGCTCTACCACTGAGCTATATCCCCACGTATAAGGAGGACGAAAATATGAATCCGTACATAGGAACGTATTTATAAACGAATTTTTTACTTAAATTATTGTTTCAATTCATTACATTCATAAAAAACAGTTGCCTTACAACCTTGTACTACGACTTGCGACTTTAACTGAAATATTATGGGGTTTTATTATGTTATATTATGAAATATATAGGTAGGTACCATGAAAGTATTTCCATAATATAAAATTCTGAGTAAAAAAAAGTTAATAATCTCGACTATCTATTCATACTCGGTCGCCCTCTTAAATGTTCTAGATTTATCGAAGTTTGAATACTTTTTTTCCTAAAATGGCCAGTACGTGCTGAAATATAAGTAGTTATTAATATGGCATTTAATTTCAACATTCCGTAATATCATTCCGCAGGGTTAAAAGAGGGATACCCAAACCACCCTAGATAAAACCGCGCATGCGCGCGGGCGGGCTGGGAGCCCTTCGGAGTTTATTTTTTATTATATTCGTTCCAAGCTAAAACATGGGGTGTTGCGGCAGCCATCTTTTTAATCAACTCTTCCGATTGTATGTCCACCATCAATTTTATTTGAAGTCTTTATTGACTGAGTCTCGAGAGAGGACTCGAATTAGATTGATTTCTTGACTTGCCATAGCTGATAGGGGATTTCATAATAACGATTTTTATAATGTTTGTATGTTTATCGGTTTGTCGGTCAGTGCGTTTGTTCTCATGTAAACAATTATATTCGAAATAAAAAAAAGTTATTAATAAAAATGTTTTTCATTAACCGGCTTTAGCTTTAGGTCGTCGAAAACAGAACACTTGTTGTTCCTCCTCAGTCTTATAACTGAGGAACCCTTGTAGCGACTCTATTTGCAATTTGTCATGATACTTGTAGTTACAGAGTACCTATCATACACATTATTGACTTTTACTGTACACACGACAATATAATTAATTATTTATTTCCAACTAGTGTCATTATATTACAGATATTCCATAATTTAAAGTATTAATGTACTTATCTTAAATATGAGTATGTTTATAATAGGTGTATACCAAAGTAAAACTATAAGCCTAATAAGTATAAAACTAAATCTGACTTCGTAACATGAATATTGAAAATTTTCTTGGTTTACTCTTCCTCCTTTCCTGGCCGACAACGCATAGGTTATGCCTGTGGTGTTACTCGTGTCCATGGCCGTTGATGACTACTTACCACCAGGTGGTTCCACTGCTCGCTTGTCGGCTGCTTACATAAAAAATTATAACAAGAAAAACTTACTTGGCCTGACGATGGTGATGTTCTATATATCTATTCTCACGTCACTTCCTGCCTTTTTTTATCGCCCAAGCAGGCGAACGAGCAGACCTGATGGTAAGTGCTCACAGTCGCCCATGGACATTGGCAACACCAGGGGCGTCACCAACGCGTTGCCGGCCACGAAGGAAGCGGAAGACCCGCTTCTTGAAGGACCTCTTTTCAAATCACTGTGGGAACACCATTGTACGAAGTTCCTTCCACAGTTGACAGTTTTTTTTAATACATATCCTTTTAATGTTATTTTTTCAGACGATAACCTGCGATTGTGAGGCGACGCCTGCCTTCCAGCTGAAGGCGTTCAGCCAGCGAGGGGAGAAGGTGGAAGTGTCCCACTACCGAGTTAATGTCAACAGGTATTACAATCAGCATTATAATCATCATCATAATCGCTATTATCAACACCAACATTATCACAGCTCGATATTGCATCTCTAGTACATTTTGGTTTACGACCGTACGTCGAAATGGTTCCCATGCCGGACCCCCACGCGCTGAGAGAGGGGTGCTGGCTTCGACTCCTAGTAACGCGGAAATTTGAATAACGGGTTTATAATTCTGTTCTTGGTCCGGGGGTGTATTGCAATGTTGTCTCTGCGTGCTGTCCATGGCAACCAACACAGCTAATCCTTGTGTAGGGCTACGCAGCGTTTTTTATTTTTTCATGTATAATTTGATGTGTCTGCAGATACCGCGCCCGTCTGAATGTGGTGTGTATAACGGACAAGCTGACGGGCGAGCTGAAGTGCGACGGCTGGCCCGAGGTGAAGGTGGCGCTGGCTCCCGTCGGGCCCCTGAAGCCCAACGCCACCGAGAGCAACCTGCAGCAACTTGTGAGGTACACCGTAACACGCGTTCGTACTGAAAATCAGTAGCTGTGGCTCGCTACCACAGCAAATACTGAGTGCGATCCTTTCCATACAGTGCTTACTGTTACATAAATGTATGAGTAATATTATATCAGTTACCCTATTTTTTTATTTTTTTAATGTAAGTAAAGTAAGCATTTTTTGGATTAAATATTTTTTCTTACTTTCTTAACTATGCACGACTAATTTTTGATAAATTATATTCGTATATTTTATAGTAAGTTTATTAATAAGTTGTTTCGTCTTCGTTTTACGCTCGTACTCCACTCCGTGCCGGTTTTGGAACTCTGAACTTTCTCGTTTGCTTCTCTTCTGAACTCTTACATATTCGTCATTGTAAGCCCAATCTTCGGCCGCGCGTCTAAACGTGGTGGTGGTACTGCTTGCAGTGACATAGTGGTGAGCGCGCTGAGGAACACGCACCTCAAGTTTAACTTCTCCCCGTACCCGACGTGCCCGCGGCTCCGCCGGTACGTCCCCGAGGCGTCGCCGAGACTGCCGCTACATTACGATGCTATGGTAGGTTTGGGGAATTTAACTTGCATTTTTTTTAATGTTTTTATAAAACAACACAGGTACTTCCGTACAAACACATTTTAATTTAAATTTTTGTTGTTCTGTTTGAATTGTAATTCAATTTGAAATTTTATTTTGTGATTATTTTTATATCTCAATCTATTTGATCAAATAGATAATATTTATAACTAAATATTGTCATTTCAAAAGTATTTGTGTTTTACTTTTATTAATTTGATATCTTTGGATCACTACAGATATGGCCTAAAACGTTATTTTTATGCTTCTTGGTCCTTCGAGCAGACTTGACATCTTAGAATTACAAATTTGACGGTTGTTATTGTTTCCAGCTGCAGCAGGACCGCATGTACGCATCCACGCCCACCTCTACAGCTGGCAGCGTGCAGATGCTGGGAGAAAAGAGGCTGTTGGTCAAGGTCGTCTCAGCCAAAGACCTGGGAGGTAAGATATAGTAGCTTAACGATGCTTAATGATATTCTAGCGCAGGTCTTCTGCACATACACGAATAAAGGTATTCATTTGATAAATGGTAGTTATATAATCGCAATATAGAGTTATCGTAGTGTGACGGTACGGGTGTATAGGGAAACAAAATAAAAAAGTTATTATTTCAATAACTTTAAATGTTGGGTGATCGCAGAATGATCCCATTTCTTTTAAATTTAATAATTCCAGGAAAATACAAAGTGGAACGTCACTTTGTATTTTGACACTTTGTTGAGATTTTAATAGAATTAAGCCTACCAAATACTACCTATTAATTTATTGTTTTTGATAGAACTAAACCAACCGAATATCGATATACGAGTATTTCCCAAGTTCTTTGATCTTAATCTCTACAACTGGCCGAGAGCCAAAATTCACTATTTCTGTATTTTGACAAGCGTGAATAATAACTTGATTAATTGGATATTCATTGAAGAGCAGAAGTTCAACGATCTTGTTTAGATTGTTTATAGTATGACGTGGTGAGAGCGAAACAAATAGTTTAAAGGATGAAAAATAGAAGAATTTTGTATGCTGGTTGTCGCAATTTGCAATGTCGACGAGTCAGACGAGCCGAAAATCGATGAAGTCCTTTGTATACTGTACTATATGACACTAAATTTACAGGAAAAGCGGGATGCATCGCGCCATACTGTGTTGTGGAGATGGACGAACCACCGCAAAAGAATCAAACTGCTTTCAAACGTGATACTAACTCACCGCAGTGGGAGGAGCACTTTTTATTGTAAGTTGACAACATTTACTTACCGATATTATTATGACCAGTAAAGAAAGTCGTTATTGTAAAAAAAATAGCAATATAATATTCTTCTTCTTAATCGGACACTCTTGTCAGAGTGGTCGTGGTTGCGCTGACGAGGTACATGGCGAGATGTTGGATGTTTTATTTTTCAGGAAGGTTGCTTTCAATAATACAATGCAAATACAATATTAGCTCTATTAAATGTGAAAATACCATATAAGTAACAATAAGTGTAATGCTATGAATTTGTTTTCATTTCAGTGATCTTTCACCACTGACAGCAGAACTTCTGTTCGAAGTGTATGACCGTACAGGACCCCCGTCCCCTGGTGGTGCATCTTCACAGCACAGGTATGGTTTGATCACCTACGTAACGATAAGTTTTAGGTCCTAGAATTACACCTTGTAACACTCCGTAGTATTTTAACCGTAGCAATTGTCAGTAGCACTTAAGACATTAAGTTAACAGATATTCTGTATTCATTTAGAATCACAATAACATTCGCAAAATATTTTTTTACTGATAATATAAGAAAGTTGAAAAAAAATGTTTCATTTTCCGTTACAATTTATGTCAAATGCCGTTAAGAAATCTAGAAAAGTTTTGATATTGTCATTAGCTATTTTAACTCTTTTTTTTTAAAAGCTGTAACATAACAATAGAAGTCACATTGTTTGTTATACTTAGAATAATAACACTATAGAAAGACGGTCTTCATACAAACGCTCTGTCTAAAGTGAAGCACTAAACCGAAACTTTCCCGAAAGTGGGGAATGATTCGGCTGCAGATAATCATAGTTATGTTTTTAGCAATAATACATAAATAGCTTTTCCGATATTTTGTGACACAATTTAACTAGACAAATCGTCGTAATCCTTTTTTTTCGGGAGACACGTTTGGCGTGCGTTGGCATGAGCTGCCCGGTGTTTGGAGCCATTTCTGGCTACAAATAAGGTCCTTCAAAACGGCCGCGCGGACTTCGTTTCTATAGTGTAATTATTCTAAGTCGTTGTACCTACAATTATTTTCACAGATTCCTAGGTCTCGGTCTAGTCGGTATCGATGAGCTCCTGGCGGCACCTTCCCAGAGACAACAGATAGCCCTTCAGTCCAGGCCGATGGAGGACCATGACATCAGCGGGTCCCTCACCGTGGAGTTCCTATTCATCGAAGGAGCTGACATCCCCGACCTTGGCTCCAGACCCTTCAAGATTAAGGAGAGTTTGAGAACAGTCACGTCACAGGGACAACTGACCACAACCACTAAGACTATTTTCAAACAAAATGGTAAAGTAAACAACTGAAATTATTTATTGAATTTAAGCTTTATGTAATTGGAAATGAGTTAGAATATAAAAATAATATTTGAAGACCTAATAATTCGCGCCGGTGATGTCTTCTGGTGTAACTGACGTCCATGAGCGACGGTGACCACACTGTCTGCACGTTCGGCTATTTACATTAAAAAAGGTTAAGGTTTTTATTGCACATAGGTAAATGAAGAGAGAGTCATTCACTAAATTTTACCTTCTATTTTTCAGGACACGACACAAGCCAACTGACAGAATCGGCCCTTCGCGAGCTAGAACTAAGTCCGACCAGCGCCGCCAACAAATCTACCCTCATCATTCACTCCGTGCAAAGGGTGAGTGTTGCCATACAAATATACCTTGGAACGATTTTTTTATTTGTAAATAATATTTCCCGATCAAAATGTGTGAAAAATGACTTTTTCATTGTGTGTGTTTTCTTTTGGTGATATTTGTTATTGTGAATTACACATTTTTCATTATATGTCTCATTCGTAAATCGTAATACTATATAATATATGGAAATAATTTATTTTAATTAGTCATTTGATTTTGAAGGATTTTTTTTAATTTTAGGAATTTAATTTCTTTAAAATTACCTTAAATTACATCGAGGAAATGACTAATTATACTAACGATTATTCCCAGTATATTCTTGTAATTGTTTTTAAAATTAGTGTTTTGTTCCCTTCTCCCGACGCATGCCCTAATGGACGAATGGAACCAATCGCAGGAACCGATGAAATCCATTAAGGTGAGTTTTGCTTGACCTACTACTTAATGTGGTGTTTTAAATATATTAGCGAAGTTTTAAAATTCGTAGATACAATTGACGCTCAGAGTTCCGTATTTGCCCTTGTATATAGTCTAGATCTAGATAGACCTGTTTGTAGCATGTCACTGTAATGTCATGTATTGCGTTATAAATGTAGAATTATTGTTACTAAAGGTTTTTTGTGTTGGGAAAAATATTATGTCTGTGAAATTATTGTCTATCCAATTTAAAATTACTTATACTTATTACAATTTACTAACCTTTTTGAAAATATTGACTTTGTGTATTTAGATATGAATAACAGACATAATAAAACTCCCAAACACCGTGTGCTGTGTTACCATACTAACCCCGCAAAAACTTCCAAAAAGGTGGAAATGACCGATTCCGGAAAATTCATCGAAGTTGAACGTGAGGCCTCAGACGAACCGGCCCAGGACCAGACCATAGACACTACGGTTAAAACCGAAAAAGACAAAACAACCAGTCCTAAAGACTCTCCCGCCAAAACTGTGAGGATAAAAGAAAATGGCGCGAAAGCCAATGGCGACTCGGAACCGGTAACGCACTTCTGTTGTGTATTGATGTTGTTAATTACTACTAATTACCAATATCTTAACTTTAACACAATTCAAACAAATTGCTATTTACGGAATTACGAAAAGGAATATCAATTAAATTTACAAAAGAATAACTGTAATCAATGAATGAAGTTGGAAGGTACTGAAATAACTTTTGTCTACTAGCCTGCACGAAATTAAAGAGAGCACACAATTACAACACGATAAATAATCTATATAATAATATAATATTATTTGTGTAACCAAGGCAACTAACGAGGCACGAAATTTGATCAATCACTGGCAGTCTCTAATGAATTTGTAAATCAAATACATTTATATTAAATAATTACTTTAAAATTTAACTTTTAAAAATTATGAATCAACCATAATAATAATAAATGACGTAATCCAACAGCAAGGCGACTACGTCAATAACCAAGAATCCCCGCCTGAGCCTGCGCCGAGAAAACGGAAAAGAGACTTCTTTGGAACCATCAAGAGAAGGTAAATATTATTAGATGTTTGTAAAAAAAGAATAAAAATGTCTGTTACTCGAACTAGTAATTGTGTGACCTTATTACCTAGTATTTGTGATGATCTGCACTTAGATAAACTCACTAAATTGAGTTAGATACTGATAAATAATAGGTAATTGGGGCGACGTTTTATAAGCCGAACATTGGTTTTTGAGTGCGAGTTGAGTTGAGTTTGTTCTGAATTCGACCGTATGAAGTAGCTGTTTGAAACTTTCGACTATCTATTCCATAGAGTATCTATAGTAAATAATTTAATTTGGTCCTAGACTGGGCAGATCGCGCACGCGCGGCGCATCCCTAGACCTGCCGGACTCGGAGCCCGAGAACAACCGGATCCGCAGCATCAGCGCCGAGAGGAACAGCCATGGTTTGTTTGAAAATTAATCAATTAAACTGAAAATTAATCAATCAAATTAATTAAACTGTTTGAAAATTAATCAATTAAACTGAAAATTAATCAATCAAATTAATTAAACTGTTTGAAAATTAATCAATTAAACTGAAAATTAATCAATCAAATTAATTAAACTGTTTGAAAATTAATCGGTACTTTTGAAGCGAGGAGCAATCAATTTGTACGACCCGGGGACATTAATGGTCATTTATTCTGTTAGTTTAAATGTTTGGGAAAACAATTTTAGTAATAATAATAATAAACTTTATTTCAGGCAACATAATGTACAGGCCCATAGGTAAAATTATGACTATTGCACAACGTTAAGAAATAGTGATTTACTTAGTTAAGGTTATTGAAATAGAAGTACTTAGATGTTAAGCTAACATATTAGTATTATTATAATATTAGAATTAAATAGTTGTTATAATTAGAAAATAAAATTTTAAGTATCATTACAATGTTATTTAATTATCACAAAAATCATAATGTAGGTAATGTAAATGTAAAGAATACGAAATAAACTCAACATAAAATAAACTAAATAAATCTCTCTTTTCACAGACAAAGCTTTGTCGCTACCAAATAGAAACGTTTACTCCGCCGGGGCATCCCCCGCGCAATCTGGCGATGAGTCCCGGACGTCTCGAAGGTTTGTATTAACTTATGTGTGTAAAAAACATAAAATATTTATAGGGAAAATATTGTGTGTACTTTTGACCTTTTATTTTTTATGGAGTGGGAGCAAATACATGCTGTATAATTTATTACATGATTACATATTTACTATATAATGTACCCACGGATTTAAATGATCTTTGATAAAAACACTTTTTAAGTGTATGTAAAACTTTAATGTAAATAGTTACATTAAAGTTTTACATTAAAAAGTGTTACTCATAATATAGATATGAGTAGGTATGTTAATAAAAAAGTAAAAATTTTGCCGTGTAGAAAAATTGGATAAAAAGATATAAAATTGTAGGTGTTGTTCAGCTACTATTGTTAAAAACAAAATAACGGTAGATCGAACAGAATAGGAAAAATTAGCCTTGCAATTTAATACCAATTGGCTACACTAAATATTAATGCGTTAGCATGGCAAGACTGCAATATTTAAAATTTAACATAAATAAAAAGATGTTTATATTTTTTGCAATAACATTTAATCACTAATTGGCTTCTATAACATAATAATGCCGTCTTGCCGCCCACATACATCTAGGATAGAGTCCATTGCCTTAGAGTCTTAACTTTAAATAATAATTTAGGCAGGTAACACTGGCACTAATTGTGAATTTTCTCTCTTTTTCATCTGTCTACACTCACTCGCTGGGGGTAATCGCACTCTGCAATCTGGTAACATCGGTTTTTCAAACTAATTCTATTTTGGATATTTTTTTCATTGCATGCATTTTACCGTTTCATTATTCTGCTTTAAATGTTTGGTTTTTATTCATGTTTCCTGAATTAACTTACAAAATCAATGTCATATCAATTGAAACTTGTTCATTAAATAAACTCCTCAATGTTTTATTTATGAATTCTTTGTACACGATCGAAATACTACTTTGTATTTTCATTATTTTTAATATTTTATCTTGCAATTCTTATTGGTTATTTTGTCATTATTTCCATTTGAATTTCTGTTTAACCCCTCTTATTGTTTGAACCCTCAATGTTTACTATAATACACAAAAAACCCACCCATCCCGCGGTAAACCAAAATTAACCCAAAAGGTCCTCTCTCAGCGAGGTATCCGGATTCAGTACAGCGTCAGCGAGGACTTTCATCCACGAGGCCTCGACCCTGGTCCTAGAGACCATCGAGGCGGGCATCAAGAAGCATTACCTGGTCCCGCTCACCGTCGCCCAGCGGTCGCGGTGGCGGCGGAAGGGTGTCAAGCTGCACATTTACAACGAGCACACGTTTATTGCTAAACACCTCAGCGGGTAAGTGAAAAATGTACTCGTAGCATACACAATAGTACGCACCTATAAATAAAAACCCATAAATAAAATGCCCCATTCCCGTACAACACGCAGCGGCACAGTATGCGAAGTGTGCAACAAGACGATAGCGCGGCGGCTCGGCAAGCAGGGCTACGAGTGCCGCGACTGTCAGCTCAAGTGCCACAAACACTGCCACGTCAAGGTGCCCTCCACCTGCTCCCGCTCCACCGTGCACAACATGGAGCTGTGAGTATTGTTCAAACTTCAACTTAATCAAATCGAACTTGGCTGAATACACTAGTGACCTTTGCCGAACGTAGCAGAATGAGTAATGAGTATGGAGTGTTGCTATATTTAAAAACAAAAATTTACTGACTGAATGTAAATTATTTAGCTCCTATTTACTTAGTTCATGAATAAAAAATGGAGGTTGTAGAGAAAACTAAATTATTTGAATTGGTATTCTATATATTATATTAAAGATGAATAACATTGTATGTATCTCACAAATATTTAATGATAAAGATAAAGATTACAGAACAGATTTTAGTCGGCAAAACATGTCATTTAAAAACAATCATTTATCGTAAGAAAGGAAATTAACATTGTAAGTTTTAATGCATAAATATGATTAATTGCTTAAAGTGTTGCGTATTTATTTACTAACTTATAGGAATTTCACTTTTAATTAATATTATAAAAACTGTAGCTATAATTATTTTGCTGTTAGACTACAAGGAAATGAACAGCTCCCGTACGAGGTACTGCGCTCGTTCTAGAAATAGCTATTGCGCTTAAACTCATATTTATCGACCTAATACACTACGACCGCAATGTTTTAATATAATTGGTAAGTTGTGTTTATAACATCTATTTCATCAACGACAAATTTGAGAAATATAAAAATGCCAAAGGCAGGCTATCGGGCACAACTAATCCCTTGCATAAAATATCGGACAACCCTTGTGAAGGTTTGAGTTTTTACTCAATGTTATTACCTATTTAGGTAAATTATACAATTTTACGTGCTGAACCATTAGATAGATATTGTTATAAGTACACTCGGGTGTCCGAATGTCTGCCTTATTCTAATTTCTTTCTTACGGGTTTTCATAGTCATGAACACTTTATTTCTACAGCACGGAACACCAATTTTTTTTTAAATAATAGTTTTAGTTTTACTGATTAGCCCTTTGAGTGATCTAGTTTAACAATGGATCAATGGTGATTTATTTTCTATATAATTAAAATAATTATATAAATTAGAGCCTATAAGAACTGGCCATGAGATCCCGGCATTTAAAAATTACGCAAAAAAAATTGCTAAGATTTTTATCAAATATTCTTACCCAACACTTCCATTTCTAAAACGTCCATGCTTAGCAGGAGATTTATATTTATTGCAAATATTCATATTATGACTCATTAGATACTTTCAAAATTCTGTCTTTTTCTTTATTAAAAAAAAATATTTTAAGAAAAAGACATTTCGTACAGATCACGAGATTTATTGTATAACAACAATAATAAAATGAATATGGTAGTCTTTTGAGGCACTCTTCTGGCAACATTTGACGGTGAACGCAGAAGTGCGAAGAGTCGGAAACCGGATTAAAGTTTATCCCATTTACTTCACTTACATAGACAGACATTATTTTAATATTCAAATGTCATACTGTGTTGGCCCTAAATGTGTCAAGTGCAGCCACAGATCCCGTCATTTTAAGAGAGTATTTCTGTTGAGTTGATCTGGGTAATATTTACATGAATCTCGTGAACTTCCCTACATACATTACAATATGCATATCATTTGGCTATAGCTTAAACGTATTTCATTTTTTTACGCTGCCAGGTCCCATTCCCATAGCTTTGGAAATGGAAGGTACTTGTAGTTTGTACTTTACAATTTTATAGACATGAAAAACTGGACAGGCTGACGAAAATGCAGAGTTCAAATGTGCTCGATATCAAATACCTATTCAAAATTAAAAGATACAGATGCTGTGTCCAGTTTTACGAATCTGTTGTTACAAAAAACATTTATTTTTTAAGCTTTACAGAATGTATTTTTTGCGAATGAAATATATATGGATACTAATATAACTGATGTACATTATATTGATGAGCCCTGCTTTACTTCGGCAATAATTCCGATCGCACGGACGTAGTATTTTTACGACGTCGATTTAAAAGCTCAATACATATGATATAAATATGATGTATATTATTATCAATTAGGTACATTATGTATTATATCAAAAGCTAAATTGTCCCTAAGTTAAATAATCCTTATATATTTCACACCTTTTATTTTACACGCTGTAATTGATATGAAATCATTTACGTTTTATTACATCTTAATTAAAAAAAAATTACAAATAGCTATATCAATCACTTAATTCTACAAAGGCTATAATATTAAATTTTGTCCAATTAATATCTTATACGGAACGTTATAATAAACTTATATTTTGTCATAAGTCATTTTTAATTGGTGAAAACATGTAGTTATTTAATTTTTGTGTAAAATTCCTACATATTTTACATAAAAATACCTACATTTATTATTTCACATCAATAAGACTTACCTACCTACGACAAAACTAGAGTCAGTATTAGAATCATCTTGTCCAAAAGTTAAGCAAATCAGAGATTATTATCATTACTAGATTCACAATTATCGGACTCAAGCTGAATCTGGAACATTAAATGCAAAGCACCAGTACTAGTATTATAATAATTATGCATTTGAAATATTTTTATTAGCAACAACAGCTTTTAGTACGTTAGTTAGATAGTAGTCACGTAGAATGTTGTAGGTAGATAGATACTCGTACGTTACACACGTAGTGTTAAAGTATAGAATTGTATTAACAGATACTAACATATACAAAATTATTACTCTTCTAGATCAATGCTCCCCGTGCTAAATGAATAGTCAAGCTAAGCGAGAAGACTGCAAGAAAAAATCCAAAAAAAATATAAAAAAAATCTTTACAAGCATATGCCGACCAGGTTCTTTAAAACTGTTAAAGTTTGTAGATTCAACGTATAGTTGTATGGCTTGGTTTTCACTGGCATGCGTTTCGTTTACAATACCGATTTGTGTTTTATTACAACTCACTCACTTGACGGCCTACTCAATAATTTACGTAATTTCACAAGCTAATGTCGATGTTGTCCTGTGAATACTTATGTTTAAGCGTTATTCTGATTAATATTACCTGGTTTTTATTTCTATTCGCAGCTGTTTTTAATATTTTAACCGTTTAACGTATTAAAACCAACATACGTCTTAAGCACTTGACGTAGTCCCTTAAGAAGCCGCTCTGTATTCGGTGGGATGGTATTGCATGTTGCTGGTGTTATTTAAAAGTTTTAAACCGTAATTTCTACATGTCGTCCACCCTGTGAAATAAATAACAATTCATGCTATTGGATTTATTTAATTTTATCTCATTTGCTCCGTATGTTGTTTTTGCGATTTCATTGTTGATGTTAGTGATTATTATTGTTTTATGGTCATTAAAGTATTGTTTTTATTTCCAGGGCCTACATTGCATCTCCGTACACAGACAAGAATATAAGAATGTTGTGAATTTGTCACTCATAAATCGCTTGAGCACAAATCGTTAAAATTACCAGCTACTTCATAAATTATGTAAATTATTAAGAATTATACACGAAATCTTTCTAAGTACAATACAAATGTACGCCACTATATACATTGTATAGGCTTTTTTACAAATATTTATTTATAAATAACTAGGTGTAAGTAACCAAAGTAGTGATTCTATCCCTATTTACAGAACATTCTTAAAATTTTCTCCTATCTCGCTTTCTGTCACTTTATATACATATTGGCGATTAAATGTAATATTAGATTAGTTTAGATATCGCTAGAGCCCACCTTTGTAGCAATTTTCAATATGGCATCATGTATTACCAACTTTTTATTTATACCATAATAAGAAAATTCTGTGACGTTAGCCAAAGTTAAACGAGGATATTTCTACAAAATCACTACCTCATGTCTTCAGTTACGATACGCAGTGTATATCTAATGAAGTTACCAGATTGAGAATCTAAATATTATTTCTGTTAATTTTATTTTAATTATTACGGCTCCTGTAAGGAATTGTCAAAATCGATGTATACTTATTTTAGTTTATAAGTGCTTTAACGCACAAAATGGATCTGTGTTGTCAGTAAGTGCAATAAATTAACTATAGGCGTATGGTAGGTATGCCCATTGCGCTTGACGCTTCAAATATTAAAAAAGCTACTATTATAGAAAATATTTTCGTCGCATGGTAACACTTACCAGTGACCATTGAAAATGATCCAATTCTTGTATTTTTAAGGAATGCAAGGTTTTTTCTGTGAGTGATTGCTATTGACCAGGTGAACGTCCATTTTGCTGACCAGGCTAAATTAGAGTGCCTAAATAATTATTATAAGCATTTTGCGATGCGATCAGTGCTGTCACAAAATTGGACACAGCCATGAATAGAAAGTTTCATTGCTACAAGTACTTTGCGGATAATAAACGAAAATGTTTAAATAATATTTTGTGGTTAACGTTTAGACATGGATAATGTACTTAAATAATTATAATTAAATAGTTTATTTAACAGGGACATACATAAGTTAAAATAAGGAATATTATCGTTATTTTTGAACATTTTTGTAACACTGATTTGTACAAAATATCTAAAATTTATATCGTAATAAAGCATGCCATTCCTTACACAAGATGATCAGAGTATTTGTAGCAGAGTCACTGCCATTATAATATATTTTATGTTAACTCCTTTAAAATTATATAATACATGACAATGGTACTCTATGTTAAGGTTAATGCATAATCTGTATGTGATTGTGTCCGATGAAATATTATTATTTATAAATGTTGGCATTGTGTTTCTGTAATTTTATTTTCCTCTTTTTAATAAAGAAAACCTTTTTTTAATCAACTGTTTTAATCTACACTACCACGAGATAAAAATCATTGCTAACCTTGTATAGACGGGCTATTATTTTTCATGATAAAAAACCGCGCGGGCGTAGCGAACGCAGTGGCGAATATATCATAATTATCATAATCCAAGGAAACAAATGAAACAAGACAACACTTAGTAATCAATTTATTGACTCCAGCGTATGTACATCAACAGAAAGCTATATAAACTCCCAGTAAGTACAGTAAACGCCATACAACACCATTTTCGGGATTAGGAACATAAACTATATTCCTTTCATTACATCATTCAACTTGGAAACAGTTTGATATTTCTAGGAACTACGGATAAGATACCAGCAAGGCATCTGCTGCTAGGTACTTGAAAACTCTTATTCACAGTAAAATATGCCAATTTATCGTTGGCATACTACGATGTTAAACAAAAAATGTGGTCTGTGATAAATATAAATGACAGCAAATTTTTAATGACTTTCAATTAAATTAGTTTCTAAATAACACAAAGATAGGCGTTGTAATTTTTTTTCACGTAAAGTATGAACAAATAAAACTATGACGTGCCTTTAAAAATAAGTCTCTATTAAGTAGGTTACTTACATAATTATTTCAATTGCATTGATTTACAATAACTGACTTTATGACCCAAATTGCAACGCCTGGGGTTCGAACGAAAAATTGTAATAATAATTCAGCTGCTTCTACGATTTGAATGGAACTTCCATATAAAAGAAGCGAGAGAGAACATCAGTCCTGTATTTATTTAGTTAACGTTATGACCTTTAATTATAACACATTTTTTCTAATTCATTTTTAACAAATAATCCCGTGTCGATTGCTTATTAAAAGCAAAATAATTCTTATATTTTTACACTGGCAACACTCGAAACTGCTATGGCGTTTACGGTTCACACGATTCGATTTCCTCTTCAAAGTTATCCATACATACATACAATATTAAAGTATGTTATGTACCAATATGCTATCAATACCTACAGTTATATATGTATATAAGTCGTTTTTCTCCATTACGTAGAAATTATCTGAATAAATAAGAATATAGGATTAGCGTGCTTACGTATGCATAATGTAAGTGAAAAAATGTAAATAAAATAACTAATAATGTTATCAGCCTTTCAATTTGACGAAAGTCAGCCTTGAAAAATGTATGCCTGAAATGTATAAAAGTCAAAAAACTAAGGGTAAAACAAAAAAAACAAAGCGATACGATCACAAAAAAATATAATATAATTCGTTATCAAATTTTATTTACAATAATCGCAGTGACTAAAAAAATAATAAGGACGAAATCGCAAAACAAGTACAACACCAATGGTAACCTACTCTAGCGCCGTTACTGCAGTCGTACTAACGATTCCAAATAAATATCCAATAAATACACGTCACAGTTGAGACACTCCGACAACGCTCGGTCGTAAAAGAGGCCAATTAAAAAAAAATAAGTACCCTCGAAATATTGAAAAATCTTATTATTGTACTCGACTAAAAAAATAGCTTCCATATTAATCTAAAAGCTATTTATATTAGTTTTTGAATTAAGAACACAAAAATTTTAAATGATTTTTTTACTAATAACACGTAATCAGTCGGAGGTACTCAATTTTTATGGCAATTGTAATGAAATTTGTCGAGAGAAAAATATAATCAAACAATACTTAAAACGAGGAAGTTTAATTATTTTGAACAATCATTTAATAAATCATATTTAAGCGTATTACATTTTGTAATCGTATGATTCTCTATTGGGGCGCACGCAGTGCATTGTCCAAGTTCGTACCGAACTCGGCTATACAAAATAATCGCTATTCAAAAATATATAAAACTAAAAAAAATGAACATAAATGCCTACTCAATCAAAATGGCATACAATTTGATACAAATTTGACATTGATGAAATAAATATAATCTTTGACGTAAGTGAGACCAATACAAAATAATCTTTTAAATGTTATTACAATCCAACTAAAATTTGGTTAGTTATAGTTATATTTATTTTAATACTATTCGTTTACTTTATCTTACACGTTACAATTATATAGTTATATAAATATCACTAAGTTAAATCACCGTCTAGTGGATGCGTATCGACTATTTCATTATTTATTTATATTGTTTATAAACAAATTGTGTAAATTGAACTAAATGGTATCGAAAACATTCACTATAAATGCACACTCAGTCAAAAAAACAAAAGAAAAGTGGAATATCGCCTGTTTGAGCACCAGTCCTTGCCGCGGAACCAAAAACCAATAGAAAGCGATTTCGTTCGTTTCGGTGGCGCCGTCCCAAAAGAGGACGTCGATAAGAAAATTAGTAAAAAATTACTTCCGTGTAAAAAGTGTAAAATGTAAAAAATGGTGTTTCCATAATTCCACTGTGTACGATACCGTGATGTAGGCCCGAGCCGTCTGGAATGATACAATCAGTCCGTTGATTCGCAATCGTCTTAAAAACTAAAATATGTATCGTGCCGAAACTCCTCTAAGCCAAACGGTACTTACAAATATAATATCCAATATTTTTCTGTACTGCTACGATCAATGTACTTGTCATACTCAACGATTTTTAATATTGTGATACATGTCGTATATAAGTGGTTATTGGTCCGTCCGTCGTCGGGTGAAACGTTAGGAGAGCTAATATTTGTGTCTATTACTAAGAAAGCGCTATGAAGCTCCTTACTACCTAGTTTGGCCTATATTTTTGTTGACCTAATGAACGAACGCCCGTTTTGTCTGAGCAAAACAGAGGTAATGGAAGAATTATTTCCCTTTAAAACAAGTACAAAGTATTCCTGAAAACTACTATATTCGTTGAGTCGTTAAAATCTGATTTTCATTACACATCCAATGGTTAAAAGTATAAAACTTATGTTGTATGGAAGACGTCTATATTCAAGAAGTCAGGTAGGCGTTCGAAGAACATAACAATAAACTTTTCACCCGACAAAAGACGAATATGGCGTAACATACATTCATTATCAATATATCTATATAGTACTTAATACTAAACTGTCGCGTATGGCAACACAGCTGCTGAATCGATAAACGAATACACAAGTATAAAATAAACAATTTAAAGCTTAACATATATAAGAAAATCAAATTTGCATACAATTGGCAAATTATACTTGGATACAGGAACTCTACTTAGTAATACAAAATATGAAATAAATACTTATACAAATAAAATAGTTAAATCGAAAATAAGAGTATCCGAAGGAACAAGTGATCTGTGTTGCCAACTGCCGCGGAACATTCAATAAATACCGAGTAAGATTAGTTACATAAATTCACACTAGTTGAATATTACACGTACTTTTAAACTTGGCCGTTTTTTACAGACGCCTTTCAACTACGATGGCAGCAAAATGTACGAAAAAAGCGATTTGACAAAAGAAAGACTTGCTACAGGAAAACTTTGTTCAGAAATCATTACATAACCATTATTAACAAACGAAATAAAAAATATCCAAGTCGTCCAAGGCGGTAGTCAAAAACGGCAAGTTATTTAAAACGTTCGAATCCTTACACTACGTACATTAATACGTATCCGAATAAATACTTTTAAGTATAAAATTAAAAAAAAAACAACATGCTTTATGCTTCGATATTCGTGCGTTACGTCTAAGGTTTTTTTTATTCGATCACCTTCAAGTCCCCAATGACGTACAAATTCTCCATTAATCCCTACTTTACTCTCATTTTGCTGGCATCACTGAGCCATCCGCGAAGTGTTGCCATGTCTATCGTAGGCGACTTTTTATAGGGCAACACCGTTGCGAGCCTGGCAACCCTAAATATACGTATTACGTCATTTGATCACATAACACCGCGTATAGACTGTTGAACAAATGGTTTTATATTTATTAAGCCATTAAAATATTGTACACAAAGGCTTTTGTATCGTTTTTCTTTTCAATTGTTCGTTAATTTAAATAATTATAACATAATCAATATACTAACATACATAGGCTCATATTGTAGTCTTAAAGTTATATGATTTCAAAGACGGTACATATTTTTTGTTTCACTGTAATACATCACACAAAGCAATATATTACTCATTTTTTGTAATATTCAATTCGCATTACACACATTGAATGGTGTTTCGGGCCATCATTGGAAAACGTCGAAATTTTTTCACAATATTATTTGAATACTTTAAGAGTAGTTTTGATCGAGGAGAAGAAATGCACAAGATAGAAAAAATAATAGTAGGTACCTCCATAGTTTATTCTCATATGGAAATCTGGACAACTTCAAGTTATGCCAGAGTTTAGATGACTCTTTTACACCTAGATTAAATTTTACAAAAAAATCAAAGAGAATAATTATCGAGAAGTTAATAAAAATCGAATGATTTATCGTACGAATCGTGCACGATTCAAAAGTACCCTCAGAAATCATCGATGACATTAATAATCAGTTCTATCGACGCACCCAACACATTTACGGCCTTTCCCAATATTTTATCCATTCCTAACCCTAGTAAATTTGCTAGCCACTGTCAAAAATCATTACAGTGATAGCTGTTATCACTTTACATTACCAGAGATTACAGTTAGATAGTATATTGGCGACAGACCATAAAAAATTGTTAAATCAGTCGTCAAATTCCAATTAACTAATAAAGTGCAATATTAAAAACGAAAGACTGTATTTCAAAGAATAGTTTCGATCGGTTTACATGTTCGCGGTAATATACAGTATATATGTCGGTACATATGTGTATATATAAAATACATTTGTCCATCAGCGCGGCAGCAGACTAGTTTCACTCGAGGCGCGGGGGGCGGCCTTACCTGCGCGCGAACTCTGCTTTCATAGCTGAAAAACAAATAGGTTGCATGATTCATCCATCCATCTCGATTCCGCACAGACTTTGATATTTGACTACTTGATACTTGATAATATAAGCGGCAATTTATACCAGGGCTTTGTAACGATACCAAATTCACACAATAAGTATCGTTAAGTAACGTTATTTTCATAGTGTTAAAATTTTAACGGTAAACACAGGTAACGTTACTTTGGTAACGTTAACAATTAACGTTAAAAATATCGGTAATTTTATCGCTACTTAATGCGTTGTTGGCCCTGAAGAAAGCGACCGTTCAAGTATTACTGTATTATGTAAGCAGATTTTTTGCAATCTTTAACCCCCCTCCCCCTCGTCAGCAAGTCTCTTACCCCTCCCCCCCCCATGCTTACGTAAACATTGGTCACGTTACCATTTACCGTTAAATCTTCGATAACGTTAACTTAGTTTAACGGTAAAAGTATCGTTAAGCATAACGTTACCTTTATTTTTAACGTTACCATCGAATGATGAAAGTAACGATACCACATTGTTAACGTTATTTAGAGCCCCGATTTATACAAAGCTGTACAGCAACGCACCGTCGAGTATGTCCCGCTTGATCTGCGCGAGCTGGTGGCGCATCTCGCGCAGCAGGTCCTGCTTGAACGCGTCCCACTCCGCCGCGGACACGCAGCCGCCCTCCGCGCCGCCGTTCACTTGCTGCGAACACATCTAACAATCAATTTAAAACTTTAAACTTCACGTACCAAAATCAGAACGTGTGCAATTCACACATGCTAGAAGTGAATCCTTCAAAAAAAAAACGAATACTGTCAGTCCAAAACCAAATATTGATGTTTACGCTTTGCTTACGTAAGCCGCCATTTTGCCGATGCTTCCTATCTCATTTACTCCCATCGCGGCATTTCCGTTTCATCAAATTCCAAATAACAACGATACTATAGAAGTAGCGCTGTATGTTTTAATAGTTTGGTTAGATGTCATAACTATTGTTTTAGCGCTGCAGCGAACTTAGTTCTAACTCTTGCTAATGTTACTATCTCATTTTCTCTCACGTTAAAATGTGTCTGTCTCTCTTTCGTTTCCGTTTTATTTCATTTGCGCGTCATTTCCGTTTCATTGAATTCCAAATCTAATATTATGTACGAAAATTATAAGATGCTCTTTTTGGCATTTTTAATAATTTTTTGGCATATTATCAAACAAAACAATTCATAAACGGAAGTTAATACTGCAAAAAGTTTAAATAACAAAGATTTTCAAGCTTTTTTACTTCATTATATTAATATAAATTAATTGCAAATACGAGTACTTATAAATTTGCGTTCCGTTAAGTTTTATCTATCGCACCCACGACATAGGGAATCCTAGTGTTTGGTTATGAGTATATAAAACTTATCATAAAACTTATATTTATGTAGCAGCAATGGCGATATTTTGTGATAACAATATCACGTCTTACATTATAAGAGAACGTTGTACACATCTGTTATTGTCATGCATACTAGTGCTCACATTTACGCTAGATAATATAATAAAATGTATTGTGTGTAATGCTGTTGATGTCATAGTAAATAAATAAATTAAATAAATGTTACAACACGTGTAATATGTACCTTCAAGATGGTCTCCTCGCTCGCGGAGCCGAACCGCTTGCGCACCGAGCGCGGCGACTGCGGCGCCTGCGGGGTCGCCGCCTCGGAGCTCGCTGCGGATCAGAACGGGACGTCATCATCATCATCATCATCATCATGTTCATCATCATAATCATGTTCATAATTGCTTCCTCTCACACTGACATCATTAGACTCAAGGTGATATGTTACAGGATGAATAAGACGTGTTGCAAATCTGAATCGATAATGGACCAGGCAAACGAATTTTTTTTTACACGTCAAATAAATCTATAAAAAATTACAAGAAAAACTGTGTTTTTACTTTTTCCATATCTCAATAAATGGCTGAGATATTAACGATCAAAGTGCGTATTTACGGACGTTGGTTTTTTTAAAAACGCAGGCGGGCGGTCACTACTCGATGACGTCATCTCTCAGTAGTCGCGCGTAGTTGATAGGGATTTTTGACCGAAATGTTAATTTAAACTCAAGTAAAGCCGCGAGCAAACCTTAGTTATCAATAATAAAATAACATATATAATTCACATACTATCTACTACATCTATGCAAAATTTCAAGTCTGTATCTATAGAAATAAGAAAGTTATAGATTTTTGAACTGCATAGACCCATATTTTCTATACTTGCGCCGTATCGCGCTCGCGGCCGAGCCACGTCGTGACGTCATAGCGTAAGCGCGGAAATTCAAAAAAGGGCTTGAACTTCTCGTCTTTATAACTTCGGAAATACTGCATGTATTGAAGTGAAATAAAAAGTTATGTAATGTATATGACCTAAGCTCGGATTTTAGGTGTATTTGATAGTAATATTTTGACCCTTTTGCCTTCTCCATTAAGAATCTTTTTCATTATTAATTACTGTGTAGACAAGTCATCCATACATTACGTCACATAAAATTTATGGTTTTGAAAGCCCACTCGAGGAGAGTAGGATCTTGGGTTCATTCAAAGTGTAACATATGGACTCAATTTTTTATTTGGGTAACTAACATGAAGGAATTTGTGTTATGATGTTACAAGTTGGTTGGAATAGTCCCTGCGACCTGCGTTCAGATTTCAGTTTGGAGTCTGCCACTGGTCTGAAACCCTTGCATCATAATATATTTTGCTCTGGCGAGATGAAGTGTGTATTGCACATACGTTTTACACAAAGCTACTAATACATTCACATCTAACATTTATATGTTAATTACTAAAAAAATTGTGCTCTATGTTACCGCAGTGTTGCTACATATTATGGCTTGAGCAGTAGCGTAGGGCGGTGTTGCAACCATAGATGTATAACACACAATTTTAACGATATTTTGTCTTTTCCGACACGAGCGAAGCCGTGGGCAATAACTAGAATAACTTTTATTTTATTTTGGACACAAACAGTCACATAAGATTTCATATATTCCAAGAAAAGTTATGTTTAGTTACAGACATTGAGTGCCAACACTTAATTATATAATACTATGTTTTAATGTAATCTTGATACTATTAGACAAGACATTGTAGTACTTATGACAGCAGTTTTACTGTTGAATAACGTGAATAGTAGTAGAGTAACGTGTATAGAGTAGAATAACGTGTTCATTTCTAACGCCGTCTATTATATATACGTATTTATTATAGATTTATGTTTGGGAAAAGACCTAGAGGCCGCTCACCTACTAGATGGTCCGACCAACTAATAGATCAGATCTTATATATAAAATTCTCGTGTCACATTGTTAGTTACCACACTCCTCCGAAAAGGCTCGACCGATTCTCATGAAATTTTGTGTGCATATCGAGTAGGTCTGAGAATCGGCCAACATCTATTTATGATACCCCAAAGTGATAAGGGTTGTCCACCCTAGATTTTTCTTTTCATTTTTTGGACCAATTTTTTTTTTTGGTTATTTTTTTATAGCGCGGCATAAAAAAAATACACATAATCCCAAATTTTCACTACCTTAACCCCACCCGTGAAATTTAAATCGCGCTTTTTGTATTTTTGCATGAAAAACATAATTATGTGGCGGAACAACGTTCGCGGGGTCAGCTAGTTTTATTTTAAACGTTTTAAATCGGTCGTTTTACATCTGCGGTTGCAAGGGAACGCGGCCGACTCCGCAAACGATACAAGCGCAAGCGACTCACGAGTGTTGCCATTACATGCGGCGGGCATCCGGTGCGGGAGCGTCGCCGAGCGCTCCCACGTCTTCATCGGCGTCGAGTTCACGGAGTTGTCGTTCGACGATTCCTGTGGACGTATTGTGTCGTCTTTAAAAAAATATACTTTTGGTAGATTAACAATATACCTACCTTCGTCATTTATGTCTACATAAATTTTCAGATTATTAGTAATTTGTGACATTTGTAAAATATACCAAGTTTCTTTTCCTGTGTGAGTGCGATACACCGACCACACAGCCAATAGACTCCTAATAACAGGCGAATGGCTTCTGTCAACACATCTGGCTTATAGTAGCGGTATAAATTCGTGCCGTCTCATTCTTTCCCGTCGCTTAAATTAATCTATTTCTTTCCAACGTTTCGTGTGACCTTGAATCAGCAGCGTTGAATTAGCCAGTCACCCCGCTTCGTCTTACCTCAGCTAGTTGCCAGAATGCATTCAATAAAGAAAATCAACATTAGGTGTCTATTGGCTGTGTGGTCGGTGGCGCGATAGATGGCATCCATAGTTGCACAATATAATCCGTCTACGGATCGAAACCTTTAACTAAATGTCCTCTCTCTCCCTCCCTCCCCGTCTCCCCGTCCCGCTCGCACGTACCTCGGCGCGGTCCAGGTGTGCGCGGCGGCGGGCGAGCGTGCGCTGCATCTCGTGCATCATGCAGTGCAGGTTGCCGCGCGCGCCGCCCGCGCTGCCGCCCGACGACGACGACGAGCCCGAGTGCTCCGCCCCGCCGGGGGGCGAAGCCGCCTCCGCCGGCGCCGCCGCCTGCTGCTCGCAAACACACACACGTCAGACCAGTGAAAATTTCAGTTCCGAAAGCTAATAATAAAGGAGAAATTATGAAGTTATGTTCATTTCTATGACGACGACAGATAGAAAATATATTGTTTACGAAGTAACGAGTGGATGGATATTTCTTGGACGGTTCGAAACTAATAACGAAACGGGCCATCTAGTGGTAATTGTTGCCTATGGACAACAGCGAAACCAGTGGAGTCCTTATAAAGAATGTGAACATAGTCACGGGTATAAGCTGCAGGCTGTAGGCAGAAATGGGTAAAATGTAATCATGATTACAGATCACAATTACCCGGAAAATCCCCCGCAAGCGACTTGCCAGCAAAAGTAGTTTCCTTGACAGGGGCACTTCCAGGCCTCCGGATTTATTTAAATATCATACATTAAATGAAACTTGTAACGTCATCTATTATCTCATACTTGAACTAAACGTAAGATAATGATAAATTTTATTATTTGTTATTCATATCGAACGAACGAGTATCAGTTTGTAATTGTTCCCCATCGTACTAACCTTGGCCTGTCGCCTGAGCCTCGCCTGTTGCAGCTGCGCCGCCAGCCCGGTGGGGTCAGGCTGCGGGGGCTGCGGCTGCGGCGGCGGGGGCGGCGGCGGCGGGGACGCGGTCACGACGGGCGCGGGTGCGGGCGCAGGCGCAGGCGCGGGCGGAGCGCCCGGCGGCGGCGGCGGGGGCGGCGGCGCGGGCGCGGCGGGCGGCTGCGGCGGCGGCGCGGGCGCTGCTTGCTGCTGCTAACGATATTAACGTAAAGTTAAAGTAAGATAAATCCTGACGACTATGTCCATAGTTGTAAGTGTAATTTGACGTCCGTAGTTGTAAGTGTAATTTGACGTCCGTAGTTGTAAGTGTAATTTGACGTCCGAAGTTGTAAGTGTAATTTGACGTCCGTAGTTGTAAGTGTAATTTGCCGTGCACAGTTGTAATGTAACTGTAATTTGAAGTCGATAGCTGTAAGTGTAATTTGACGTCGATAGCTGTAAGTGCAATGTAACGTCCATAGTTGTAGGTGAAATCTGACGTCTGCAAATTGCACTTACAGCAAGTGCAATTTGACGTCGATACTTCTAAGTCTTCTTCTAATTT
Organism: Ochlodes sylvanus; assembly: GCA_905404295.2. Classification (NCBI taxonomy): domain Eukaryota; kingdom Metazoa; phylum Arthropoda; class Insecta; order Lepidoptera; family Hesperiidae; genus Ochlodes; species Ochlodes sylvanus. Next base: position 1,712,217 of record FR990141.1, on the reverse strand, counting down.
AACAAATCGAGCGCATCTGTGGAATGAAATTTTTGAATAATTAATCAACTGAGATTAAATTCCCCTAATTCATTCATACAGTCGGAACGCTAATTTATAACTAGGTTACATTTTGACTTATTATAATAAATGTTATTATAATAATTATAATAAATATGCTATGTTAGTATTCTATGAGTACCGCGTTAAACATTTTTCAAAGAAATTCTACAATATTTCGTCAAAAGAAAGTATTAATTTTGTTTTATATATTATATTTGTTATGTATGTTTGTTAGTACATACCATAGGCGGGGGTTGAGGCGCTGCCGGCGGCGTGGGCGGAGCGACCGGCCCCTGGGGTCAAAATTAGTCATATTGTGTTAAAAACAGCCCCAGTAATACGCAATTAGTCGATTAGTCATATAAAATATAAGACTGATCTCAAAGACCATATCAACAATTTCTTGATCGTTCTCTGTTCTTAATTCTCTGCACTCTCTCAAGGTTGACTGTAAATTTACGGATTTAACAGCATTCTCGCTGTTAAGTCCGTAAATTTTTGGAACAATAAAGAACAAATAAATAAATTGCAATGGCCACAGCACACCAAGTGGATGTTCCTCTTTTTAACCGACTTCAAAAAAGGAGAAGGTTCGCAATTGTCTTTGAAATGTCTGTTACCTCAGTACATTCGAGTGGGTAAACCGATTTTGATATTTTTGAAGCTGGTGCTTCCCGTGTGGTCCCATTTCATAATCGTGCGTACGTTTTTTCATAGGCTTTCAATTCAGGACTTCAAATAGGACTCACGTTGGCCGGAGCGGGTAGGTTCTGATGCGGCGGCACGGGGGGCGGAGCGCTAGCGCCGGCGGGGGCTCCAGCCGCGGACAGGGACATGTTCGGCGGCATCGGAGCACTGGGTTACAAATATACAATAATTACTACACAAACAAACACACTATGAAGACTTACATGACTGTTAGTTAGAGAGCTTTAGTTGATAACTTGATAATAGGCGATACACAGGTTAGTACCACACGAGATAAACGACCATTTTCACTAATTTATCCATCGATATCTCTGGATAAAGTATAGACAAGAAACACTTCAAAGTTGATTAATACCTTTTGACAAAATGACTTGAGGATTTAAATAGAATAATTATTAAAAACTAGACTTTAAATCCCATGAAGTATTTCCTTTTAACACTTACTGCGTTTATAAGTTACGAATGACAAATGGCGCACGGATGTAAGTACTCGAGAGTCAGATAATATCTAATAGATAATATAACACATTATATTATAACGATTGCTATTAATGTCGCAGAATGTTAATGATTCAGATAACTAATTACAATATTTATTAATTATCTCGTTAAACTTGTTAGATCGTTAGACTGTTCAAGAAATATAAAGTAAAAAATATATATAATTATTTAACTTTTTTTATAATATACCTTTTAGCTAGACTTGGTATGTATAAATTGATATAAAAGGAGAGAAAAAAAAATGCTTTTATTAAGGCAACCTTATTACTTATTACTACACAAAGATACAACAAAGCAATAACTAAAAAAAGAGGACTTCGTAGCCTAGTTGGTAGTAACTCTTGCCTGCGAAGAGAGCGGTCTAGGGTTAGATTCCCGGCCGGGGCAGATATTTATGTGACAGATAAATGTGTATTCTAGGGTAATGGGTGTTAGTGATGCTGTATTAATTAGTGTTGTCCATGGCACCCGCGGCACAGGGAATCCTAGTGCGGGGCTTTGAGTGTCTAAGCGCTTATTAATACAATACAATACAAATACTCTTTATTGTTCACCAGTTTTGACAAAAGTAGCAAGATATGAAAAAAACAATCAGCGGTGTTATTGCTAAGCAGCAATTTCTTCCAGACAACCTAATAACAATGATTTTTTAATCATAATTTATATATAAAATTCTCGTGTCACAATGTTAGTTACCATACTCCTCCGAAACGGCTCGACCGATTCTCATGAAATTTTGTGGGCATATCGAGCAGGTCTGAGAATCGGCCAACATCTATTTTTCATACCCCTAAATGTTAAGGGTTGTCTACCTTAGATTTTTTTTTCATTTTTTGATCAAATTTTTTTTTTTTGTTATTTTTTTACGGTGTGGCATAAAAAAATACACATGATCCCAAATTTTCACTTCCCTACCCCCACCAATAAAATTTGAATCGCCCTTTTTGTATCTACATGTATATTATATGGCGGTACAACGTTCGCGGGGTCAGCTAGTATAACATAAATACCTATTGGTGCGATGGTGACCGTGCGCGGGCGGCGGCGCGTGCGGCAGCGTGTGCACCCCGTGCGGCGGGGGCGCCGGCGCCGCCGGGCTGGGGGTCGCGGCCGCCTGCGACCAACATTACACGTGTTATACACCACATTTTTCATTATAACTCTTATTAAAAATAAAAAATAACTTTTATGAAACCATGGTTCAAGATGTCTAGCGAAGGTAGCCATTTAACATTCGAAAGAGTATTAGGGTTCGGCACCCCGAAAGAGACAGCTATTGTATTGTTAGCTTACAACTAATAACAAGCCGTTCGATCGGTACGAAGCTTTTATAATGTGCGGTTGTATACTCTATTAATTAGTTACCTTTTTCTCTATCTCGAACTCAAAACTCAAACTCAAATCATGTACTTCATGTAGGGTATTTATAAATACATTAATTATGAAAGTCAAATTTTTGCATTCACTCTAACCTCATTGTGGTAAGCAAGTGAGTTAAGTATAACTTAAGATTGGACCTATGATATTTTAACTAAGTACAAGTATACCTGATGGTGTTGGTGCGGCGCGTGGTACTGGCTGGGCGGGTGGTGCTGGTACTGCGCGGGCGGCGGGTGGTGGTGCTGCGGCTGGCTGTGCGGCATGTGGTACTGCTGCTGTTGCTGCTGCTGCTGCTGCTGGTGCTGTTGCTGCTGAAGCATCGCCGCGTCCTCGCGCGTCATTGTTCTGCAACGGTATTTATGTAAATAATCGCCAACATAATGCAACAGGCCATTACACTGTTAGTATTAATAATAAGTCAATGGTATTACTAAACAATTTAATATATAAGGTAGTGTTTTATATGTCATTACATTTATACGCACACACATTATGCCTGATACAGGCAACAGTTTTTTTTTACATTAAACTAGTAAACCCGCCCTCGCTTCGCTTCGGGAAACCTGTCCCTTAGTACCCAAGTCCAAAATTGTTTGCGAAAAACGTTAATTTATTATACATATAAACTTTCCTCTTGAATCATTATATCTATTACAAAAACCCCATCAAAATCCGTTGCGTAGTTTTAAAGATCTAAGCATACAAAGGAACAAAGAAAGCGACTTTGTTTTATACTATGTAGTGAAGTTGTCAAACGATCAGACGAGCCACCTGATGGCATGTGGTGTACATCGTCCATTGATATCAACTACGCCAAACACACCGATGCGTTGCCGGCCAGGAAAGAAAGAAAGAAAAACTGGCTCCCCAATCGAAACACAAGTCTTTGATCAAGACGGTGATATGTAGCCAGTCGCGATCAAACCCCTTCCACCAGACTAAAGTACCTTCGGGATTAAACTGGATGGTACACAGTCCAGCGACCTCTGTAAAGAGGTTCCGAATCCATTGCTGCGAGTATACGGGTCTACTCACCGGTATCCCATGTCCTCGTCGTAATGTGTGTTGTTGTGGCCGTTGTACGGCACCGGCGGGTTGGGCGGCTGCGGGGGAGGGGGTGCCGTGTTGTTCGTCGGCTTGTTCGCTAGTATCTGAAGTGTACGATATAATATATCTTAGTTAAGGGTAATAAGTAATAACATAGTATAGAAAGCTGAGTATAAAGTCTTGTTCTGAATGGGTAACAGTTGTCCTGGGCGGCAGCGGAAGGATTGTGCTGCATACTCGTTTGCTATCTATATTCCATTAAAAACCGATCAAGTGCGACCTGCGAACCGAGTGTTCTGTATTAACTTGTAGGTTTTTTCTGGGATAATTAACAATTTTCGGATTTCACGATTCTAGGTCAACGGGAAGTGCCCTAAAGGTTTTAATTACCTTGCGAGTGTCAAAATATGCGGCATAAACGGAGTATAGACGGCTGTATCTTTTGATTGCGTTGACTTAGAAGTTTGATTTTTTTCTGTGCTCTAAATATTTCGCTGGCTCTATGGGACTTGACAGACAGACGGGCAACAAAGTGATCCGTATAAGGGTTCCGTTTTTTCTTTTAAGGCACGAAACCCAAAAAATAAAGCCTCGTTTTGTTCCTTACTTACAAGTATAAGTACAGTTAACTATATCGTGAACGCATCCTCACCTCGAGGGTGTGCAGCATCGCTCGCGCGAAGCTGTCGGCGTCCTCGCGGCACGAGAAGTTCAGCCCGTACACGTGCCGCGCGTCCCGCCACTGGTGGAACGTCGCCGTCGCCTGGTTGTACTTGAGCCCGCGGACGATGCCGCAGTTTATCACCACCTGGGACCACAAAATCATCATCATCTATCGTACTGTTGTGGAGGCGTGGATGGACCAACTGTGCACTACTCGCAAAGTTAATGTAAGTTAAGTTAGTTAAGTTAGCTTTGTGTTCAAGTTATACCGCAGCTTATCTTCAACTCCAACTGCAACCGGGTTGGCCACCGTCAGATAGTGTTGTGGCATAGATTAACCGGCTGTAGTCGCGACGTCTATCGAAATTGGGCAAAGACCAAGAGTACAGATTTGGTGACTTAGAACTACCTGCTTCCCCGCCTTGGCTCGAGACGCCTCGAGCACATTAATTACATAGTCGCATTGCAATAACGTGGCTGTATGACAAATAATTGCACTCATGGTATTTTTTTTTAACTTCTTAGAAAAAGGAGATCTCCCTATCAGATCAGGATAGGCCATCACGCTTGGAGAGACTTGTTTAAGCAAGTGTTGAAAAAACTTCAATAGCGTGATTCAGGCTTGACGTGAAGTTATCAATCATGGTGGCTAGGTGAATGTGAGAGCGAATGTACTGACCTCATGATCGTTAAGTTTCCTTCCGACGACGCGGAAGGTGTTGTGCTGCGTGTGGTGGTAGATGTGGACCTTGGAGAGCCCCGAGCTGGTGCCGGAGGGGATCCATCGCTTCATCGAGTCGTCGTACACCATCACCGAGGCGCGCGCGCTGCTAATTGACTGCTCACTGGAAATAAACAATATTACTGTTACTACTTGGATCATCATCATTATCGTCAACCCCATTGCAACACATAACTGCCCCACTGCTGGGCTCAGATCACCTCTTAGGTATAGAATGAGGGTTGGGAAGTTCGCCGCTAGCTACATTAGGATTGTCCCACGTAAGAGAAAGTTATGGAGAACTTTCAGGTGTGCAGCTTTTCTAACGATACCGATACGATATTATAACAACACTACATAAAATAATATCATCGAAATAGTGATTTATGATATTTACTTGTGAAAAATAACATAACGCCAATCACGCGCTGTTTTGAAGGCTATTATTTTTATTAACTATGTATTTATAATGAGCCGAACTTCACTTCTTCATAATAACCCACTATTGTTTACGCTTATAAAATTCCTCCAGGCTCTGACTGAAGTGGCTAGTGTAGGTCCAAAGAGAGAAACGACGAGGGCTCGTAAAGTCGTCAGTCCCGGTTGTTACGAAGCATAAAAACTTCGGACACTTGGTTTGGCCACTAACATCTGCACTGATCCGCACTGGAGCAGCGTGGTGGAGTTTTAAGCCTCCACAGTGATGAGGACAGAATCGTGCCCCGTTGAAGCTAAAGCTCCGCCACACGTGGTCACGTGATCATGAATATAACATAACCTAAGCCCGTAAAAGAGAAGCGTACATCGTAAAGGTTCCTCGGCGTCCACTTATGGGTGGTATCAAATAGGGATATCATCGCATAATTAAAAAGTCCGGACATTTATGTTTCAATATTTTATGCTGGCAGCCCTTGACGCAAAAGAATGTCCAGCGTTCCGCAAGCGCCAAGCGTTACATAACTCGAGGGTGGACTGTGGTAGATTGCAGTTGCAGTGCAGTCAGTTGCACGATCTCTATCTTGATTTAATGGCCGATTATACCTTGATTTAACGATTGATTTATAATCGATAACGTTCGAGATAACAGGTAGCTTGGTGTTTAAGATCTAATCGGCTACACGATTGGTCTCAATTTCAATCAAAGCTAAAAATATGTGGTTGGAAATTTTGTTTTATTCATCAGTGACTGTTTGATAGAACTATCACTTTATTTTCCTATTGATTTAAAAATACCACACGGGCATGCAGTCTACATGCTGGTGTGGTGAATACAATTATACAACGCATAGAAATCAACATTTACAGTTACCGCATCCAATGCTTCCTTTTTTTATTTTTTTATTGTACCTAACTAGAAAACAATTCTAACTGAATACCATCGCTCAATAACATTTAATTTTGTAACACCAGAAAGATGTTGCCGGCCGAAACAGAAGCAGTAAATCGATTTGTCTACTGGCTCTTCAGCTATACCCAAATAAATAAAAATTTAACTAATAGAAATAAAGAAAGAAAGAAAAAATGTTTACCAGCAGTCTAAAACGCAACAGCTGATCATGTTAAAAACTAACCTACCACTAAGTCAAACAGCTTAACACTAAGGTTACATACTACATATTAACATTTAATGTGCTTACGGACGAACTTAGATTATGATTACTTATGTAAACAAATGACCGCTTTTAATAAATACGCTATCATAGCAACGGACATTCGCTCGCTAGTCTCGTTGCAGGTCGCAGCCCAATTCGAACCGATTACCGAGACGTCTTTAATAAATGAGCAATTGATCCGCTGACCAAATATTCAATTGAGTTGACGAGACGTCCGTAATTAGCTTGCAGCTTTCTGATGTAAGGACTGAGGACTCTTTATAATCGCGAGTCGGGTACGAGACCGTTTCTGTTTATCTTTTTGTATTTCTCTTTGTATGTTGGTTTGACTTATTAAAATCATAATTGTGCGGTCACTCACAAATTTTTATAGCATATATATAGTAATATGCCTTGCAAAGATTTATATTAATAGCTACGTGTGTGATGGGCTTTATGGTCGTATCTCAGACCTCGTGGTCGGATCAAGGAACACTCGATCAGCGTCAGTTACACAACAGCCGCCGACGAGAACGGACGTGGGTCGCGATTGCCTCAGAAGGCCGCGCGACGAGTTTGGAGCCGCTCGTCAATGGATTAGTTTCAAGGGTATCGCTTTCCGCCTGTTGCAACTCAAAAGTACTTATACGGAACACAGGTTTATACCACCTACAACCTACTTAAGTAACTTGATATTATTATTATAAAAAATGTGTGCATATTACTGCAACATGTAGCTAGATTAGAGAGTAGACATTTACCAGAACAATTCTTTTACGTAAGTACATATTAAAAAGTAATGTAGATTATGATGAATCACCAAAAATATACCTATGTTATAATTTAAAATTTTAAACCGAAAAATAAAAGTAGTGTTTATAAATAACACTAAACAATTAATCAAAATTATTATCCTTTACGCATGTTAAAGTATTCGGGATTTGAACTATAAGGCGATTAACTTAATAGCTTTATGAGTTTTACAACACTACCTGTACAGTAATATATTATTACCTTGCTACCTGTTAATTCCAAGAAAAAGTAATGCTTCCTTAAATTTTGTCTATCGGAAATAAACTTTGGCGGTTATTTAGTGCGATAGATTTTCTAAATTCATTCGAATTTTGCTATATTAATGACTAAAATTGCCATTCAGGAATGACATTTTATAATTTAGATTAAGTTGAATTATTTAACTAATTTATAAAAAAAAATGTCCCTCGTATTCTTAATAATTATGCTACCTTAATGAAATGTAGAATAATACTAAAGCTAACTATGACCAAGATGTAACAAGTCAGGCATTACACTTGAACTCACCGTCTCACCTAACTAATAACACTTATCTTTATCTGTAACGGTGTCAGTAACAAGAACGTCATAGAGCTGAATCTGCTGAATGCAGGGCTGCTATCGATTGCCCGAACTGTGATCTGTCTTCCTTATCGCATATAAACAGGATAAGGATAGATAAGTAACATAAAATTTTAACTTGTAACCGTGTTATCTGTACAGGTAACAGATTGAACTGGTTCCAAAAATGTAATGTGTCACTTTAAGTGAATATTGAATTTTTTTATCTACAACACGTGCCATATTCTGAATGTTCAGGGCGTGCTAGGGAAGAATGTAAAATAAATACGCTTTAGTACGCACTAAAGCTTCTTCGTCACGTCATTTTTTTGTTGACGTGCAAATTGTATGAAACAGTCGCTAATATAATTGTTCAAAACAAAGTATGGAATCTATGATTGCTTTTGCCAACTGGTAGAGTATTTTTTGATGTCATATTAACATACACATACATACATATAAGAAGATATCATTGATTTTGTATTCTAAAGTGGTTATGTCAATATATGTAGCACTGTTTCTAGTACAGACTTCCGTTTTGAGGTTTACTACCTACGTGTTATATTTAGGTAATCACTTATGGTTACAAAGCCACTGAACGAAGCAGAATACCATCTGCTACTTTGAGATTACAAAAAACAGTAAGCACATTAGGTACAGGTGCGTTCATAATGTGATCCCGATTCCTTTCACCCTGCACCGGACTATGGTGTACAAGCGAATTTAGGTCGCTTGGCTAAAGATCTCACATAATTTGCTCATCGTTTAAGCCACATCACATAAGATTCCCCACCAAAAAAACCACTTTAAACCCTAAAGTAAAGCTAAGTAAAGTAAATCTTTGGGTTTAAAGTGGTACCTTGATGTTAGATAGCTTTGTTTCACGAAGTTTCAACATAATAAGCAACACGTTAGTTAGTGGCACACCGCCAACAATTCAATAAAACAATCTAACAAGTAAATATAATAACTCACTGCGCCCAGTACTCCTTCCAATCCTTCTCCTTCGTCGAGCCATGTCCCCTCGGCAGTGTAGCATTCTTCCCTCGGCCGTTCATCAACGCCGAAGACACCCTTTCTGGTAGACTCAACACCGAATGCCGCTGCAGGGGCTCCGACCGAAACGATTGGAACGATGTCTGAGACCCCATTTCATCCTTTAAACTCGACTGCGACCCTCGAAGATTTCCGTTTAAAGTCGTCTGTCCATAATCACCATTCACATAGTTATTATAATCACCGTTCAATGATACGGTCCCAGCGTTGTCACTGTTTATTCTGTTTAGAGGTGGGCGGGGAAGCTCTCGTCGGTACCCCAAGCTCTCCGATTTCTTAAACGACGAGTGCCTCTTCATCTTTGGCGATTCCTGAACGTTTATCACTGTGGGCATCTTCGCCTCCTGCTCCAAATCAATCTCGTGCTCCAACTGGGTCTGCACGTGCGCCAACATCTCCTCCAAGTCCCCCAAATCGGGATCAATGTTCATTTTCACCCGACGCATTGTTTCACCACTTTTCACTGAACAATAGCACTGGTTCCTTCACATAATCTATCGATGAGAACAATAGAACACGAAACAATGAGATACCCTATTTCGCGTAAACAAACAATGGTTGTTTGCAAGACGTGCGTACGCGCCGGCGTCCGGCGAACGAATGACACGATTCTTTTGTCGATGTGACGGACCCCGAATCGACCAACTCGGCTCGAGGCGACCTTATCAATTGACATCCGATACCAGATAACTAGAAAAAAGAACTGTGTTTCCAATTATCGTATTACAAAGAAGTGGTCTTTATGTGAATAAATAAGGATTTTTTAGGTACTACGGTGTGTCGAAAACTTTCGTTAGGATAACGAATGATCAAGAACATTTCCTGCTACTCTCACTAATAACTAAATTATGTATTAACAAGGCTGAGCTGTGCCGCTTTTGAACGTACTCGTAAGTTTTGTTTTTATTAATTCACAAGTGGGTTGCGAGTGCCTTCGTAGAAGTGCAGTTATTTCATTCACTGGCAATAAAATAAGTGTATACGTATTGCAGACTGTCACTTAACTCAAAGATAATGTTACATGCAACAGTTATATCGGAAGTTCAGGTTAGAATTTTCTCAACAAGAATATTCGCAACACAATAAGAGCTATTTTTGTTTGCGTAGAAACTGGCAACATTCTTAAGGACTAAATAAATTGTAAATATAAACTTCCAATGGTGCATTTGAAGTATGAAAGCTTATAACCGCACTTGATAATAAAATCTTACATTCAATAATTTCTCATTCATCAATCTTACATCAAATTAAAAATAGGAGCATCCTGAGCGAAGCCGTATCTTACCAAACGATATTATACATTGTATTAAAAAACCTGAAATACTGACAAAATACTGACAACAAACTGATGCTGCAATTGTGTCGTGTTGGAATAGTTTGACACATTTTTGACATATACCGTATACGTCAAACAAGTCAAACACGACGCAATTTAAGTATTAATATAAATTAGCAGTATTGGGCCCCCTGACGGTTAAGCACCAGATCAACAGAACGATATAAAAGATCGTCACATACATTACTCCTTTCTAGGAGGACTCATTGCACTGAAACCGCATGAACTAAGCCTTTCGTAATTCCAGTCGACATTTTACGCCACATTTCCTAATCTCGCAGGTAGCTAGTCAGTACTACTGTTTTGAAATACTAAACATAGGTAACAAGTTAATTTGGTCACGACAAGTACTCGTAATAGTTACGATATAAATCTTGATCTACCATTCTAAATACATCCTTCGAATCCAACTAGTAAGATATCACGTATTAAGTATAAAACGTAGGTACCTATTATATAAAAACTCTCTTACATTTAAGGAAAGTTCCGCGAAGAAACCTTAAATATAGTAATATCATTTAATGCCCGTGATGTTTTGAAAATAACTATAAGTTCAGATGTGATGACAGTCTTGTGTAATTGGGACTCGAAATATCGGCGCATAAAATACATGACTGTACATATCGAGGGTTCTCGTATCACAGTAACATGTGAATAAACACTATAATATTAATTAAAAAAATAAAAAGGAACTAACAATCAATTGGATTTAAATAAGGCCCAATTCGTATAGAATCCATTTGATGTCACGACAAAGAAACATAACAAATGATGGATGATATAAATGAATACTTCATCGTTGATGTCCCATTCGTCCACATATCCTCAAACATGTCACAAGCCAACATCGAGCTTTCAATAAGCCTGACCATATCACAACGTGTTTTTGCACACGTTGCACACCCAATCCCCCACACAATGGACGCGATGCCAAAGAAATCAGTTTTGCATACAATTAGACCACTTGTGCTAGATGCATACTTTTGCATTGGTCAACACGTGCGTAGGACAGCCGGATCGACGGATCATTTATCATTATTTTTTTAGTCAGAAAAGGTTTATATTCATCTTTGGCGTATTCTTGGTTACATACATACCCAGTATCCTTGAAAGATCGATCGAATTATATTGAACCGAATTATATCTACTCGTAGTGAGCGAGTACAGTATTCAAAACTTGGTGGTATAAATTGGACTGGGAACCTACTAAAACTTTAGGAGAGCAAGCGATAGTTATTACTTATTAGACTTACGATTAATTCAGTCAAGTTAATATTTCTGATACTAATAAATAATGCTAGACTACAATCCCACCTGATGGTAAGTGGCGATGAACTCCAACGTGTATTATGAACTTAATGACCTTCGGAACTATTTACCTAAAACGGCGTGCTATGCAAAGGCTATTTATACTTATTATTATTACTTATATACACGCGCATACCACGGCACTAAGCTTCAATGTGACAGACAATCACAAATATTTACTCGTTTGTCTTACCAACCGGGAACCGAAGACTATTTGTGCGGTAAACAAGATTACAACTGGACTACTGACTGCTTCTAATCTAATTTTGAGCAACGTGTTAATGAAGTGAAGCATTAGGATTAAACATCTTGATAAATATTTAAACTTCGTTTCTGCAACCGGTTGTTAGTCGAACTATCCGTCTATTTATGTTATTTATATTACCAAACGGTATAATTGTCGTCGGTGACATCTAGAGCGGGACAATAAAACAAATCTATGCCAATTAGGGGCACGCAACAATTAGATAAGGCGCCATTTCGCTACACGATCTCGTTCTGATGTCATTTGTGCTAAATATTACTAGTTGGTTTTTTTAATCACAAATATTTACAAACATGACAGGTGATTGAACCTTAGATTCGCCTGGAAATCCTCGAAGCAAGATTGGATACTAAAAATGAGGCGTTCCATTGTTAGGACGGCCTCACTACCATCACCTATACCTACCATCATCAATATCTTGCATTTATAAACGCCCATAGACTCCAAAATTCAAGTTCCGGTTTTGAAGTGAAGACTTCCATAGTATCGTTGTGATTTCGAATGCAATGAAACGGAAATGACGCGCAAATGAAGTGAAACGGAAATGAAAAAGGAACAGTCACATTTTAACATGGCAGAAAATGAGATAGGTAGAATCGGCAAAATGGCGGCTTACGTAAGCAAAGCAAAACATCAATATTTGGACTGACAGTATTCATTTTTTTTAAGTTTCACTTTTAGCACTTGTGAATTGCATACATTTCTTTTTCTTATGTGAATAGCCGATAAACAGGAAGACGAGCCACGTGACGGTGAGTAGTCACCGTCGGCGTCGCCCGTGGCCCACATCGACCATCAAACATGAAACACCAAAGGCATCATCGATATTTTAAGGCTACCGGCTAAGAATTATTATTATTATTTATTGAATTAATTAAAACGGTTTACACACCAATTACACTAATTAAATGAATAATTAAGAATGCGAAGGAAAGAAAGAATAAATATTGGCTCTCAACCCCTCTGCCGGAACACAACTGGACTTTTGACAGCTGACTCAAGCAAGAAGGAAATCGGTGAGGAAGATTATTAAGTAATTTTGAAGTTTAAGAGGGGGTATAAAGCAAAATTGGCAATCGTAGATTCAATTTTTACAGTAGTAGATCAAGTTTCTAGAAGCTGAAGAAAAACATAGTTATACTTCATCATATTATTGAGTGAATGCAAGAAGCAAAAACATAAAAAAATTAAATTTTATCGATAGAAAAAAATCACAAAGTTAGGTCTAATTTTCAACTAAAATCAATTTATTTTCAATATGGTGCATGTTTTTGAGTCAATATTTTAATATATTATGCTAATTAGTATCACGGAGGGATTTGTAGATCGATTTCTAAATCAAATCTATAATTTACGAATTATTTAAATAAAATACATTTATCTTTATAGCTCTAGGATTTTGACATGCTCTGTTCCATTTATCAGTACCGTTCCTCCATTGAGACGGGCGGGTGAAATTTGATTTTTTCCTAGCTTTATACCCCCTCTTAAATTATTACTATCCTAAGAAATCCTCAAAGTAATTTGGGACGCGTAATGGCCAATTATACAACACATTAATTTAAACATTAATGACATTATGAGTCAAGTGCGGTTCAAAACTAAATCCCATACAACAGTGATTTAACGACCAAGTTTTATATTGTTATTATTTAAATACATATCGTTAACTAAAACAAGTTAATAGTAATAAAATGTATTTACTTAATGAATTATACAAAATTTCATTATGAAGAATCTATATCCTACATAATGAAATAAATAAAAAATGAGACCTATGGCTCAATGGAGATTTATTTAACAAGTTTTTGTTAGAGATTGATGAATGTCTACATAATTTGGCCCTCTGTGCCGTATATCAATATATGTATACGGCACACTTTTACGATTAGGGCAATAAACTCGATATAATTATAAAGTATGTATCAAATCCTGCCTTAGATAAACGAGTGTTCGTCTAGTGGTCGACATTTGACCATAATCATTATTGAAATTTAAGGAAATTGAATGTGCTTTTCGTAATGCCCTTTATTTTTTTTATTGATTATACTGAAGCTCGTCTATAACTACCAATAAAAAAAGAACATCGCTTGACGAACAGAGTAGAAAATGGTTATAATCTGTTTTGCCTTAGCTTAGATCCCATACATAAAAGGATAATCTACCCCCTTTCAATATCAAAAGAACAGATGCATCAGTTACCCGACATAAGGTAAGGTATAACCTCAAAAGATTCATGCTGCATCCCTGACAGTAAGGATTTGTTGAACCCACGGCATAGTAATTCGAACTTTACAACAATCAACTTCGAAAAAAGCTGTCTGTCCTGTAGGACAAAACGAACCGATCCAATGTTTTCTCTGAACCCTAAAGCGAGCGGAAATCGTACCACCAGGCCACCAGTAGAAAGGTGATCTTGATCGGTACTGGTCGGTTCACACACCAACGAGGGCGCGCTTTTTATAAACCACCATTAATCAGAATGGCACCTAGTTTACCAACGCGGGTACTGAAAGAAAAAAAAAAGACGCCCGACTAAGAAACATTTCCAAGACTGCAGACTATGATTACTTTTTATTGTCTTCGATAAATCTGGAACTTTCACCGCATGTTCTGGTATAGCGAGACGTAATAAGTATACTCCAAGCTTATCCAATTACGAGAAGACTTGCCCTGGAGTTGGCTGTTATTGCGTTGTAGTAGTTGTTATTGTTCTAACGTCATCACACTACATTACTTAAGTACCTATAGTAAACATTTCGAATTGCCGACTACCCTCCTAGATAATTTTCTGTTATCGTAGAGTATTAGTTTAAAAAAATATGCTTAGGAGTTTATTTTTTCGGCATTTCTTCTCCTCAGTCATAGACTACCAATTCTAAAGCATTGATAGCACCAAAAAATTCGACTTATAAAAAATGATTGGGCGAGGATTTTACTACTTCCAAGACCACTCGCGGTAGGGATTTGTTGAAGCGATGGCGTGACTTTCAAAAAGTGTCCGACTTGGGATAAATGTCATATCATTTCATTACGAAAAAAACTCCGCGAATGATCAATCCATAATCCGTAAGTATCCCTTCTGCGAACACCTACATAATAATATGTATTCTCGTGCGAACACCGCTCATTGGAAATCATCGATCGATCGAATGAGTAATAAAAACGGAATGAAATGACTAATTCATTAATAACAACCTCAGTATGTTTTTCAAGCCATTCACTTGATAATGTGTTGATTCGATTACATCGAGATAGTAGTATCGATCGAGTCGTTAGATAACTGATAGAGGCATGATCATTGGAGTTGCACCAACCTTCACAATTTCACATGTGTAAATGTTGTCATATGATTTAAACTTAAGTATACATAATCGTAGTTTTTTTTCTCATGTTAATCCTACAAACGAGCAGAGGAGCCATCTGATGGTAAGTGGTCACTGTCGCCCATGGACATTACCGATGCTTTGTCGGGCAAGAACGAAGAGGAAAGAAGGAAAGAATATACTGGCTGGTGGAAAACAGACTTAAAACATTTAAACTGTAGCTGAAACCTGAGTATGACGATATTTCAAACCAATTACACGAGATTACAGACGCGCAGATTACGAAATATAGATAGACACTCGTATAAAACAAAATAATCGCGAGCAACTCTTCAAAGATATTGAGTCGTCGCGTGGATTCAATAACGGAAATGACAATAACAACACAAATATTCATATAATCATAATACATTCTCGAAATAAAAGTATTTACGCTAATATAGAAATAAATGGATTTTTGGGACTCAGAATTACACTTCAGTTTCGAAAACATAACACAAGTGTAACAAATAGGTATCCTGGTTCGCGAGTGTTCTCCGAGCCGCGACGGAATCAGAGCAGCGGAAAATTGGCAGTTAGTCAGTTTTGAATATTCATACAATACTAGCAGTGAGAGTAGTAAATCCCGGTGGTCGAGTCTAGGCGGTGGAGGGATTGAGATCTTATGAAATGCGCCACTAAAATGTACGAAATATTTATATCGTCCTCTGAATGACGTCATGAATCACGTTAGACCAGACCCCGGGCACCCTAGACAACCCATGTCAGCGACGGTCAACGGCAGGTGGCAGGTGACCGCCACCACGGCCGGCTCCCGGATGACGGAGGGCGGTCCCGCGCGTGTACTGTTATCGTAACGGCAGTGATGGCGGAAGTGCACCGTGGCGCAACCGCGATAAGCGACCGTCACTCAACGCAACCAACTTTGTTTCATTGTTGAAACTACTTTTCGCCAATTAATAACTAATATTTAGTAGGGTGATTCGTTTTTGCAAGTTCGAGCTAAATTACATACATACACGGCGAGAGTTAGAGGAGACAGAGACGAAGAACTAAGTTTGTAACTTGTGGAAATTGAGCATTTCCGCCAAAACCTCCATAATCATCTCATCGTAATGCGTTAGAATAAAAAAAAGATGCATAAAAAAAGTGTATTAGTGTTTACCTAATATGAATAATTTTTTTTACAGGTCATCTTTAGTTTACTAGAGAGACACAAGAAAGTAAATTGCACCTAAACCATGGATAAATGCAGATTATCCATCCGATCCACCTGTTAAACCGTACATGTTATTACAGTGAATTAATCAGTAATTATAATTACCATTTGCTGCGAACAAATTACCGATAATTACGTCCATATTTCCCGCAGTATGACAAGTATGCCTTTGTCATCGAGTTAATGGGGGTTCCACGTTCCATATGTGACGGTATTGGAGGCGCATTGATGGTTTTTATAGCGTGTTATTTATCGCAATGCCTGCAAGTTTTAATTGTCATCTCACTTCGCTTTATAACACGGTTTAGCTTCCCGCTTCCATATGTCTTCAAAGACGCGTCGTTGATGAACTTGGTGCTACCGTGTGATGGCTTCTTTCTTCCAACCATTCATTCATCCTATACTTTAAGCCAACCTTCGCTGCTCATAATCATAATGCTCAAAACAATGACCTAGGTATAAAACAGACTAAAAGAACTTAACTTTTAACTTCAAATAATTATTTCAATCATAAAATAACAAACGATTAAAAATATTATGTACCTAATTTTAGAGAATAATTATTTGTAAACACATCTTTAGATTAGACATGTGAGGGTTATCAGACTAATGTATATTGCTGCTACAACATACATATACATACAAATAAAATAAACACAATTAATGTGTAGGTAATTAATCTTTGAAAGATTGTGAGGAACTTTGCTTACTAAGCAAAGTTCCTCCAAAGTTCCATGTAGTGTTTGCAAATATTGACCAATTCTCCCCTACGGAAAAACGACCCTGTAAACTTTTAATATTAAATATTCTATTAATATCAAAGTATGTACATACGTACACACACACAACCACAGTTTCTCTCACTAACTGTAGGATATTTAGATCACTACAGAGTGTAAAGTTTACACTTTTTGTTTTGTTTACACTGTAAACAAAACAAAAAAACAAGCTCTATGAATTCGAAATATGCCTGACAAAAATAAATAGCAATTTATTCACTACTATTTGTAAACAGGAACATCCTAAAGGGAAAACGGGTCACTTCTATCAATAAAAAGTTTAATAGTAGGATAGTAATTTTAAATAGTTGTTGATTAAACTATTAAAAACCAGAATAAACCAGTTACTTACATACTTTTTCTTACTACCTTCCATAGAAGTAAGCCGAAACTACATATCTCATACACGTGACCTTTTATATCGAAAACGTAGTCATTCCTATCGTAATGATATTACAAATATGACTCCCGAAGGTAAGCAGGGGTTCCTTTTATGGAACAACAATGGTTTCATGTGTCCACTTGGAGCTTGCGTGTGGTCTAACGATTTGCACATTCTGCATACGTCAACTGGCGTAATACGAGCGAAGTAGTAGCATTCGCACTCTACTTGTACTTTAGAAAATTACCATCTAGCTTAGTTGTAAATGACTATACTACACCTTGTCTGATCGGAACGTCCCAAGTTCGATTCCCGGCCGCAAAACATTATTGTGTCAGAAAACCATATGATCTTGGGGCCTTTTTGTTTGTGTACCGTACCATACCATGTTGTGTACCATAATTATCATGCATGCACATATAATGGGTAAATGTGCCTAGTGCCGTGTGTCATTTTATGTTAATTAATTAGATTTCATGTTATTGTAAATTTAATTACATTATGATTCACATTAATCAACTGCCAATTAATCATTTCACTTTGTAAGTTTGTATACAAAATATTTTGCTAGTAATATGTATATATATCTCTATATATGACCCTTCAAACTTACGGTTCGCGGGTTCTATTACGGAAAATATTTCAATGAAATTCCAATTTCGGTGTTTCCTATTTCGTCCTCGAATATCTTTCTACAGCATTTCATCCGATATTTAATATCCGACACGGTCTGTTATTGGCTCTCAATGAAAAATTCAATTGAAAGAAAATTCTAGAACGTTTAGGTACGTTCAAATAAAAATCCCGTAACTTCTAAGGTGTAGCAAGAAATATTACATAATGTTACTCAGCAATCAGTACATCTATGTTATTAGGTACCGGTATGAATAACGGATATAGCTTTTATTTAAGTCGACTTAATACAATATTTTTAACCGCAGTAGCGGATAGATAAGATGAACCAATGATATAAATCAACCCGGCTAAACCGTAGTCACATAGACTACAGTTTAGCCGGGTTAGCAAGCTAACGTACATAGATGAAAAAGCTTTGAAGACCCACTGTCTTTCGTGAGCGTTGCGGCTCGCGAGAAACTTTTGAGGAGTAAATTAAACAACTCCATGCATTTTCTTCTCCGTTCGAAAGCAAAGCATCATGACCTTTGACGTGTGTAAGGAATTAGACACTTCCGTCCGTACGTAACATTAGCAACAATTGTCGCTAATCGCATCGTAATTAGTTCACGATTGTTTAACGTAAATACTGAGTTTGGGAAAGTTGGGCCGTGTCGGAGCACGCGGAACATCGTGATGTGTCAGCTCTAGACGATAAACAAGCTTAACAACTAAAGAGCCACAGATAATAGATAAATCTAGAAATAAATCATTTTTTTTTTTACTTTGCAGCTAAGACATGTGCAGATGGGATAACGCACGTTCTCGTACCCAATGGATTCAAATTAAGAAACCAATTTTAATTTGAAACAATCAATTTCATATTCACACATACGCAGTAGGTTTGGCTGCGTCGAGTGGTATGGATAAGATAAATAGAAAATCAAGGACTCGAAAACAAACATTAAACTGTCACATAAATGTATGTGTCGCATAACGAACCCGGGTGGGCCATTGGGCTACTGGGTCGTCCAACATGGCAAGATAAAATAATTTTGCTCTCATTGTTTGACATCAGCACTTCACCTGTCTGTTACGACAAATCATTAATAGGCAAATTAATATTTATTGAATCGTACTTGAGTAAAAGAATGATCATTGCTGTCAAACGAGATACGCTAAACTGGCTGTCTGGTGACAGGCGCGTCGAAAAAACAACATCCCCAAGATGACTTCTTTGTACAAGCCCTAATAACCTCTGATAGAAGGAACATAATAAGCGACACTTCTCTGTAGATTTAAACATACATCGACATACATAATCCGTAATGTAAAAATTAAATTATCCACCGGATGTAGGTCTCGGCGGCAGGATGTGGCCAATCTCTACGCCGGCGCGCCATTGGGCGACAATTAAAGCTCATCGGGCAAGATGCGATAGTACTGGATAATGTCGACATTATAATACATTTGACGAGCCTAGTTGGTACTGACCCTGCATGCGACGCGAGGGGTCCCGGGTTCGGTTCCCGGCCGGCCACATATTTATATGACAGATAAATGTTGGAATTTCGAACTCGAGCCCCTCTTCGGTAAGTTCGGGAGTCCAACGTACACACCTCTTGGCTGTCACTGCAAAACATGTACCTAATATACACAGTTAACATGTACAGCGTGCAAGCCTGCAACGTCCTTCGACTACTTCACAAACTAAAAGGTCAATACGCCAATACTCGATAGCACACAAAACGCAACGTCACGAACTGTGAAGTAATACGTAGTAATACGCAAGTTATGCAATGCAATGCAACGCCGTACCACGTACCTACATACAACACGTGAGTCAAGGCATTGTTCGTATTGTTCGCAGTTACGTCGTTGGCCACTTTCCTACAACTCCTACGAGAGTTGTAACAGAATGCGTTGCGTAGGGTTCTGTACTTGCTTCTAGCGCTTTGTTACGCGACTGCGCGACGCAAAGAACGGTAACGTGTTTATCACCGGTAACTTATTTGCCGGCAACTTATTGATGTCTCTGATGTACAAACTAGTCTTGCTGTACCTTCTTACCATCGTAGCTCATCTGTTTATTTGCCGGCTACTTACATCAAATCAAACCTTTATATATCTTAGCGATGGACACTTGGTCATACTTGATTAGGTAACGACTAGTTCTAAGTCAGTGCCAGAATGCCTGGTGTGCACCCTACCAGGCAAATCCTACCAACCGTAACAGAGTAACCTCCTAGTGTTGAGATAATAATACGAGTAGGTGTGACGTCACCTTACTAAGAAAATTGTCTATGCGCTCGATACAGTTAATAAATTGCCTCACATAAGATCTATGCCACAATGAGTTGCGAATGTTGCGATGATAAACGAAATGAAAAATTAAAGTCTTTTAGAGTCACTAGTAGACCTATTGATAATTAGCATAATATCGAGGAGATTCGTCATTCATCATTATCATCTTTGATTATAAACACGTCTTATAATTAAAGATTATCATCATTAACTACAGTTACGGTTTCTTTCTTTTTAGTCATAATTTCATAAGTACATATTTAATTGTTCAATTCATTAATTAAATTTTGTAAAGTTAAAATTTTATAGTTATAGACTTAATTCATGCGATAAAAAACTAATAAAAATGTAAGTATAGGATTCACTCTCAACACCAAAGAGCCCACCTGGCAAATCACTCAATAAGAATGGATTTAAGGAACGAATATATATAACGACTCGTTACTGGTAACTCCAAAACGATCGGTTTAACGATTGGTTAAATATAGAGGCATAAGCGATCACTTTTTAAATTTAAAAATGTATTATTATATTATTAAAATGCATTAACAGTAATCGTATATAAGAAAATTCTCTTGCTGATTTGATTGCAATGTGTGGGGCGTGGGCAAAACTCATTTCCGTTATTAGTGTCATACATAGACAGGTACTCAGTTGTAATCTCGGCAGTTATTAATAGTACTCGTATAACACCAGGATGTTTTGACACGACAGATCAGTGACTAAGCCCATACAGAGACATGATTTTACCTATGAGAGGAATATAACAACACTAATAACATCTATATTGCCTTGTTACCACGACCACGGCGATTGTTCTGGAGTAATTATAATTAGTTCCACTGTAGGCAAACCACGACAAAACTATTAATTAACAAAGTTGACTTCAAAGCAAACGAGGATGTATTTGTACAAAATTAAATGAACCAGATTTTAAAAGACGACGTTTCAGAAATAAGTCGTCTTGGTCCCTACAATGGAGTATAAACATTTCCTCGAAGTACAACAACTCTCTTAATTAAAATTCCTCTTATTGACACTAGTGTCGAAAGCAATAAAGCTATTTCAAATTTATAGTTTCCTCCAGTCCATGAACGTCAATTAGACACGGTGGAAACGTGATGCCGACGATGGTAATACCTCCGTTCAAGGACGGACGAGCACCGGCTGTTATTTTAAAATTCCAATTTTGAATCATCGGTTTTACTAAACAAACTCGAGATCGAATAACGTTTCAGATATTTATAACCAGCCTGAAATTAACCTAAACAAATACAAATAGAAAAAATACTTGAAACATAATAACAGTATAAACAACAGTGTATTGAACTTCATTTTATTCAAATCAACTTTGAATCATCTATTATTATTACATTATATACATTATATTTGAATGTGATATAAAGCACACATTCAGTTTTTCTTTATAAGTATACATACTACCAACATACCACTATCTCAGAATTTCATACTATTCATCATAGAGATAAACGTCAAATCTAAATAAACAGCTTTTCATAAAGCTTTCAAAGTTTTATGTGCTGACGAAACCATAATAGAACTCTTAAGTCAACAAACCTCAACTAAACCAGTAAACTAAATTATAATCCTCTCCAAATATTCAGATAATCTATTTAAAAATGGTTGAGGTGATATAAACTCCATAATTATCCGATACCGACACCATTAAAAATCAATTTGTAATAAATAAAACAGTTAATTAGAGATCGCCAAACAGAGACATCCGCTCAGGTCACCCGCCAACGCACAAATGAGGTAATGTACGATTGAAATTTGGCAGTTTTGAAAGTGGAACTACCCACTTGGGACAATTTAGGACAAGTAAAATGGAGCGTGGGTGCAACAGACGGTATAATAGATGGTTGGAAAATATTGTTTGACTCATAGGAAGCAGCTTCTACACTAAAATCAAAAATATATCTAACTACACCATACTACACAATGTTACTTACGATATGTTTATAAGCCGTCATTCGGACTCAGGCCCAATAGTGGTAACAGCGAAAATTTGTAAGTTCAGTTCAGCCATACATAGGTATATAGCATATACATAATATCCGTATATAGCAAAATGTACAGTCCGTGACGAGTCAAGTTTAAATTTAGGACAGACAAACCTTTCACACAAACACCTTTCCATACCACACGAGCATGTCGCCGCAGCGCCAGTCGACAACACCGCACTGACCACCGACCACCGGTAATCACCACCATCAGCCGTGGGAAGCTACTCTAATTGCACGTACCGTTCGCCCAATAATCGTGCCCACTCGGCACAAACACGGCACGCGACGTGTGTGCGTGCGCTCTAATAATCATACGTGAGTATATGCAACGCTGAGAATGTTGAGATGCTGTTGTATCGTATTAGTTGATCTGGTTGCTACGTTGCTAACAAGGGAATTAAAGTTAATGGCAACTTAATCCACACTAATATTATAAAGCTGAAGAGTATGTCTGTTTGTTTGTGTGTTTGAACGAGCTAGTCTCAGGAACGACTGGTTCGAATTGAAAAAATCTTTTTTTGTTGGATAGTCCATTTATCGAGGAAGGCTATATAACAAGTTATGACCAATAAGAGCTGAGCATCAATGAAAAATGTAAAAATAGGGAAATATTAAATATTTGTACTAAATACATTGACTTATTATTACTATGGACGTCTAATTTCATACTAAAATCGCGAAAAAAATGTCCCAGTCAGTTGTCATGTCACGTCATGCAGTTAACAAGGTAATTTAAACACTAAAATTATTACATCACGGTTTAATTTCGATTGCAGTCGTGAACGCGAAATTGTTGCTCTCCTTGCGTTTTGTTGCTGATTTTGCTCGGACATTTTTTAGCGCAGAGCCAACCTCCATAGTAATAATAAGACAATGACTAAATACGTAAGAAAAAGTTTCCCGAAGCGAAGCGAGGGTGGGTTCACTAGGTCTTCACATCGGTAAACAAAACACTCTTGACATAGTCGTGGTTACAATATACTGGGTGGTGGTCATTTCAACGAATCGTCATGCCACTCTGACTGAAATCTTTCCACTCCTTACTAAAACAAACATCCGTCACCTTTTCTTAATAAGGTAATACCTGACCATAACTCACACGTGATGTTTAGTGATAATCCATATATTAATAGCTTCGTGAAGAGAGAACTTTGATCTCCTTTTTAAGAACAATGTGCGCACGTCATGTAGGCGTGTGAGATGTGTCCTCGATAAAATCTATATAGAAGGGCAGAAAGCTAAGTTATTTATGTAAGTATATGAGTAACAAATATACTTATTAAATAAAATAAAACATTCATAGTTGTCAAATGTAAAATAACCCTCTGACAAAACGAATTACAGTTCAATTGAATCACACCGTTATAATTGCCAACTGCACACAAATCTACATTTACATAGCCGTATTTAATCCAAACAAACTGAACGAGAATAACTGGCACAATAAGGACAGATTACTATCAGCAGACGCAGTGTAAGCAGAATACATTGTCCAAACTCCAAGCCACTCTCCTATAACAACAAGATTAAACAATAATTAAACAATAAGTTATTAAACACTCCCTATCGGTGCAGTTGGTACTGGAGCCACTCTCCTATAACAACAAGAAGCCACTCTCCTATAACAACAAGATTAAACCATAATTAAACAATAAGTTATTAAACACTCCCTATCGGTGCAGTTGGTACTGGCCAAACACCGACCGGCCGTTGTGTCCGATATGCAGACATGCAGTGCAAGTGTGTCAGCTCACAATAGGAGTTTGTATTGCGATTGTGACCATTTAACGAACAACAGATTTAATATCGCTTTCTCAGGCTCTTGTGTACTTCTGTTGCTTACCGTGTATTATTGACTACGATACCTACAGTGTACGGGTCTGTTCGTCTGATGGCACTGATAGCCCGATGTTCACTTACCTACCTACTCTACTTAAGGAACACCATCTTGTATAGGTGACAAGC
Organism: Ochlodes sylvanus; assembly: GCA_905404295.2. Classification (NCBI taxonomy): domain Eukaryota; kingdom Metazoa; phylum Arthropoda; class Insecta; order Lepidoptera; family Hesperiidae; genus Ochlodes; species Ochlodes sylvanus. The sequence continues at coordinate 1,687,628 of FR990141.1, read as the reverse complement.
TACAACCCATTAATGGCCCACTACTGAGCACGGGTCTTTCCTCATACCTGAGGAGGCCTAGAGCATACTCCACCACGCTGCTCCAGTGCGGATTGGTGGAGGAGTTAGTAGCCAACCCATGTGTCGGAAATTTTAAGCCGCCCGAAGGTATCCGACATGGCTTAACGACTGCTACCAAATGATAACGACCGGGACCGACGGCTTTACGCGCCCTCCGAAGCACGGAAGCGCTCAAGAAATTTTTGCCACTAGCGGTCACCCATCCAACTACCGATCGCGCTCGCTGTTGCTTAACTTTGTCAATCACTTGAGATCAACGCAGGCCGCCGGGCTAAGATGCGCTTCAATTGCGCATAAGCGCAATTGAAGCGCATAAAGTGTCCAGTGCCGAGCCATAAGTAATAGTAAGTAACAGTATCTCTTCTCTGGAGTCAATCCTGAGTCTCCGTATTCGGTCATGCTTGTGATAAAATTGCATTGTCAACTGAAATAAAGGCGTACCTATTCCAAATTTCAGCTCAATCTGACACTCATAAGTCGGTATTAACTCTCATTACTCAGTACTCAACAGCAATATCGCTTATATTTATGTATAACTATCAATAGCTAGTCAATTTGTTTGTCCCAATGAATCAATCCATCAGTTTAATAGGTATCGAATCGACCAATGTGACGTGAATCGACAATTACGGAGTGCAAGTCGATGATGTGAAGTGTCGCGGGGGACAAGGTCGCGCGTGGACCGCTGTTTGATTGGAAATATTGGACGTCATACGACGTGTCTGTAACATAGATGAACATTCAAGTTCATTGATATCATTAATGGCTCATGGCATGGCAATTATCGCTTGTCTTTCGACGACTCGTATTGCGCAATGGTTACTATGGCCCGACTGCCGTTCATAGGGTGGGTTCGAATCCCGGCGACGGCGACGCGGAAATTTCAATTAGTTTAAATTTCTGTTCTCGGTCTGGGTGTGCTTGTTCGTGTCTGTATGTTGTCCATGGCACCCATGACACAGGGAATCCTAGGTTAAGCTGTACAGGTGTAGCGTTCAATTAAAAAATTGAAATCAGCTTTAAATAATATTCAGAAGACTTCAGAAACTCCTTTTAATTTAAAGTTAATTATATAGTAAACATTGGTATCGACCTTGCGGTCGGTCCCCTATGCGATGGACTTACCAAATAAAGAACGCAGCAGGTGGCCCCATAAGTGAGTGCACTAGAATGACGGCAAACAGAAAGAGATGGCAGGACGTCGTAAAGCGAATAAAATCAGCCCCCAACACCATTACTGGGGTCACCCAGTAATTTAATGTGGACGTCAGTCCACGACCGCTCTAGCAAGGGCGAATCGGCTGAAAAGAATTTGAATTGTATTGTGTTGACAGTGTTGTTGACACCAACGACAAAGTCCTATTTGCATGACATGTAATTGTACGCCGAACAGGGGTGCTGCAAAATCCGATAGTTCGGTAACATATTACTCTTTCACGCTTGCTAATAACTTTGATACAATAGTTCATTTAATATGTTTTTAGAGACGTTTCCATACGTTATTTGATATGTTATGCTGTTATAGATGGTATTGTTAGGTAGTCCATTGTTACAAATTAGATCAATCTACTTCACAGCAATTCGCGAGTACAATGTACGATGATTATAATTATAGTTCTTCAGGATGAGGATGAGCTATGGATCCGTGACGTGGACTTTTACTGTTGACCTCATCTGAAGGGTCAATCAACGCGCTATGGAGAACTATGAGTATGATAGATATTTCACTACGACAAAAGATTTCAATGAAATTTGAATGGCTGAAGTGGAGGAAAAGTGTTTGAATCACGACGGTAGTCTTTGGTATGTCACATAACAGGTCTAATGACCTGAGGATTTAGGAATCTGCTGGTTCCAGAGGACAGTGGACTTCAAAAGACGGATAGAATGCGTAAAATGATAGTACGTCCCAATTTGTGGAACTGAATGGTGGATGGTAGACAAATAAGAGCTTTGATAAAATACAATACAAATGTGTAACTACACATTATTCCACATTAAATTAGCACAATTAAATAAATTCAGAGTACAAGAGGTATTCTCATGCCAACCTCACTCTAAAGCGCTAATCTCCGACCTACGACTTATCGTATCCAATCCAAGGCTACTGCCATCCGCGTACATATGACCATCGGGTCAAAGGTCCCTACGATTCGTATGAAGTATGAAACCGTGTCGAGTGCCATTGATACAAACGTAGTTTCATTGACCCATTTGCATTGATCGCTCACCCTCATCTATAGGATACTGGACCCGGATTCAGTGATGATTGGATTATTACTGCATACGCTATTCACATTATATTTAATGGATGAATAAAAATGTTGTTGCTATTATTTGTTACTTGTGGAGATATTGTGCGACAGGTATATATGACAGGATACGATAGGCTAGGTTAGTAAGTGGTCAGATTTAAGTACGCATAAATGTCTTAAAGGGCAGGTGAAACAGAAGTTCTGAATTATATTAATTTGGAATAATAATGCTTTGGAAAACCAAGAATACCCAAAGTTAGTGACTATCATCTCACGTGCTAGCAATAAAATTGCAACTTTCCTTTTCTTAACTTTCCGTTTTGTCGTTTTCCGGTACTACAATTTATTGATACCAACAAAATCATTAAAATATTAACCGTATGAATCAAATAATGTTATCAACCAAAACCTGACCCACATTGACCAGTGTAGGTACAATACAATACAAACATTATCTATTGTTATCTATGTTATGTTATTAGTATTAAATTGTAACATGGACATTAGCGTTACATATAATATAATATGATTGACATCAATATTACGCAATAAATATTGTTATCAGTTATCCTCCCATGCCGACGGGCCCTATTATTTTTACAAAGTGTTTGCTTGAGAATATCTTCCCCTTAGCTAGCTAAATATTTTTGATCCAATTTTATTTTCAAAGGTTGCAAATTAGTTAGCATCACCACACTAGCCAGAAAAAAAAACTATTCCCCGTCACACAAACAATAGGTAGTGTATTTACAAGCGTACTTCACACACAACTGCTTTATTAATATATCATAACCTACGACTAACTAACCTACGCCTACTACTATATCATTACCTACTTCATCCTTGTTAATTTTTCAGTGAAAAATAACTCGATAGATAGAATTAATGATCCTTTGATTTCGCAATCAACGGGGCACACAACTCGCATTGAAAAGAATAAATTTTAAATATAATTAACAACTTACAACGACATCAAACATAACCTAATTAGTCATTAAAATCATGAAAACAAACCTATGTACCCGTGTTATGTATCTACAAAGTAAATTAGAGTTTCAAACTCAATCATAGCCCGGCGACTCGAGGCAAACTTGGTACTACAAATAGACACTGCGATATACGAGTAACTGTTTAAGTAAACATCGAGTCAACGTTCAAGTTATTATTAATCAACAGTACTATACGAGCGGCGTCGGACGGTAGCTGATTCCACGTCGGTGGCTGCCAGCTAGACGAATCCCGCTGGGAGTGAGTCGGTTCTACTTCAACAACATTGGATTGAGCTCAACAATATTGTCAATAATATAACGTACACCAGCTGTACATATTATGTACGACACATTCTGGCATAGCGGCTTTGAATACAGTCATATTGAGCGGCTATATGAAATTCAAAGCTAATAATGTAACACACCGCATCAACCTTTACGCTCTTACAGAAACTCTAGATAATTTTATTAGGTGCACGTAATTTAAAAAGTACAAGTCATGCTTAAATTTTATCACAACTTACTTATATGTACTTACATATATAGCTATCCCTCAGCTGCGTTCAGATCTCCTTTAAGGAGATTTAACTAAGTACTATTTGTAACCCGCACTCGGGCTACTTCGTACAGTTTGAACGCATATTTTCCGTCGAAAAGACACTATCCTTATCTCACAATTCCTTAAGTTCCATTGGCATATACACAATTTGATGTTTAGGGAGGGTCAGAACCTCCGAGCTATGGGACAATATCATTGAACAGAATTGTGTATCTATCTTTGTTTACCAACAACTGAAACAGAAACTGATGGTAAACAACAGTTACCGACCGTTTCCGCTCACCGATATCAAGAAAACGAAACATACCAATAAACATTCTTCATAACTTACCGATTCACCACGCTATCGCTACACCAATTCAACAATTTTGAAATTAACTCCAACAAACCGGCCTGGGTTACAACCTCACGTACAACTTCTCACGGAGACAGTAACCCCTGGCGAGGAATGTGTAACCAGGTGGTAATGAGCAGCTGTTTTAATTACCATCGAACGGCGTGGCAACGCAACGCGTTTAACTTGTAATATAAAAACGAATAAACTCACACAAATATCACATACCATGGTAACTAACATTCCGTATTAACTGCATGTTGTAGGTAGTTTACATGACTTTAAAGATAAAGCCGCCTAAATTAGTTATCAAACTTAAATGCTTAGTTAGTCTCTTTTTAATGAGGCGGCCGGCCAGTTGATAATTAGCTAGAGTTCGTTGCGCTTACTCAAGTAGTTTAAAATAAGATAAATTCTGCATAGTATACAAAATTAAGTACTATTCTACGAAGTCCATGGCTAAAAAAAATGTATATGAACTGAATAATAGTCCGCCAATCCGCATTGACCAGCGCATTACCCCCTCACATTATGAGAAGGATACCTGTGCCCAGCGGTGGGTCAGTTATTGGTTGCGATGATGATGATGATGATGATGTGAACTGAATAGCCTATACGTTCAAGTTGGAGTCACAGACTCTAAATTAACCCGTTTGTCGTTAAGTATTTTATTAGTTACAAGTTAATGCTTGACTACAATCCCACCTAACTTAGTAATAGTCTCACTCTTGAGATTTTTTATGTTTACAGCCGGCAAACGAACAGACAAGCCACCTGACAAGTGGTCATCGTCGCCCATGGACATAGACAACGCGTTGTCGGCCAAAAAAGGAAGAGGAACGAATGCAAAGAGCATGTATGTATCGAGAAATTTCCTTGACTATCGACAACCATCTAGCCGAATTGGAAATAACTGGGCACTGGAGCAGTGACTATAGAGCATGAATCCCTGTCCCTGGTTATATTCCTGTTAAGATCACACATTTACGAAATAAATAAATATTAGTTCTCAGGTTGTAGGTGTCAGTGATGTCTCATTTGCGATTCCACGCTACGCGAAACAAAACTAAAGAGTAAGGTAAGTTTGTATGTGTAAGAGTGATTTAAAAAAGGATATAAACACCAGGCAGCACACGAGCACACTAGCACCGCATGCAATTGAAAAGTGCCTCCAGGCGAAACTCACGAGGCAGCCGGCATAAAGAAACGGGGTCTTAAAACTAGGACACTAAATCCTTTAAAACGGCACAGCTGAAAATTGGATCGCGTTCGTACCGAGCCGTGGAGCCTTTTCAAACTCGCGAATGAGTAAAAATAGTGGGAGAGTGCAATTCTCGCCTGCAAATTCAATTCAACGCATATATTATGCTCGTTTAAAATTTAAATAATGTAGACGTGGGGTGGGTGTTCAGATGAGCTGTGACGTAATGTGACGCTGTCGATGGATTCAATCATGACGTCACAAACCAGTAACTGAACGGGGAACCGAGTGACTTCTTAATACAAAAAACTGTATCGATGTCTGTACATAGAAGATATTTGAGAACAACTACATATTAGATACACATAATAAGCACGCAATTTTTATATTTTTTACCTTTTTGCTTGTTTCTCTGTTGGTCGCTTTTTGAGATTGTCTGTGCGTTTATTCCTACTTATCTATAAAACGGCTTGACTGATTTAGATCCGATCACTGATCGGATCTAATCAGTATTGTAAGTAAGCTTGGAATGACATTCAGCGTTTGTTTTATTTCAATCAGCTCACAAAAAAGACATGTATTGTGAATAAAAATCCTGTTTAAACATATTTTCAATTCTTGGTATAGGACTATAGGTTGCCCATATAGCCCCATACTTTGCGCATACCCTGAAGCGAAGAGTTGAAATTCAAAATTTAAAATCTGAACCCGAAATATGGGCCGTATAGCCTGGTGATAGGTGTGGGTCATTCTTTCACGTAAATACTGCTATAATTAAACTAAATATTTGAGAATATGACATCAAATCGATACACATACAACTTTCCCTATATGCTTATAATATTGCTTTATCGAACAGAGGTAAACTCAAGAAACTTCAGCGAAAAACACCAGCACACACCACCGAGTGAACGTAAGTTTATTTCGGTAACTAGTTTACAATCACTTTTATGTTCTGTTTTTGCCAGTTATTACCAGTTTCTTATTGATCATATAGAAAGTGTACCTACGCAGACAAACCCGCCGAGCGGTACCCATTGTACTTCTCTCACAATAAACTACTTAAAACGTCTGCACAAAAACTGACTGACTTTGTTAATAATACGTTTTTGTGTGTTTTTTTCCCCCTATTTTTTCTCTCTTCACCAGTTTCTCAATTGATTTCTAGTTCCTGGACATTTGTCGCTATACAACACTGGACCGTAAGAATTCTTTACAAGTTGGAATTCTTTGAGACTATTTTGTAAGCAGACTTAATAATATGTGTGCACGCTTTTGGACGTTTAACACCCGTTTCTAATCCTATCTATCTTTTACTGCCGATAACTGATCATGCAACAGTGTAGTTATCAACAATGTAGTCAACAACAATGTACTTATAATCTACTAATTTATAAATGCTAAAATTCCGTCCTGACGGCATAGTTTGACACATTTCGTATATCAAAATGTTCAAACACGACGCATTTAAAGCGTTCATAAACTAGCAGACTTGGGCTCCTCGAACTTGGGTACTCGAATTGACACGGTAGAAGGCGACAGCTATCCTATGACGAGGATAAGGTTACAGTGGCTCTGCTGGAAATTCCACATACCTTACAGGATAAAGAAACATACATTATACATAATTTTAAACTGCAACAAGTATTATGTATTTTATGCCAATATGTCGCCGCATATCGTGACTCCGATCCATACAGTCGAAATAGCGGTATGCAATAGGAAAATCGTGAATACCTGTTATGTTTAAAATGATTGGTACCTACCATCGTGGGAGATAACAAAAACTGCATGTTTTTGCAACTCAATAAATAAAGCCTTTTCTGCCTCGAAAACCACTTAATTCATACAAATACAAACATTTTAAATTTCTGTAGATATTAACTATTAACCAGGAGAGTAGCAGGTGAGATACGATTATTTTTGATTAATCAAATAATTCAAATACGAAAAGAGATATGTCGTAACCATTGACAAATTAAAAATGTCTCTCAATAAAAAAATAAAACGACTCTTTCAACAAACCGTTTTCCCGTAAAAATCCTTATTTTTCCGTTTTACCATTAACTACGTGTTTTCAAAATTACCTCCACCGCATAAAATAACACAATACGACACTAATAACAACACAGCAAATAAAGTTAATAAAACACGACGACACGCACTATTTCCCGTTATATTATTATTTATATCACACCGACAAAATAATAATGAAAAAACGGTCGATGCGCCCGCGCACCCGCACGAATCGAATACAACTGACGTTTGACGTCTGTTGAGTTATTGTAATGGTAAGTGTTATTGTCGAGCGCGGGAAATTCGTAAACATGGCGGGAAAACAAGAGGGAGCTATGCGCTAGAACGAGACGTACCTTAGTTTGATGCGACGTCGTAAAGGAACGCTGTTTGTAAATTTGATATAGAATAATTATGTATAGCAGACGCGGCATTGACGTAATGTCACGGCCGGGCAAACGCTGCCTCTGAGAGGCGAGTGTCAGCGTCCTACAATCGCAGATAACTTATCTCATATTAGAAATTACTACGCAAAGAAAGCTAACCGTAAAGTCAATTATTAAGTTCCGTTATTTGAGCTTAATTGTACGGTAAATACTTCAATTATATGATCATGGAGATATGGAAAGGCATACAGACAAGCTCTTTATGCAATCAATACATTCGATTGTAACATAATAATTATTTTCAGTACTACAATCGATTTGGAAGCTGATCATAATATAAGGTTTAATTAGGTACAACTATTACGACCTGCAATTACTATCACAGAGATATAATGATAATTTTCGTTTTAAGTCGGAGTCGCTAAAAACTTTTCCTGACCGAAAAGTTACTTGAGAGCTCACGATTCCTTCGGTAGGTATGTACTAAGTTTAATTAAATTCTTTAAGTTTTTTTAAACAGCGTATCAAAAAGGTTGTTTAGACCTATCTAAGCAGTGAAGTTAAAAAACTACGTAACACGTATGTATAATGTATGTTTCTAAACCCGCGCTAATCTGTAGTAGCAGCACGCTCTAATTACCTGCTAACATAATAGTGTAACTACAGTTAGTAATGTTAAAACATCGTGCAGAACGTATCAATTATCTTTTTCTCACATCTGTAATTAGCTTTTTCTAATAGCAGATATTTCTATTAAATAGGAACTGGGGAAATTTTATTATTGTTACCATATCGATGTAACATCATTATATTTATTGAGACAAAGACGGGTTTTTCAATGTTAATCGCCGACAAACGAGCAGACAAGCCACTTGATGGTAAGTGGTCACGGTCATGGCCCGTGGACATCAGCAACGCCAAAGGCATCACCTATGCGATGCGTGCCAAGAAAGGAATTGCGTGGTACTTACAAAAATTCTCCTAGTAAATCTATATAAATATAAAAGGAGAAGCTGACTTAGTGACTGACATATTAACGCAGGGCCTAAACTATAAGGGTTAAAAACCTGAAATTTTGCACAGGGGTTCCTTATATAACGTAGGGGAGCACTAAGAAAGGACTTGTGAACCTCCCTATGGGGGTAAAACAGGGGTGCAAAGTTAGTATGAAACTTTGCCGTTTTTGAAGGTATTCGAATGAAATTCAGAATGAAGGTTATTGATAGTATTAATGATACTAATGATAATAGAATTGCTTCAAAATTATCTAAAAGCTGTGAGTAGTCATCTCGCACTAGTCCCACGTAGCCTTTCACTTTCACCTCCCATCCCCAGCACAAAAACGTAAGTGCTATGCAAATGCTGACTACCTAAAAAGGTAACACATTAACCACACCTTTAATACACGGCGTATATTACCAGTAAAGTAATTAAAATTTAGCAAATGGAAGTCATACGGCGACTCCGCATGGATTAACTTTTCATAACGGCACGTGGAATTAAGGTCGGCGGAGTCGCCGCAACTCATCTGACACTAATGCCGCCCGCCCGACTGGTGGCTTGACGTCTTGAGGTTTGTAATGCGCGGGATTGAAACTTAGACTTCGGACATTTCCAGCGAGCTAATTGGCGACAATTTAGAGATAGGGTTAAGAAAACTTACCATCTGAAATACTTTTTATTTTAATTTAACATTATGTTACAGTGTGGAGGTCACGCGATAGTAGCCGATAGCGATCGCCGCGTCCAATGTTAATAATAATTCTGTTGTTTTTGTGCGTTAAAATCGATATTTTTTAAACGTTACGCATACTTTTTTTGTTAAATCAAAAATTGAAGTAGCATTTTTAGTTTTTACCCCTTATTATTATCTTTTCACAGTAATTTGTCATCAGTGAATAAATCTAAAAAATTCCTTTTCGCATTTCAATCGACTGTCACATCTGCGCCTTAGCGCCTTACTCTTTGCCATGTTTACATTATCATGACACGAACTTTATTAAGATGAATCCGGCTTCAGAGGAAGCGAGCGTCACATGAGATTTACGAGCCGGTCTGTGCGATAGACAATGGTGTGAAGGTATGTATGGATGGGATTACACGTACTAATCATGTTATTATGTATTTTAATAATTGCTGACTGAGATAATATCTAGTCGAGGTGAATATCCTTAAAACACAAAATATTACATCCTTATGTCTATAAAACTTATCATGTGTGTGAAACTTCATTATTAACCGACTTCAAAAATGGAGAAGGTTATTAATATGTTCGACGACTACATTTTTTTATGTATGACCAGCGATTTTTCAGTCATTTGTGAACCGATTTTAATTTTTTTAAGGAACGTACTTCGAGCCACCGGCAGCGGTGGCTGTGGTCGATGGCCAATTTGCACAGAGCCCCGTTGGTTTGCAGTTTGCACGCGTCCCTCTAGCGGCTACGCTCGGAATTAAACCGCGCTTGTTCTACAACGGATCAATAAAATTTTATTACAGCGGTTGATTTTGAGTTCCAAAGTTTATACATAATATGACAAAAGCTTCATAATTATGAGAACTGTAACAATTTTTGGCGGTCTATATTGATTGTCTAACTGTTGTTGTTGTTGTTGTTGTATCAAAGAACCTTGTTGCACTTTTTACACTTATACAAAAGAAAGGGCAGCATTTGCTTCGTCTCAAATATAAACTCCACACAATAGTTCCAGTAACTTTCAATAGATGGCAGCACATGTCACAAAATAGCATTCATGTTGAACTATGCAATTATTATAGTAAACACAATCTTTGTTTATATCCAACTGTTGAGCACTATTCCAGCAAAAAAAACGACGGTGGTCGAGTATGGGATTCCACACAACAATGAACCATCCCCACCCATGCCATAACCCATGGCTTCAACCCATTAATGACCCACTACGGAGCACGGGCCCCTCTCATACCTGAGGACGCGTAGAGCATACTCTACGACGCTGCTCCAGTGCGGATTGGTGGAGGGACTTAACCCATAATGCACTACAATTCTGGACATCGCACAATTTGTTTTCACCAATAGCCGACAAATGACCAGACGAGCCACCTCATAGAAGCGATCTTCAGTAACATCAAAGGCATCACCAATGCGTTGTCGGTCAAGACGGAAGACGAAAGAAAGATAACTAACCCTCAAGCTTCCCCGTCCTCCTTTGGGGTCTTTTATAATATTTTCTGATAGCGGCTAAACGAACACGCATTCAGTGAAAATTACCTAGTCTTCAGGAGTTCAAGAGATAAAGCCCATGCAGACAGATAGCGGAGGCATATTAATAGGGTGCTGTTGTCACCGTCTGGTCGCAGTACCCTAAAAAACATTTGACGGTAGTATTCAACTATCTAACGAGTCGTCACTGACACCTTGACGTGACCTTCGAAGCACGGTCGCGCTAATGAAATATTGCCATTAGCGGTCACCCATCCAACTTCCGACCACACCCCGTGTTACTTAACTTCCCCGATGACAGCAAAGCCCATTAGTAAAAACAAATCATTACATTCGTTCAGTGTGTGTGCGTTTGTATTAGATCATTAATTTCGTATCCTAAATATTAATCCTTATAGAATATCAATCCTGAAGGGCTGCTATATGTTTCCTCAGTTATATGAAGACACCTGTGCTCAGTGGCAGTCCATTAATAGGATGAAGCCAATACCTGAAGGGTAAATCATTGTGTACCTGTTTAAGAATAATGCACGCTCGTAGTAAAATTAAGTAAAAGTTAATGTCTTACAAATACATTTACTAAACATTAATTCACAAGTGTTTAGTACATTTTTATTTATTTTATTAAGCTATTGCATAGCTTTTATCGCGGGCCTTGAGCGTGGGGACCGAATCCAGAAATTCCGTAACGAAAAAAACCTAACACCCCCAATCAGCGCCATCTAGTACTTTAATACTAAGGTATGGTACGTATGTTTTCTAGAAACTAGATGGCGCTGTTCTGATATAACTACATATATAACTTCTAATAATTATAATTGCATAAGTTGATAAAAAATGCTATGCAATAGCTTTACCGCGGCAGTCTCCGAGTGCCTTTTAGTGTTTTTTATTCCGGTTATGTTTACGTTAAGTGACCATGCCTTTAGGGCGCATGTGGTGTTAAAAACTTCAATAGGCTCATTGGAAGTAATGGTCCACAGCACCTGTCAAAGCCACATCGCTTTCCACATAATTTTCTTAAAAACAAAATTAATATCTCAATCCGCTACGGTTATTGCTATTGCATTTAACAGCGCTCTTACACTAAAAATAAATTTAATATAAACATTCATAACGATAACCGAGTAAGACCGCTGTAACAATGTAGGTTCGATCTTATTGTTTACATTATAAAGTTCAAAATACATGAGTGCTTGCAGCGATGTTCTGAAATCATTTAGGTCGAGATAAAACGGTAGGTCGCGGTGTCTGTGGGGGATGCTTTACACATGTTCGGGATCGACGCATTCGGTTCGGAATACATTCATGATAATAATTATTATGTAAGTATGTATTTTTAAGATCATGGCCATATTCAAATTTGCCAAAAGAGGCGTCAAAAAGTGTGCGTTTTAAGAGCTCCCTATGCCTTAATGTGTTCTTAGTTTTGAAGAAACCGAAACAAATCATATCACCTGGGAGAGAATCTATCTTCGCTTTGAGTTCACTCTTTGTGAGTGTGAGTTTCTCTGTGTGAGTCTATTCTCTATATTTTGTTCATGACATGGAATAAACATTAATAAAAGATAATAAATTAAAAGTTGAAAACATCCTTACAAAACCAACCTCATCTAAATGACTTTTAAGACTATCTCTAGAATCAAGAGTTTTTAAAGTAAGATGTTTACAGAACAGAATAAGGAATTTACAGAAAATCGTTCTACTAACAGACTTTGTTTTGATTACGCGATGCTGTGGTCATCCTGTTCCATAATCGAATCAACTCAATACTATCGACGATAACTGTTCAAAATTTCATCTCAGTACATACGTAAATACCGCCATATCTTCCACCATGGTCCCGAATACATGTGAACAAGCCCTAGGTGTATGAGATTAAACCGCCAGTGTGAACGCGTTCAGGTGGGGTCAAGCGGGTTCAAAATGTCAACGGAGAAACATTTCTCATGGAGAAAAGTCGCGAGCTTCATTCAAAGCTGACAGCTTTCAGGAAAATAAAAATACTTCAATGGACGCGGACGGTTGAAATAGAAAACAGAGTTGATAGAGGAAGGTTTGGATTCGATGTTCGTGTAGTTTATTATATAGATGAAGTAGTGTTTTTTTTACTATTACATAATTGTTTACATTGTTTATCACTTTACCTACGATATCGTGTCCTCTTGAAATTACGAGATGAAACTCGAGCCCAGCAGTGGGACTGTTGGAGTGTTGGAGGTTGTGACAACGTAGAACTATGATGTCACTCGTAGTTATGTTTATTTATGAAATCATGATACATCGTTTACATTATGTAATATTAATTATAAATAGCTACTGATTCTAACAGGCTTTTTTATGTTAAACTCATAAACTTTCCTCGTGAAATTACAGGTGCTCACTATATCAATTGGTAAACCCTGGAAAATAACCGTGCATAATTTTCGATACCATACTGTCCAGGCGAACTGGCAAACAAACAATTTCTTTCATAGCGATGAAACTTTTATTTAAATTAGTATTTACCTATCAGGCGGTACGTTGTGGAAATCCTTTGTTACTGGTAGGTACTGTTGCTAAGTAGACTAATACTAACTTCATTAAAATTTACTTACGTATACACAACTATAACCATTCACAGCGCTGTACATTGCATGTTAATATTTACCTGAAAAAAAAGAATATAATTTAATAATACAATACATACACCCGACAAAAAAGATAGTGTAATATCCTACAGATGAATAAACTTATTAGTTGCTTAATAGATCCTTATTAGTTTTTTTATGTTTAGTGTTCCTATCACCAGTTCAGTAACAGTGTTACCTACATGAATAATTGAATAATTTTTAATTAGAATTTGACGAAACAGAACGTACGTGAAATTCATATATTTTTTTTTTCATCTTGTGTTGATCCTTGATGGACCTCTATCCGCAACATTAGTACCCTCCATCCGTAGCATATTTCAAACATTTCCTCAGCCAGCCGCCCTCCAGCGACTGGGCGCTGAATCGCTCTCCACACAGGAAACAATCCCGGGGCGGTTTCCATTTTGCAGTATACAGACTCTGTTCAACGCCGCGGTTCATTCGCCAAGCTAATTACTATTTGGTACACTTCTTTAGAGATAGGTATGTGGTTTGTTGCAAAATGAATTTATTTACGACTTGGTAACGTGACCCTGACATGCGAACAGTTCCAGGTTCGACTCTTGTCGCGGTACAAATTTATAATTATGGTAGTTAAATTGTTTGACACGTCCTTAATTATATTATGTTGGTTCTAGCGATCCGCCCCGGCTTTGCCCGGGTAATGGAGCGTACTATGCCTATATGTTTTTTTTCGTAGGGTCGCTTAAGCTAGTTGCGTCGAATGTGAGACCCGCGCTTGAGGTTATTATAATAATAATTATTATGCATAATACGTTGTTTGATTATATCTTAAAGGGATTATACAGCGTTTTCGATGAAAGCTCTCGGCAGCTTGACTTTTTCTAACATTTTCGACAACTATCGTCATTATTTCAACCAATTTACACAAAACCGTAACAAATTACACACGTAAACCTTACTCATGAACACCCTGGTTGTAAAGTGCATGAAAATAATGGAAACCGTTCGTAGTTTTTGAGTTTATCGCGAACAGACAGTCAGACTTTGTTTTGTATCAAAAGCGTCACCAACGCTACCAAGTACATACCTACCGATCCTCATTACTGGCATGAATGAAGTACCAGGGTTTGTCCTGAGTTTCGAGGATATTTAGGCTTTTCACAAAATTTTAGAAATCTCAGATTTTTTGATAAATACATATTCGTGAAGTGCGTCATGGTGCATTGAACAAAAAAACAATACCTAACTGATTTATCCCACAGAATTGTTCATTTTACGTTTGCAACACTATCTCAGGACATTTCTATTTACACGGATATCAGGCATTATTGACTTTTCAATCAATTTGTTAACCCTAACTGCAATCAAAATACTTTTCACGGTTGATACAAAAGGGTGTTCGCTTGCTGGGCATAACCTACCACCATGGTAATAACTAGTTTTTAATACGTGTTCATTTTAATTTAGTAAATGCTTCAACAGTCATAAACTCATAACTATCTACAGATCGTTAGTGGGAATGGAACGTCGCAGCGGGAATTGGGCCGAAGCGACGCCGACGCCCAACGGTCGGACCGCGCTTCCATACTGCAACCACTATTTAATTAAAACTTAATTGTATTAAATCCTTACGGCCAGGCCAAATGGTTGGTTATGATTGCAGCCCGTTTGCATGTAGGTATGTATGTTCATCTCTTCCATAAAAACACTAGACACTTATTGATATTACATACATACATACATCATCACCCACGACTCAAGAACAAACATTTATCTGTCACATAAATGTCCACTACGGCCGGAAATCGAACCTGGACCCCTCGCTTTGCAAGCGGGGTCACTACCAACTGAGTTACGGAGTGTATAGTGTTCTAATATGAACCACATAAATAACTGTTTAATCTAACGTCAAATTACCCGCACAGTAGCATTATGCCTCAACAAGATCACATCCATACAATTAAGTCCACATTAGTCCACACTGCCATAACAGTGTAATCTTACCAAACAGGATAAGAGAACGCCGTCTAGTTATTTCCAATTCATTAATTTCAATTAATTCCAATTTGGATTCAAATTCCGTGCGAAAGCGAACCTCTATTGAAATCGTTCTCTATAATCAAATTCTAATGAAAGCTCGGGGCGCCATTACTGGATCTAGGTCATAGAATAAGGGTATAAACGGAAGTGTCACTAGACGCATACAATTATTGTATGATGCATTAAATAATCTTTTAATATCAGACGTTTAATAATTATTTTTTGTTCTTTCTTTCTTCAACAAATTTCAACTTCAACATTTAAGTATAATTATTTCTTCTTATTTTTATCAAAGGGTCGGAATTTAGGGTAGGAATTACAGAGATCGACTTATAAGTCGGACCATTTACAACCGACTAATCGACTAGTCGGCCAAAGTCATGATCGGCACATCATAAAATACATACATATAAAATGTATATCCTATCTCACGTGACATGTGAACATATCCATATTACGTCATCATTTATATTTATTTTACTGTTTCATAAAAATGGTAACGTTACAATGGGCATCTCGGGCACGCACAAACACCAGGTATTGGATAGATAGGGCATTGTTTCCCACCGGCCGACAATGGCGATGGCAGCATCAATTCACAATATCAACTGCCGACTGCAGATAAAATATAGGGCAATAGCTACTCATTGGGAGTGCCTGTTTTATTGTTTAAATAATTATACCAACGAACAGTTTTTTAAACGTGACTACGGTTAAAAGTCCATAAATTGAAAATTTACAAAATTTTATTTTATTTGCAATGTTTGTATATATAAAGCATGTACATAAACGTGGTTGAACGTTGGACTCCCGAATCTTGGGGCCCGGGTTCGAATCCCTGCACGCTCCTCTAATTATTTTCAAAAAATATGTGCGTGTTAGAATTTAATTATTACTTGCTTCGGTGAAGGAAATCATCTTGAGGAAACCTATGCACACCAGAGACTTCTCCATAATGATCTCAAAGGTGTGTGAAGTCCGCCGATGCGCACTTGGCCAGCGTGGTGGACTATGGCCTGTACTGTACCCCTCATGCTGTGAGTGGCCAGTAAAGGGACAGCTATGGGATGATAGGTACTTATTAGTATGTATGTTCCGGTCAAATCTTGAAAGCTCGATTATTAGAACTACTTCGTCTTATAGAATCGTAATCTGTAATCATGATTACATTTTGGGGATAGTGCAACAGATGAAATTGTAATCTGTCATCATGATTACATTTTGGCCATCACCGACACCTGGCAAAACTACTGTTGTAAGTCGAACCGGGTCAGACCGGCTTAAGACAAAGTCGCCGAACGCCGAATGCATTGCGTTCCAAACAGCTGGTCTGCAGGTAACCCTACACTACGCCATGTGAGCGCCCATCGTTGATCGTGTGGAAAATGCCGACGAAGCCTTACCGGGGACCTTGTGAATTAACCTTATTTAAATCTATGCATAATAGTCACCCGTTATGTTTTACCGTTCATTATGTTTGACTTCGTTTAGACAGCCTTATTAATAAAAATCGCTTACTCCAAGCGTCATCCGAATCTACACTTTGACTAGTTAATTCTTGATAAACCTAGTAACAACTTCGTAATTGAAATGCTATTAATAAACATGGAGTAGCGTCGGACGAACAATACATTTCTTAGTCCGGGTTGAACGAGTAAAATATGGCAACCTTTAAAATTTAAAAGTAAAAAGAGTGAGTCAGTGAACGACTTCATGCATTAAAATGACAGTAATAGCTCATATTTTGGAATTGACAACTTCAAACTGGACGACAGTTCAGCTTTCAAATTTTAATTTCAAGCGCCTACCTAACGGCGGCTCTACACTCCCGCGAGACTGCTACCCGAGTGCACTCGTACGAGAGTGTACTTGGTAGCGCTATATTCCCATACAAAAGATTCGTAATCAGCTAGTCTTTTGACCCCGGATCAGCTAGTTAAAAATAAATATTTTAATGAATAATTAATTTTTTGTCGTCATATGTTTGTACGTTCATATAATAATTAGCAGCGCATAGTGCAAAAGCGGATGCGATTTCTAATACGTCCATCCTCTCGACGTCCGCAACTGCAACTGAGCCTGACGAGAGATTACCCCGAGCCCCGAGCACAGAGTAGTACCTTTTTTTAACTACTCTGTGCCCCGAGTGCGCACGTCTCGGCCGAGGCGTCTCGGACGAGATATAGCCACAGTATAAAGATCATATTATACTGTGACATAGCGAGTGCTCTCGCACGAGAGTGTACAGCCGCTATAATTGTAACCTCGCTCCTCGCAGTTTGTTACTTGTAACATTTAAATTTGATTTACTTTAAGTAGGTATTTCGTTTCGTATTCCTTTATTTTTTTATTAAAAACATCTATCCATCATAATAACAAGTAAAAACGAACAGAACCAAAACCTACGAATTTATCAAAGGTTATAAATAAATATCATAGACGTTTAGAAGGCGTCAAGTCAACGTCAATGTCGTCCATGCACGCCTAATCGGTCGCTAAACTATGTAGCGACATGGACTATCTTTGATTCTGAGATAAGACTTGGAGTAGCTTACTTCTTCGCTACTACATGTTTATTAATAATGAATTTAATTAAATCTTATTTACGACAAGTTTTAAAGTTACTCTTGCTCTAGTCTATGTTTATTAATATGGCCGAGAAACTTTAACCCACGGAATAGTTAAGTAATACCTTATTTAACTATTCCGTGCTTTAACCCCTTATGTTACCGCTTAAGAGGATGAACTGTAAAAATCCGTAGTGTTTCCTACCCTGTACAAGGTTTATTTTCTTCTATGTATGTATGTCCGCTGGCTGTGCGTTGTCCGTGGTTAGAGTTTCATTGAATAGATTTTTGTCATGACATTTCACTTACTGTCTTGATAACTATGTATTTCACTTTAGTTTTTATGAATAAACTAAACCATAGCGTAGCGTCTTCTTCTATAACACTAATAACTTATGTTTAGTTATAATCAAACTAGAAATTTAAACATTTTGTATTTGTTTGTGTGGCGCAGCAAAAGTCATATTGTTGGTGCCACCGTGAACACACACCTGTAAGCCGCCTGGTACAGAATGCTTTTAACATAATCCAACTTTGTTCAATAAAGTTCTAAAAATATTTCTCGAAAAAAAAAAAAATCTCAATAATAATTTACTCAAACAAACGAAAATACACAAATGACAAATGCTAGATCCAATACAATAGCCATAACAATTAGAACAAATGATGTAACGTAATGTATGTAAAGCGGTCCGTCCATTCAACAAAGTCCTGTAACACCTGCCGTCTATTTATATCCCCGCGTGACGAGCCGACTCACATAACAATTACAATACATCAACTATGCAGTTAACCGACCGATTACGGATGTTACTAACATTAAAAGGAAAAATAAACGTTACACCCTCATAGCCCCACACTAGGACTTCATGTGTAGTGAGTGCCATGAACAACAGATACACAAGAACACACACAGACCAGACCGAGAAACAGAAATTTAAACTCATCATTAAAATTTCGCCTCGCTTGTAATCAAACCCAACACCCGTCGAGAACGATTCGGCATGGTATCCATTGCTTCATACGGGTCCGAAACTCGGCGTTTGTCATCTACATAATAATTAATGTATGTAGCGA
Source organism: Ochlodes sylvanus (assembly GCA_905404295.2). Taxonomy (NCBI): domain Eukaryota; kingdom Metazoa; phylum Arthropoda; class Insecta; order Lepidoptera; family Hesperiidae; genus Ochlodes; species Ochlodes sylvanus. The sequence goes on along the minus strand of FR990141.1, from coordinate 1,668,345 downwards.
TTAACGTACTCATCATCTGTCCACTACTGGGCACGAGAACATAATTGTACAGTTGGCTTCAACCCATTAATGGCCCACTACTGAGCATAGGTCTCTCCCCCATACCTGGGGAGGGCTAGAGCATACTCCACCACGCTGCTCCAATGCGGATTGTACGATTACGCTTCTCAAAAATTTAACATTATATCTATAGCCAGCCGCCCACGCTTAGCTGTGGCAACTGTTACCATAACAACTAATTCAAAACGCTTGACTGTTCTCATTCCCGGTAGTACTTCGGTATTAGGTTTCCAAATTATTATTTAAAACCTTGGCAATAAGAATTACTTAAACCAAAAAACTCCCAAGATTTATTCCCACTCACATTAACAAAGAACATCTAAACTATTTCGTCCGATATAATCATCCAATTTAGTAATTAAAATGCACTTGAAATATAACATACTTTACAAATTACACGCATTAGTTAGGTACAACCTTTATAAGACGATGTATGTATGCAAACACTCCAAACAACATGAAATGTTGTACGTGTTTAATTTGGGCGGATAATACCGTCACGCGGCACATCCGGACGGATGGATCTATTAAATCATACGGACCTGGTCAGGGCCCCTAACTGTACATTTGTGGCCCGAGTAGTCAGCGGCAGCGGATGACCTACTTTAAAAGTGGGTACTTTAAACAAAATGTGTTACATGACAGTTTACGGTTAACTGTGTCGGAATAGTTTGACTCATTTTTAACACATTTCGTATACGCAATTCTGTATACTGTATAAATTAGCAGACTTGGGCCACTTTTATTCGTCAAACAGTATGTACAGAACATTGGATATTTTTAGGTTAGGTTTTTAGTTAAACATCACGCAAAATCCACTATTTTACTGTAAATTACACAAAATAAAGTTCATATTTCAATGCTTTCGTATGAGTTGTATCTGAGTCGAATTGAGTTGTTGTAATGTGCGCAGAATTGTAAGCGGATTTCAATTTAAATAATTGTTATAAACATCTGTGCCTAAATTCAGTAAAAAATAACTTTCGAATGTTTTAATTTGATAAATATAACGTATCTTCCTAAACGCTGAACGCTCGTCGCTCGGAGCACACCAACTCGTGCTACCGAGCATTGAACGGTCGGCGGCGAAAAAATTGGCGAATTGCACGAAGCTTTACACTCCGCGTAACAGGAATGCAGCCGTAACTAACCATAACATCGATTTTAACTACCTCTTAACTAAGATAACAGATAATAACATGCTTCTCAATGATTACAATCACTTAGTTTCTTAATTATTAAAATCTATTAAACCGCTAGAAGTTTTTATTGAAAGTATGGTTTCGTCTAGTGGTTTTGCACCGTAACTACACCGTAACGTTACCGAGGTTCTTGCGTCAAACACACGGAATACAGAGAGAAGGTCAAACAGTATCATCTTATCTTTAAAAGTGCATATCATTAGTTAGTGAATATTTAAACAGCCCAAGTATCTAAGTTCTTATCAGCATTAACGAATAATCGTGCCCTCCAATACGGACGCATCCAAGAAATTACATCATCAGGTTCATCACATCATCCAACAACGAAATCCAACGAAGTCCAATCGTACAAAAATTTACATAACATTATGGACTTATTCTATGATGTAACGTATCTACATTATTATATCTTTGGACATATTAATGAAAACGTTTCATGAAATAGTTAATCATTTGACAATTTGGTTGAATCGATTATTAACTTTTACGCATCATAGAACGTTGATACAAAAATTGTCAAACATAAGAATACAATACATGGCATCAAATAGCCGATCATATTGTTAATTTTATAATCGATACAAGCCGATATAATCGATAATAAACGCTCCCACGGTAACCTTTTAAGGTTATTCGTTATAGAAAGTGACTAATATATTGGGGATTCAGTAGGAAGGCGATAGCATCGATTTTGCCCCACTTAAGTGGGGCAAAATCGATGCTATCGCCTTAAAGCCTAAACTAAAAGCTTAAGCCCTATTCGTCCTTAACCCTTAGTTAGTCGCGCCAAAAAAATTACATAAGTACTCGCGCGGGGTGCCACACACCCCAATTTGTTTTAAGGAATAAAACACTATTATACATACAAAATCAGACTTTTATTGTTGAGATCTTAGAACTTACAAATAATTATTCAATTTTATAAATCAAAAAAGTTATAATAACATTTGAAACAAGTTTTTTTTAATATCAAATATTTGTATCACAACTTTGACAGACAACAATCATGTGGTCATTGCCCACATGTCCATGGCATTTGGAGCACGAAGTCTTGGTTTTTCGGTCCTTGGTTCTTGGACACATATGACATCTTCTATATGAACGCGATTGGTTAGCCTCAATAGACGAAGCATGACTCTTAACCTGCTGAATCCGTTTCAGTCGCTTTTACAACGGTTTGGGCAGAGTGGCTCTTGATATTTGTGAGGTTTGACCAGATCCACAGCCAGCTGCTTCAGAAATTCTCTTCTAGATATATTGGCGTTAACTTTGACCTTATAGATAACATACGACTTGATTCCTCTTCCTTTTCTAAATCGCTTGCAATTTCTCGATCGTTCAGTGCACGTGTCATTGTAAAACTAACCTAAAACAATTGCAAAATCTGTCAAACGTGCGATAAAGTGAAGATAAGTATAAATCTAATGTCAAACGAAAAATAAATTTAAACCACTATATTATTTTGCATTATAACTAAGATAACAATTCAGTACTTACTCAAAATTTGAACTACGTAAACAATCGCGTGGGGTGTCACACACCCCAAATGCGCTCTCCAGACACAACTGCTCACAATCGAGCACAGCTTGCGAATGATTTAGAAAGATCACGCGAAATTACGAAGCTACTATGAAAACAATCGCGATAAATTTGAATTTCAAAAAGTTATACACTTCCAAACACTGTCTGGGGTGCGTGGCACCCCGCGCGACTAATTAAGGGTTAAGGGTTACCAGTTGTACGGACTTTTGATGGTCCGTCTTTTAATTTACCCACTTTAAACAACACAAAAATTACATAAGTGTTCTTCAAATAACTTTTAATCTTTTTATAAAACTATAATAAAAATATTAATCAATCAGTGTTATCTCCAAAACTAATCTGTAACTTCCAAATCAAATATAGGAACCTACTTCATTCAAAGGGAGAACTTGCAAACATTCCGGGCATTTTTAGAAATGTGGAGTTTTTTAAATATCCAGCTAATTATCCGGACTTTTTCAAATTACGAGTTGGTAACCTTACTCATATACAATTGTAACCAGTTGCGATCTGGTGCATAGATTAGGCACGTTCTTTTTGCAACTAAGTTCTGGTTACGGGTCCACTCCGGACCTGACAACGCTATTACACAGTAGAAATACAGAACAGTATGGAAACTACCTACAAACGTTCGAAACGGCTCACTCACATAAGCATGCGCATCGACGAGACCCATAAGCGGTTCTCGCGGTGCTGACTGTGGCTATTAGTTATTAGCTAATTTAATTATCACAAGTTATTAGCTAATTTAAATATCACTTGCATCGGTAAAGGAAAACGTCGTGAGGAAACTTGCACACATGAGAGTTCTCCATAATTTTCTCAAAGGTGTGTCAAGTCCGACAATGATGATGTTCCGACCTTATAAAAGCGAGTGCATCGCGGTCAGTCAGACCAGGGCGTATAATCTCTTCCACAATATCGCTACGATATAAACCGATTGTCCCAGTAAAAGCGTCCTCGAGGTACTCTGACGTTCTTCGTGACGTAATTAAAATTTTTAATTTTATCCCCTTCGAATAAGGGCTGCCTACGTACAGGAAATATTACTTTGAATACAAATTGTTCTTCTTCTCTTCTTTTTTGGCCAGCAACGTTTCGTTTTCCGTGAACGAGGGTGAACATTTACCATCAGGTCGTACCATCCGGTATCATTTTTCGGGTGTTTAGATAAAAAAAAATTAAAAGTATGAAAATTACACACACACACCCACACATCAAAATTCAAATGAGAAGAAACACACACACACCCATACGTCCCATTATAAAAAAATAATATTTAAATACAAGACGTGCCAGGCTAGCTAGTGTGATAATAAAAAAGTCCATTATCACCTCCATTAAACCCGTGATGCAACTTGATTCCTAGAGAATGTCTTGAAAAACCCCATTACCTTTTTGCACCAAGACACAACAACCCCGTTCTCCTCTCCCCATGGGCGATAAGATATAAAGCGACTTATAAGCCTACGGACCGCTCATGCAGCTATATCAATTCTCAATAGCGCATACCTAATCTACACATTGCAATCGTATTCGGAAGTTGCTTATGCCCGGTTTCTATATTTAACCAATCATTAAACCTGTGGCGACATCGCACACACGTCACACGGTGACGTCACGACAAGCCTGAATCACGCTATCGAAGTTTTCTACGCCGCTTGAATATATACAAGTTCCGAACTACATCACTCGGAGCTTGGCCGCTCACCGGGCATGTCGTCTCGCCTGGCGGGAGATCTCCCTTGCCAAAAACCGATCGTTTTCGAGTTACCAGTTACCGAGTGGTTGAAGTCGTTTTATAATTCGTACAGAAACATTTTTGGGTACGCCTCGTAGATAGTTTTACTATCATAACGAATCGTTTTTCGAACATAGAACCTGGCATTAGTGATCTTTGCAAAATTTATTAAAAACTTATTCAGAGATTATAGATAGAATACTGGGAACGGCTGTTATTTTTTGAGATGTTATTAGTCCAGGATGTTGTGTTGTTAGTTAATAGGAAACCTATTAACAGACATCAAATCTTAACTCCAACGCCTTGATTAAGCCAAGCAGAAAGTGTTCTAGTGGTTTCTTCATAGCCTCATAAAAATGTGCCATCTGTAATACAAATCACGAAAATTCCATTGAAGGAAAAATATACCAAATGGGAGTAGGACATCGCAAAATCGTCAAAGAACAAAGGTTTTATTTATATCTTTACCCTTATTATAGGTCAAGACTTTGTCCCTTATAAAAAGGTTATTTTATAGGCCGAGGACTCGGTCCCTCGGCACAAAGGGTTACATGTATTCACTTACGTACATAAAAAAACAGTAGGTTGTCTTTTCAGTCGTTGATATCGAGGCATGATTGTGTGCGACCCATGTACATACGTAAGCACCGTGAAACGCACACAAACTGCATCGTTCGCAGACCTAAAGCAAAACCCCTTTTGTACGCTAAACTGTATGGTTACAACAACGGGATGGCGGCACAAGTCGTATTGGTACCTTTGTGTGAAAATACCCTACACGAATATTTACGCATTTTATTTAATTTTTTAGCGGAAGCAAGGTAGCAAACGAGCATGCAGCACCACCCTTTTGCTGCCGCCCATGACAACTGTGACCGGCCTAGAACAAGACTCAAATGGGATGGTAAGTCCGGTTAGGAAACGGTGTTAGAACATTACTTGGTTAGGTTGTTAGTAAGTATGAGGACTGGGACAGGGACAGTTAGTGATAGTCATGTTAGTTGTCTTGTCGTTAGTAATAGTTCAGTTAGTAATTGTTAGTATTGAGTCTTCAAGAGTCTTGTTCTAATTCGGTCACAGATGCGTTGCTATCATCAGGACTGACATGGTCGCCTCTAAAAAGTGTAACCGATTAATATGGTAAAGGTACTCACTATGATTATTATGGTAAAGGTATCAATGCAACTGGGTCGAAGGATCGGCGTACAAAATTCATAATCGCTAGTACCTGTATCATACTAAAATGTGCACAGCCCGCGAAGAGTTAAGTTAATTATAATATACTAGCGACCCATCTTCGCTTCGCTTCGGGAAACTTATTCCTTCGGTTTGCAAAGATTATATATTTTGGATTATATATTTTGGATAATTCACAATATCTTTATAAATTATAGCGTATGTGTTATTCTGATGTGTAAGCTATATTATTGTAAAGTTTCAGCAAAATCAATTCGGGAGTTTTTGCGTGAAAGAGTAACAAACATCCATACATCCATACAAACTTTCGTATTTATAATATTAATAGGACTCTGCTCGCGTTTCTTTTGTTGATCGGTGTCAGCCCTAGCGCCCGGGGGTCGTTACAGCGCGGAAGAGCTACGGGACCGGTCTCTCGCGGGACATTGTCCTGTTGATGACTTCGCTAATTGTCACTTATTTTGCAGATTTTTATGACGCGAATAAGATTATGATATGCATAATGATTTGTTTCTGCGTAATCTGCTTCGGTTTGCTAAGCCTACTCTTTGTTGCTCAGCTCCTTGACTCCAAGAGCCAGAGTGGAGTCGTTAGAGCTATATGCTCGGTGGTGGAAGTGTCTAATGATGTTACTGATGTGCATGTGCGACGTTGACCACTTACCATCAGATAGCTCGTTCACTCGTTCCGACTCCCTGTATCACTCGTCTGAAAAACAATATGCAGAATGGCCTGGCTATGGCTTGCTGGCTAACTTAATTCTACTGACTTCTCCCACGTCTGGCTGTAACGGTTTGGATAACTTGGCTACGGCGTATGAGGATTGCCAAATGGCAGGCTTGGCTATTGCAGGTGGGCCTGGGATTTGGCTTTGGATAACACAATGGAGTAGCGCGTTGCTGCTAAAACTTTATAACCATAAATAACATATACTTTATAAATAACATTTCCGTCCAAAGAAGATTAAAAAACATATTTACGACAGCCCCGCGCACCGTCGGACGTCAATGAGCCGCTGAACTCTGACCTAGTTCATTCATCTCAGCGGTCGTATATACCCGCTTGGATTTATCGTCTCCTAGTTTATTAAACCCTCGCTATTAGGTTGCTCTTAAATCTACCCCTGTTCGTGCATTAACGAGGGAAATAATATATGTTCTGTTTTTATTTACTAATTCTCTTTTCTACCAGTCAACACAGTGACGAAGAGATATACGAGCCAATGTCTATACGACCTTCGCTAACCACAATCTCTCTCTCGTTCACGTCATTAAACTTGCTATCAACGTGGTTTTATGATGATGTCAAGCTTTTGTTTGTCTCCCTGGTTATTGGCGCTCTTAAAGGGCTTCTTCATCGGGGGCGGTTGTTGGAGCGGGAACATTCAAAACCTGCAAAATACCAATTTCCAATTTTGAAAAAAGATGAAATTCAAAATTGAAATAATTTCATTTATGTAGGTATTTTCTCAATTTACTGATGCAGGTCATTGTTTGACTCCACCACGGTTTTGGAAAGGCACTTTATCATCGAGGAGAAACGGGGAAAGACCTATAAATGACGTAAAAACCTATAAAGGTAACGTCTACTTACAGTTCTTTAGCAAACACGGCAAGCAATTCGTTAAATCTAGCCACAAAACCTATTGTGTAACCGCATCAAGGTCCCCGTTTTTCTACTATCATCATTATTATGACTAGCACAGTCCAAAAGAGCTGTTAGCTGACGTCACGTCAACAAACATCAGATTTGTAGAAAGGCTTCAGAGCTGAACTAGAAGGTCGAGGGTTCGAAAACGCCAGTCACGCGAGACATTGTCCCGCGATGAGTAATGACGTTCGCGACAGCTGGATATCTTGAAAGTTCTCATTATCGACGGCCACTACAATGGCAGTTCAAATGCTTAAGGCTTTGTGTATCTTGGGAACTAAATTAAGATTTATTTTTACATTCGCTACACTTTTATTGGGTTCCGTTTTCTCGACTTGGGCTAACTTCGACTTGATTACCCTTCATCACGCGACGTCAAGGATCTACAACGAAGTCTGAAGTGATGCGATTTCATGTAGTACATAATTGTGTTATATTATAGTTATAACTCTTGCCAGACACTTTATTGTACTATTTTCAATTGTTTTTCTTACATGATATAATAATCTAGTTCTCAAACCATTGAACATGATTTACTTATCCCCTTCCTACCCTCATACAACTTTAAAATAGGAATATAGGTAATTGTTTATGCAGATACATACATGAAGCATACATTGTTTATTATCAGGCTGGATCTATACGATCGTTGCGTTGGCACAATACCATTACGCAAAGAGGCTTTGTATAGATAGTTTTGTTGTTGGATGTTAGTGATGAACTAATGTTCATTTGTTCGTATTACGGGTCTACTGCAAAGCGCAAGTTACGCGTAAACACTGGCGAATGTCAAAGGTCGTCTCCTCCCGCCGTATTGTTGTTATGTTCCTTTTCGTCAGGATGGATGGATTGATATGAACATATTGGTAAGTATACCTACATTAGGCGTTGTATTATGTAGCAGAAACTGTCGTTTATTTCTATTAAATTGTTGTGAATCCAATCCTTAAAACTTTATGTAGGTAATAACTTTGACGTATTTATGCTTCAATCCTAATGATATTGTAAAAAAGAAGAAGATATCACTAGCGGGCGAAAAGTGAAGCAGTCAAATTCGGCTTATTGTCTTAGTTAAATTTCTTCCTGTCTCATACGTTCCGTAATTATCTTTCGCATCCATAGTTACAATAATGTCATCGGCGCGGATCAAATGGTGCAACTCGCGTTGTATGATCGTAACGCATCATCTATCTATGATCATATTCAATATCTAATTCATACCAGTTACATAGACATAGAACCGACATGACGCCATCAAGTAATCGGATGACATACAACCGGCACTCGGCTTCGAGTGCTCTTCAACAGAGATACCTCGTTTGTGGAGACACGTAGCCACTAACCTAAGGGGAACACGCAAAGTGCAGCCATATACACTCTGTACATTACTGCATGGGTTATTCAAAGGGATAGTTGGCTATGTACAGTGCTACATTAGAGCTGGGCAGACCGAGACGCGGCTATGTGTAAGAAAGAGAGGAACACCGAAATTCAGACAAAAGTCAATGGTCCGCACGCGCCGGCTGCACTAATCGCGCATCGAACATCGAACGTATCGAACTGAACGGAACTATTAATTCTTAATCAATTTTGTAGGTTATTTTAAGAGAATAGTACCTTTATTCATAATATTAAAAATACCTACTTTATGTATTTGTACCTTACCATATTTTTTGTACTTAAGCTTTTTGAATTTGTCTACAAATACTGAATTGGTTTCAACTCATTAATGGCCCATTACTGAGCATGAGTCCCTCCTCATGCCTGGGGAAGCCTAGAGCATACTCTACCACGCGGCTTCAGTGTGGATTGCTGAACTGGAAGGCATCGGACATGGCTTAATGACTGCTACCTAATGGTAACAACCGGGACCGACGGGTTTACTAATAAATACTGAATGTTCACCTACACATGATTACATTTTCAGACTACTTATGTATTGACTGAATATTAATTAAGAATTTCTATGAAATGGTAACAAAATTGATATGTATAAGTAAGTAATAGATTTTATTAATAACACCAATGAAATAGATAGATACAGTGGAAATAAAAAATGTGCTTGTCAAGTTAATTACAAAAAAAATAGGATAATTACGATAATAGGATAGGTGACACTAGGTAATAATTCATATGTCAAGAAGGATTATTTACGATTACCTATTTTATTAAAAACGCAAAAAGTCGATATACCGTCAAACACTTTACATAAACAGCTCTACTCTCCCTACTAGGAAAGAATGTGTACAAAGAGCCACGTCATTATGTAATCCAACGACATCAAGTAAAGAGCGCAGTGGATCAATGACACTCCCAGTCGAGGGCTCTAACCTGCAGTGCCTACTGTACTAGTAACGATCTCGTAACTCGTCCAACCTGACGATATAATGTATTTAAAAATGGAAGACTATCTTTAGAGATATTCCTGAAGCGCTATTACATAATATGTAGGCTTCTTCAGGAATGGTGAATTAAGAGTTCAGAGAGCCAGCGTTGTATTTGTGACTCAATTTTCTAGTTAAACATGGCGTTAATTATCCCATGTCCAAAGTCGGGGGTAACTCTCAGAAGTCAGGACTACCTCTGCCCTTAAGGTTATAAAAATGTCTCAACAATTCCAACAATGACCATAGCATAGTAATCTAAATACAAAACTCAAATAGTAATTTGAGGATGGTTAATATTTTTCAAAATTAATAGACTTTAACTTAACCTTGGTTCTGTGTGATCACTGATCAACTTGCCGGTCACCAAGCATCCGCAGTAAGTTGTGGTCATGCAGTTGTGACTGAGCGCAGCGTAGAAGTGACTAAATTAATAGCAGAATTATAATTAATATGACCAATCATTAATTCATCATTTGATGAAACGCTACCAACTCATACACCTACACACAACTTGACATATTGACACACCGAGTTCTCCAAATAAACAGGAGCTCCGCTAAGCCGAGGACACAGGCAGTTACCTTAAAATGCCAATCTAACGTAAACAAAGCCAATACACACGTCATCTCCGTAAATAATTTTACGTACAAACGCGTATTACTCATGGAAACGGTGTTAATTTTAACACACGACGGTCTTGCCACGCGAAACAGTAAGATGCATTCGTGACTCAAGCGGGACAAAAGGACCGAAACCAACTGCGATGTAGGACGGAAATATTGGGGATTTATTACGACCACAACTGGCGAACTCGAGAGCTGAGTAATACCAAAATGGGCATGTTTTTTGCTTTCACCGACGAGTGAGAGTTATTTTAAAAGCCTCGGGCGAATCGAATGATCTTTTCAAGGTTTGACACCCAAAGCTGAACTACTACTGGGACTAATAGTGTGTCTGTTTGTAACGTCTAAGTTTCCATCAGCCTTTACAACTCCACTGCAAGACATAGTCCTCCCCTAAGTCGCGGCACTCTGGCCGATCCTGAGCATTCTGATCCAGCTGATGCCTTCTTCAGGTTGTTCAGTCCACCTGGCCGGTGACCCGTAGGTATGACCCGTTTTCTATGACGTGGTCCCCATTCGAGGACGTTTCTTCCTCCTCTAAAGTTTATGACATCTGAGTCTACTGGTAGTCTATGTAAAAGTTGGGAATAAAATAAAATATCACTACGTAGTATGAAACAGTCACTCGGTCAATCTGACTCTTTTGTTGATAACGAGAAACATTCATGTTCTTTTCATGTTTCTTTGAATTAAACGAAAAAAATATTTCATCTAGTTCCTCTGCACTACTACATGTTTAGTGCAGACTGCAGATGGACCGCTTGCGAACTGCCCGGAAAGTAAGGAAGTCATTAAAAACGCCACGACACAGTCGAGCGTGCTCTATCTGACTGTATCAAGTAAGAAACACTTCCCTTTATGGGGTCGCAATCAAAGAGCGGCCCTATTTATACAGCCTCGAGTTCTAGGATGCTGTGGGTATACGGCGAGACCCACATACTTGCTCCTACAAAGGAGTGGGAGACGTAATGTGCCTCATAGCAAACTATACGATACTAGCAAAGATCTTTTAAGCCAGCCATACACGCTAGGGTGTACCTGACAGGTTTGCCTGAACAGTTGAACTATTCAGGTAAACTTGAGCGTGTATGTTGCACAACTGTGCATGTAAGTCCTTGAGAGGTGCTTGGAGCTATAGTTTAGTGCCCGACTCAAGTGCCTTAATATTTAAAGTCGTCTGAAAGACTCTGGACACATTACACATAATTCCTATTAAAGAGGATATCTTGTTCTAATATTGGTTCATAGGCAATACATTTTGAGGAGCAACACTGACATCATCGGTAACAGGTAACGCACGTGACGTTTGGAGGCAAAGTAATGATGAAATTAGAATCTACGTGACTTGGGAATGTTACGAGAATTCGTATTAGTAGGTAGCTATAGTTCTGTAATAGGTTGTTGATTGTTCTACTGTTGTTGATGATCCTAAATAAATAAATAAATAAATAGGTGACTGAAATTAAGTGAATTTTATTGGAATTTGGTTTTTACAAACACTTCCCGAAAGTCAAACGCCATCGCTTCAACAAGTCCATACCGTGAGTTGTTTTGGAAGCAGCAGCAAGAAACTCCGAAGCAGTTTTCTTTTTCCTACTCAAAGTTACAGACAACGTTTACTTAAGGCTATATTTAAAACTCATTTTCAAGCAGTTTCGTCTTTGAAGTAGTCGTCCAGTTTGTAATAAGAATAACCCTTCATCGTAAGAATGTCGACTACTTCGGTATTAAACTGAAATCAGAAAACAATCGTCATTAAGACGGCCACGTAGCACAGTCAGTAGTGGTCAGGACCACATAGGAAATGGAACAAAAGTTTATAAGTTGGTCACTACTGTCTATTAACATTTGTAATACCGGAAACATCGTTGAAATGCTGATTAAGATCAAAGGGATGCGCACTCGACTAACTATGTTTTGCAACACTGCAACCCAAACGTTTAAACATTTCATCATTGCATAGTGTAGGATAGTACTTTACCACAATGCAAGGAGACCTAACGAAATGTGCCCAGAGATCTTTAATAAAAGTAATCTTTGACATATCCCATCCCGTTTTCAGCAGAGCGCAGCACGAGCCGTCAAACTCATAACTCTCCGCCGTAGTCGTGTTAAAATTACTAATGCTCAACCTATGCGTCAAACTGATGCTAATACATTCCTCAATCAATAAAGATAATATAAGTACAAGGTCTTATACGTGACTAACAAGTGAATCAAACATTTTAATTACACCACAAGTATTTCCTACCTTTTATCAATTTGTTACAATCTCATTATTACGTCCTATAACTATGCCACAAGACAAACAGTTATGTACCTACCTACCTTTCATAAAAATAGTTTTATGCATCAAAACCTCCCCCAAAAGAGATTCGAACTCGACCCCGCGGATGACGGACTCAAACGACTAGGATCACTGCTATAATTAAGTACCTGGTAAGCCTACAATAATTCTACATAGATATAGAACCAATATGTAACCGAAGGAGTTATCTCATCATCTGCTGAGAACCTCCTGTCAACAATGGATTATGATACAAGCACGGCTTAACACGAAAGAAATGGATAAATATGTGTACTTAACGTTCGAATACTCGTGAACTTGTGAGGCTCGTTTCAGAATATCAATACATAATATACCTAATATATAATTGAATAGAGTTCATTTACTTGTAACACACTCAATCTCGCTGCTGTGATTACGTTATAGAAATACATCGTCACGTTGCTTGGAGAAGCAATCTAGGTGTACGATACAGTACGCTTGATATTCTGTCTGTTACAGCATGATGCACAAAACAGGGTGCGGATATAATAATGTCTCCACAAAGTAGATTTTTGATTACTTTGAAACGTGAAGATACTTTATTAAACTAGTGAACTAGTATAATAAACTATCTTCACGGCAGTTGTTCTAGTATTTTAAACGTAGACAAAAACCCACGCAGGTGTCTAGTTAGTCAAAGTGATGTAGGAATTCGTGACATTCATCACCGCAGCCAGTTTAGCTCGCTATTACCATCATTACTTCGTTGAAGCCGAGTACAGTCACGTCTCATGCATTTAACTGGAACTTCCGCCACAGATTACTAAACTGTACTTCCGCCTTGTTTACTAGTTAACCGATTACACTGATGGCTAGTTACGATTAAAGAAATGTGTAATTTATAAACAAGTGTTTTTTGTGTAGGTAGTAGGTAGGTAATTAACTAATTATGTGTAAATGTGTACTCATGAATACGAGAATCAAATCACCGTGCGTTAGTGATACGCTTTTTAGATACGCCATGCATTTTTAGATACAAGTATCTACTCAAAATAAAATTTTCTAAATTTGATTAAGTATAATTATGTATATTTGTTATATTTAATTAAAAGAATAACGTTTGCCGTACCAATTTGCATTGTAAACATTAGGGTACAAGGGTTATTCCCAACAGTTCCCAATGCCCAGTATTCCCAGTGGTTCTAGTGAAGAGATATATTTGCTTGGTTGAATGTTAGTTGATCATTTCGTTAGTAAGGCAGCACCAGAACATCAACTTCGTTATAAATGCAGTAGAGATGGCCACAAATGCTGCATAGCAGTGCTTACGTAAGTACACTAGACGTCGGTACATCCTTTAGTCTGTGGTCAAGCCCCTGTGGTCACCGCTCCTCCGTCTGTGGTTTGACATCACATTTAACTTTAATTATGTTAAAAGCGTGTCGACCGTTTTAAAGGTCCCTAATCTATTCTTCATGAACATCACAAACATTACCGTTATTCCCTTATCGATGGACGTTATAATCGTACGTTGACCTGAAACGACCTGATAAACTGGTGGCAATTAGTAATTATAGGTGGGTGTTACCGGGTTTTTGAAGGACTTGTTGGTGACAAATAATTCCACAAACGGTTCGGACTATTATAACATAAAATAGATATGGTTTCAATAAGATAATACGTCAATCACGCAAGAGAAGTAAGCAAAGAGCCAGGTACAGTAGAGACTCGATTATCCGCAGCTTTATTTGGATTCGCGATTATCCGGACCTCATTTATATAAATTCTTGGTTCTGCGAGTTAACATGAGCAACATGAGAGAGAAAAATAAAAAAATGTCTTAAAAAAATTTAAAAAGTGAACATCGGCTGAGAGGTTAGTTATTATTTTACCTTCTTGAGACAATTTAATGTACACAAGTCACTTTTCTTCAAAAATTCAATTATACGAATGCCCTTTGATTATAATTATGAATTGACAACAATTAATCCGGTTAATCGAGTTTCTACTGTACTATGTTTTAATTCATGTACCCGTTTATTTATACCAAAGAACAAAGGTACGCTGTCTGCTGTAAAGTGACCGCTGCAATCCGTGAACATTTTGTGATCACCAAAAAATTACTACTTACTTAGCCTATACATAATATAAGTAAATGACGACATACGCTTTAGTGTGCCCGAAAAAGCATTATGTTGATAAGTCTTGTCGAAGACTCGATTGAGAAAGTAAGTCGGTAAGATAAACCTATTTTGAACCTATGACTACCAATTAACGAACCATTAAAATGCAACACCTACTTAATTGTAATCTAATACCTAGTTACCCCACAAATGAACAGATGATCAAACGATAATATTACTCACAGAAAAAAATAACGATCATTTACAGTACCGAAATAATGAGACTGACATCGCACCATTGAATTATAACGTAATCAATATCAGTACAAGTTGCAACGATCGTTAAATTTGTGTATTAGCTAAACAAAAGTTGGGTAACGGTGCCAAGGCGGCTGGCATTCATCTCGATATGACGGCCAGTTATTGCCAAACTCGTTTGAACGTTCAAGTTAACCGTAACTTGCCAACTGAACTTACAACAAATACCGAGTCTATATTTACGACCGTTTTCACTGACCGTGGTCGTAACTTTCATACTAAATATTCCCTATTCCTTTCTCTCTACTCTCCAATCAAGTCCAATCTACTCACCAGGTTTGTTAAAATCGAAAACGCATTTAAACACACACCAGCCCTTCTGGGATAAAAACCCAGGTGTTTAACTCTCCTTCTGGACTGTCATTGATCTGATGATAATTTTATCTGCCTGAACGCAAAGGAGATCGCTAAAAAGAAATAAGAATGATGAAAGTGATTTCTTTAGTGATTTCTTTCTAAGTGATTTTCGTAGTGCACCACATTGACTTAATATTTACTATAAGTCAATGGTGCTCCACCACACAATATAAAGAACCCACACAAATTTTAACGCTTTTAAGTCCACTCAGTAAGTAACCGTAAATGTTTTTATTATTACCGTTTGATGAGAACTTAATTACTTTTTCGGTCGCGTGCACATTTTATATAGTTCATTGGTTGCCAGGTGCACAACTTTTTCCGAGGTTCAAGGGAAGGGGAAATGCCATCGCCACCTATTCTGAAATGTTTCGATTCGGCGTGTGCTCCTTTTACTAACGTATGAAAGTTGCGTCTCAGACCTCGAATCAAATATAATAGCGACTTTATTCTTAAAACAAAATGGTCTGCATTGACTAACTAATGCCATCGACACTTGCCTTTGAAGAAACAAGCCAAGATTCATATTATTATATTGAACATTCGCTGCAACCATTGTTATTATCCTTAACATGCAGACTATTAATACATATTTAATGATTACGGACTGCATTTTGTCCTATTCTTTAGCCCTTATGCAATTATCTTAAAACTTCAATTGATTTTTAGTAAGCACTCTTACGTAACGAAGAAATCTCCCTTAATGATCCGTCTTACTTAATTCACAAAGAAACCGTTGACCTTTAGCTGTATAGACTATAGTTATCCATCAACTAGTTTTATACAAAATAATAACTCTGTCATTCTGCCAACTACATTCGTTTGGTAACAAAATAATTACAAGTCCCAGAGGAGCGCGCAAAAACGTTAATAATAAATGCTAATTGTATGTTCGTCGGTACATAAATTAATTTGTCGGTTTCACCACCGCTCTCGCTGACTACTCGTGCTAAATTATAAAGGTTAAATATCACACCCGTTTGCGACTGCAATTTCTATAAAACCAACATACACCTTCATTGCAATCCATAACTGTCAACTACTGACGTCGAGTCTCCTCTCAAAATGTGAGGGGTACAGGCCATAGTCCACCAAGCTGGCCAAGTGCGGGTTGATGGACTTCACACACTAGCATTAAATTCTAATAATTATGTAAATTTTTTTGATTAGAGGTGCGTGTAGGATTCAAAAGGCCCCTTATTCAAAGGCCCCCTTATTCGTGAGTCCCACTTTCAAACCACTTGGCTATCACTTTATCCTAACCAATTTACCAGACATCGAACATCAGATTATTATTAGAGCATGAAACACTAGTTTTGAAATTGGGTCATTATGGCCTTAAAAATAAAGCACTTGAACTAATAACGTCCTACTTGAATCGTAGGGTTCAAAGTGTTTGTATAAACGGAGCTAAATCACCAGGATCACCAGTTTCAATTGGTGTCCCTCAGGGATCAATTTTGGGCCCATTCCTTTTTTTAATATACATAAATGATCTTCCATTCCATATTAGTAAGTATGCTGATATTGTACTGTTTGCAGATGATACTTCACTCATATTTAAAACTAATAGAGGTAAAATAAATTTTGACGATGTGAACAGTACTCTCGCCCATATCTCATACTGGTTTTCTGTTAATAACTTAAGTGCTTAATGCCAATAAAACGAAATGTGTTGACTTTGCATTGCCAAATGTTAAAAGCGGTAATAAGGACATTAAATTAAATAAGGAAATATTAAATATGGAAAGTTGTACAGTATTTCTGGGGATAACTTTAGACTGTAAGATCCAGTGGGGGCCCCATATAGCGACACTTGCGGGTAAACTTAGTAAGGCTGTTTATGCTATAAGAAAAATAAGGCAATTTACGGACGTTGAAACAGCAAGGCTTGTCTACTTTGCCTACTTTCATAGTATTATGTCTTATGGTATTTTACTATGGGGTAAATCTGCGGAAATTAAAATAATCTTTGTGTTACAGAAAAGAGCCGTTAGGGCAATTTATAAATTAAAATCACGCGAATCATTGCGTGAAAAATTCAAAGAAATAGATGTATTAACTGTAGCTTCCCAATATGTTTATAGCAATTTAATTTTTATTAAGAAAAATTTGAGTTGTTATAAACAAAAATGCGATATTACCGATCGGCAAACTAGAAATATGCACCATTTAGTGACTTCCTCGTACCGCCTTCGTAGGGTCCAGCGGTCATTTGTGGGGCTCGGTGTACGCTTTTTTAATAAGTTACCAAAGTCTGTTATTGATTTGCCCTTACAAATATTTAAGAAACATGTAAAAACACGACTATTAGAGAAAGGTTATTATACAGTAGAAGAATATATTAATGACAAAGATGCTTGGACATAGACATCTGCGACCAGTTCTACTCATGTTAGTATGTATGTATCTGTATGTAGGTATAAATTTGTAATCTAGCATTATTATTTTATTTTTTTAAAAGATGTGCCGAGGAGTTTCTTTCGCCGTTTCTTTTTCTCCTCAAAGATTTAAAAAAATCAATATTTAAAGGCACCTTAGTGAAACGGTGGTAAATGCAAAAAATTGACGTTCATAAGTGTATGCATCATACCTACATGAAATAAATGATTTGAGTTTGAGTTTGAGATTTATCGGAAGCATTCGACTTTCTTTTTATAACAATTCAATATAAAATTGTCCAATTATACGACCATTAAGCAAACTAATTATGATTGGAAAGGTAAGATCGTAAAGCGACTACCTTCATTTTTATTATTTCAGAAATATATTCATGTTTCATTTTACCTATGTCGAGACTTTTTATGTTATATTATATATTTCTACATGTTCTACATGTTATATGTCTATTCTATATGTCATCTTCTACATGTTAATATGATATATTTCTACTATGAGAGAATTATTATTTATAAATTCAGATCATAATTGTATTGTAAGATAAACCATTTAAATAATAGTGTAGGTATATTATGAATTTTAAACAGGGCACGTGCATCATAAAACTTAGCTGTCATATTGTTTTGACAAAAAAGTTCGGCTTCAATTGTCACCATCGTCGCTTATGGATGCGGGCTCTTCACTTTCAAGCACTGTACTTCTACCGTTACGCAGTAAACGGAAACGGAAGTATATCTACACACGTAGGTAACTCGTACGACGAAGTTAGGTACAGCTTACAAAATAATCTGTGTTATAATTTCATCTTGCACAATAAACATCCAGGTAAAGCTAGTGGGTAGAGTCGAGCACTAATAGGAGAAACCATGATGCTATCAGAAACAGAAACCAAGCGAAGGTATTTTGAAATTGAAAGGGAACCCACCCAAACTCAAAACCCAAAATGACCTCTAGTGGCTAAAATTTCTTTAATGTATTCGGAGGGCACGTATACTCGTCGGTCCCGCTAACTAATGTTTGATACCACTCGTTAAGCCATGTCGGAGGCCTTCGCTGGCATAAAAACTTACCCCAAATTCGAACTTGGGTTACGTGGGCTACAATTTATAAAAAAATGTGTAATTTAGCCATGCTTAATGGTTATAACAACAATTTGGAAAAAATCCTGCCCTTTGAGAGCTATCTTAGCGTGCGCTGCCTAAACCGTTGGGAGTTACACGAAGATAATGTACCGTAGGATTGTTTGTCTTAAAAAGTCCTAAGTAAAAGTCCTCGACATCTACCTTTTATGTGATAGCCACTATATCCAAAACAGTATGCTATAAATACAATTGTCGTTTTCCGACCCCCACGCAGGCGAAGCCGCCAGAAACGACTAGTAATAAATAATTTCAGTAAGTATCAGTGCGTAGTCTAAACCCACTTCAGTATTTCAAAGAGTATGTAGTGTAGGTACCTACATATAGTTTGAATTATTCATAAACGACTAGCGACTTCAACCACGTCCCCTCAGAAGCACTCGTGACAAATTGCCACTGTTAAGTACTGACTGTTTTCGACAATGCTAACTTACATTTCCACTACTGTTCACATATTTAAGCGGGGTTATGAATTATGTATGTTCCTTTTTTGCCTGCGATTTGTAGACTGCAACCCATACGTCGTTAGCGAATCACTTGTCTAACAAGTACACGATCATTGTGTACCTATTACGTAATTAGTTAATCACCAATCCTTGGATCAATGACCGGATTAAGCGCTGGTAAATGTTCAACGGGGTAAATGATACCTGATCGGTGCCGCCTGATGAAAAGTCGACGCCTACCGGGAGCCATCGATGGGGTTATCTACACATCCGTCCCGTTAAAGGAATCGGACACAATTTTTATCGTCAATTAGCAATCATTATATTGGTCAAGGTCATTTAGGCAATCTACGATCTCCCAACACTCAAATTGGCCCATAATGCTTTTCGTCGCCTTTCATTTCAAAGGCCTGACCAACTTGCAGGTTATATACAAACCGTCAAGTTATATGCTATAAGCTTGAAATTTTGCCATTTATAGCAAGAACCCCTTTTGTTCCGTTGGGCTCTTGAAGCGTGATTTATAAAAAAATATATTAGTAAACCTGCCCTCGCTTCGATTCGGGAAACCTATCCCTCCCTGAGTACCCACTTCCACACTCGAAAATTGTTAGACATGATTCTTTAAACTCACATAACTTTTTTATTTTTGAATTGATTAAAATAAAACAAACATGAAATTTTAAGTGAAGCTTACCACAATAAATTAGTGAAAACCACGCCCAAATAGGTTAAGCCGTTTCTGAAATTATCGCTCACAAACGCACAGACAAACATAAATTCTAAAAATCTTTGTTTTGGAATCTATTGTGATAATAAAGGCTCACAATAACCGTTTTTCTCACACATCTTCCATGTACGGACAGCAATGAATTACATTTTTATTATATACATATTATGTATGTGCATTCAATATACAAAATGATGGATGTTTAAATATATGAATGAATCAACCTTGAGCAACTAGCTCACAAGAGGTTCCGAACTGGTTGGGTGAGAACAAGACCCGTCTTGCTCACAAAAACTTAATGTCACCAAGTTTATGTATTGATATGGTATTCAATTACCAATTTATATGGACTTGCATTGTCACAAAAAGCACTTTTGTATTTATATATGTTAATGGTACCACTGCCATACCTGCAGGCCAGGCAAAGTTGTTATGTATGTAACTGTTCTCCGAGACACTTTCCAATGTATCTTCGTCCTGTACACAATATACCACTTTACTATTGCACATATAAGTGTATACTACTATGTTTTATTGTTCACAATTGTTTAACTAAAATGCTCTAATAGTTCCTGCAAGCATATGAATAAAATTGAATAAATGTACACACACATAACTGTACACTTTCTGGATCAGACAATCTTCAAATAATATACAGGGTGTCTGCCAACTAAGCTACAGGTCTTGGTTTGGTTGGTTGGTGGGCTGAAGGTTGTCTTTCACTGTTATAGTATGACATCTGAGTTCTGTAGCAACATTCTAATGCTAGGAGTATAATCTTCTTGTACATACTTCCTAATTGATTATTCCCACTCTTACACTTCTGCTATAAAACTTCTCATGATATAGGTGGCTTGGAGATATTATAGACCCATGACCCAAGAACGGACATATATCAGTCACACAAATTTTAAATCTTATATGTTATATAAATGTCTGCAAAATCCAAGGTTTGAATCCGAGACCCCTCACAAGCCAGGGATGGTCACTACCATCGTAGGTAGTGACCTAGCATAGTTTTCATTCTCCGAAATTCAAGCGAATGTAGGTATACACAGTGTCAGTTATTGGCAGAAGCAGCTGGTGTGACTCCCCCTAAGCTGCAAGTTCACTTCTACTACATAATTTATACGCACACATGAGTCATCCAACTTCAATGAAAGGCTAATTAAGTAAGCGGCCAACAAATTAAAATTAATAAAAAAATTATACAAAGCTACTACTTAGTTCCGAGAAATGTTTAATTAATTAAATGTGTATTAATACACTTATTACCATATTTTTTAGTACAAATACTAAAATAATTTGGATTACTATTTGTTTTCTTATTAGTACACAATATTCCACCAATCCACACTGAAGCAGCGGGGTGGAAAATGTTCCAGGCCTCTTCAATGAGGAGAGACCTGTGCTCAGTAATGAGCCATTATTGGGTTAAAGTCACACCAAACAATATATATTAATTTCAATGAGAATAGAACCTATACTGACTTGCACATACATTCCTAACTAACATAAAACAGTAATTATTATGTGCAATTGTGTGTAAATATACAAGATCTTAGTGCAATGTCCTGACTTAATCAATAATATTATAGATATTTTACTTATAGGTAGGTATATTTTAAAATCACATTTGGAATTTTATACAGCCAATTAATCTTGTACAAATACTGTTATCTGTAATGATTCATGATAAAAGGAAATTACTAGCATGATAGCATTTGATAATACCTGAACTGGACTGTCATTGTTGTTAAAATAATATTCTTCCTTATGTGACTTCGGAGGGCGCGGTATCGACTATTAGTCACTCACATGCAATTTTCGTGCCCCTTGAAGGGGATGCCGTCACCCCAATTCGTAGAAAATTACACATCCCCACGTTAACTTAAATGTGGACTAATATTACGATTCGAAGCCAATTTAGTCCCAAGGTCGGTCGCAAACAGCCTATTAGAATGTTAGAATAGAATAGGGTTGGACTAAAATACATCATGGAACCAACGTGTGGGGTCCACATCTAAAGCCTGAAGAAAATCGATAACATACGCAAACAGAACCGATGTCGACTTTTTCAGCTAAACGAAACTTTAACGAGCATGATTACAGCAAGTTTTTATGCAATGTCATTCATAAAACACGGTAATTACATTCGTAATCAACAAATCGATCGGCCCTGAAGACGTCGGCTCATACTGTTTACGTTTAAAACTCGGTCAAAAACCCGCGTTGAGAAACAAACACAGCATCCAATTTAAACAATAAATATTCCATAATATAGAATCAGGCGTGCAAACGATAAAACGTTATTTATTTGTTTTGCTTACGAAAGCTCTGGCAGTTTGATGAACCCAGATACGTACCTCATTTTGACGATTGTATCCTTTGTCGTGATCAATCCTTATGCACTATTGCACACCACGCAACAATTTTTCACTTATAAACTGCATATTTTCACAGACACATTTGAACATATTTCTTTATCGACTAGCGTACACGTCTGGCACATTTAGGGTAGCCATTTTTGACAAAAATCACTTTTAGTTTTTCGTCCTAATCTCTCCCCTATTTCGGAAAGCACAGAGCGAGAGGACGCTAGCACCGCAACGAGACGAGTGAATTAAAAAAATCGCTAAACCGGCAGGCAGTCACTGTCCCCGTATTCTGTATACGTAGAAGTTTCAGTTACGAGAAATATCTATAAAACGACCTCGCTAAATTAATCCTATGGGATCAGACCTTCACATCACACACACAGCACACACTTTAACTTCAATTCATTTTTGTCCGTAAATTTATATTTGTAAATTAACAATTTTCGTCCTTATTTAGTACTGACTCGTGGCTCCTGTACTTGGCCGTATAATACTGTGTCTGTGTCTGCCTGCTCGTCAGAGACCAATCCGAAACCGGAGGTTGTTTTATTTCCAAATTATACTTGTAGCGCCATCTATTATGTTCCTTTTGTAAATACAAAATGACTCATTCACAAAAGCTGAATTTAATGTATTCATATTGTAGATTTTTACTTCTGGCAAGCTATTTTACCTGTTATAGAAAAGCAGTTTTGCAAAATTTGTATTTGAATACAGATCTAGGCCTCAATTAATATGAGTATGATTATCTACTTTTCAATTGTAGTACTTTGACAAAGTCGCGTGCAATAAAATTTGATAAGTCTATGTACTCTATACTATAACAGAATTTTGTTGCTGAAATAATTATGAACAATTAATTTATGCATAGTAAAATAAATAAAGAAAACACGTCTGTATACAATATCTCAATCAACAACAGCAATGACTTCAACAAAAAGGTCTTTCATCAAAAATAGGATTTAAGGAAGATTTAAGGACTTCATTATCTTAATGATTATGGCAACATTGAGACAAGAAAGAGAAAGAGTGTTTTCCACCAACCACCAACCCATTGATTGATTGACCCACAAAATTGTCAATTGCTATCTATCAGTCAGTTTGACAACCGTGGTCATTCAGAAAAGAAATCAGTCTGTTTTTCTTTTGATAAACAGTTCCTTTTTCGAAAAGATAAAAATAATGGTGGGCGCAATGCCTGTTAATTTGATACCGAAATTTTGTAATGGTGCCATGGACAGCCATAATGGTGTCGAAGATGGTGAGATCCAAGTGTTTGTTGGTGGTCGGATAAAATGCAATGACGATTTCGGTACAGTGAAGTATATTGGGGAAGTTCAGGGATACAAAGGTATTTGGTACGGTGTGGAGTGGGATAATGCAGGACGCGGAAAACATGACGGCAGTGTAGATGATGTGCAATATTTTAAAACGACAAAACCTGGAGCGGGCTCCTTCATTCGGCCAAACAAAATAGCTCCGTTGAGGACCTGCGCCGACGCTATTCAAAAGTATTACGGTGACAGAGAGGTACAACAACTGATTATTTACATTACATATAGAGTTGCTTTAATTGTAGTACTAATACCTCATTAGGAAACATTTATCATTAACTATTTCATTCTAGAATTACTTATTTACCTAAAATACAAAGTAAGTTAATATTGTTGTTAGTAAACATTTTCTTTTGACTTCAACACAAATGGCCTACAGCAGTGCTGTAGTTATGCCTTTAACCAAATAACAGTTATTTACAACAACAACTGGCACCGCCCAACAAAACCTAACGCATTCTCTACATCACAGTTGCCATTAACAATCGCCTTTTTTTGTAGCAACAGTGCCTAAAGTTGTTAAACTGTGATAATCACTTGCAATAGAAAGAAAATGGCACCTTATTAAAAGAAAAGTATGTACGATTGAAAGCTATTTCTTTGGGGGGTGTTACTTGATTACTACCCCCCCTTTTACTACCTACCCCCCCTTTTTTATTTTGTATAATTAATATTTAAGGCTAATTAAAACTTGTACCCTATAACTTCCCTCATTAATGTGACTATTACACTCATTAAGAATTATTCATATTCTACTGCTTCCACTTGCATTTAAAACTTGATACTTTCAAGGCAATTTCTATGCAAAAAGAGCTATTAAAACAGAAATACCACAACGGGTATTCTAGTATTCTATTCTAGCTTGTAACCATCATGTAAGGGATAGATAATAGAAACCTGCCGAGCTTTATGTTTTAAACTCATTACTGTAATGGTTCTTTCACATCCTCTCGTAAGTCAGTCAGTCTTTAATTTTTTTGTAACACAAAACAATCATTTGGTAATTGGCCCAAATCCTTATGAACCCAATTTTAAATAATATTTTCGATTTTTCATCGATGTAACATAATTTATTAATTAAAATTGTCAATCATAAAGAATATATTATATAAAATGTCCATAGTGTTTACTTCATTCATATGTGAAACATAGAGTTGTTATTGGCTAACAATCTTGACAATATGAGTCACACACCCACGGACTACTCGGCTAAGATATCACAGGCAAAAAAGACCTTCACCTTTAGTTTGTGGGTGTAACATGCTTAAAGTTGGACACTTTTGTATTTAATGCATTTTATTAGATAATCTTAGTATTATCCATTTACCCTACACCCAGTTTAATTGCAGAAACCATAAAAGGATATTGCTTTAAAAACAGGTTGGCATTGTTTACTAATAAAAGACAGCCCTAACAAGGAGGTACAAATGAATGGAAGATGTAGAAAATGCTGCCATTATAATAGATAATGTACATACGTCCATAAAGGGTTGTATAGGTCACAAAACTTTGTCTTAGTTATTGGTGTTTTAATGATATTACATGAGACTACTGGATTCTAGCATCTCTTTTGGCAAGTTGTGTGATAGTTTAAGGTGGATGGGGTCACCAGGCTCAATAATTCCTTGGGATATTCAGATGCTAAAGTAGAGTTGCTAAAGGATGCATTGAGAGGATGTCTTTTCTGAGCCATCCAGCTCTTCTATACGATACAAATTATCACCCATACTTTGTAAAAACTTGAGTGTTTTTGCTGCATTGTGTGTCAAAAAACAGAGTATCCTCTTAATGACTGGCTTTTGTAGTAAATTTTTTCCTCTTCCAGGATGAAACAGTGGCGGCCCATCGCAGAACTGTGATTAATGAGTGGAAAAGGGAAATGGGTGCACCATTCATTGAGATGGTTGGCTTCGAGAAAATTCATCAAAAACAGTGAGTCTATATTCTCTATGTATATGTGGTCTTGTCTGGTGGGATCAGAGTACAACTGGTTCTATTCATGTTATACCTAGTTTACTTGTTGTTTCTAAGTGGTCCTAGACCTTGGTTTTTAAATTGTGTGAATTTTCAATGCTGGCCAGTGTTTAGACATTTGTTTATTACATTGATGTCTTGATTGTGTATCTTTTTGATAATGACATTGAATGCAGAGTGAGTATGCCGATGGGGTTCCTAAATAGTATAAAGTTCTAATTAAAATAGGTACAAATTGCAGATGGTATGCACTTGAGATTGGGGAATGTTTATTTTGTATATGCTCTGAATGAAATGTAGCAAATAATAAGAACCGCTTACATTTAACTGTGCTTATATAGCCCAACATGTACTCATCCGAATTTAAAAGAATTTTTATTTTTGAGTTTTTTATTTCCAATTTTGATGACCAAGTAACCATAAATCTTTCTGATATGAACAATATGTTCTCGTGTTCCAGAAAATTCGACCGGCTTCTAGAAGTGTGCGTCCATGACCAGAACGTGGCTAAGGCGGGCGACGTGGCGGCCCTATGCCCCAACGTGCGCAGTCTGGACGTGTCCCGAAATCTCTTCTCTAACTGGCGTGAGGTCATCCAGGTGTCAGCTCAGCTACCCGACTTGACAGAGTTGGATGTCAGGTGAGGTGCATCTACAACTATATAAGTATATACTGAAAAACTAATCCATAGCACTTAGCATATATATTATATTTAAGACCACGCACATTCCACATACCTCACACACACACACATGCACGCACACACACACACTCACACTACACACACATGCACGCACACACACACACTCACACTACACACACTCACACTACACACACACACACACACACACACACACACACACACACACACACACACACACACACACACACACACAAACTCATCAACTTAGAGTAAGCAATTAAATAATGTTTACCAATCTACCATAAGTTTAATCTTAATTTTTTGTATACTTTCACCATAAAACGAGTAATGAACGAGTGGGTTATGATCCTAGTTACCCACAACACAGGGAATCCTAGTGTGGGAGCTAGTGTGTTTTAATTTCATTTTTGTTGTCCACAAGTTATGAATAAAGAGATTTTCATTTTCATTTTCATACCCAAATCGACTGGGTCGAAATATCGGTAAAACAATTTGAAATCGTGAGTACACATACATTAAATGTGTAGTGTCCGCGATGATATCAGTTTAAAATCATAATATGTGCAATTGAATTGGTATTTGAATTGTAATACCTAAATATCTCCAAGCGTTGAAATTTAAATGAATATTATGATTTGAATACCCATAATGTATTATTAAATTCCATAAAAAATCATCTGTTACAGCAAAAACCGCATGGCGATCGATATGCCAGAAGAGACTCTCTCCCAGCTGTCCATAAACTTTGCCAATCTGGAGAAGGTCAACATATCAGTCTGCGACTACGAGTGGCAGGACCTAATCGCTCTCTCTCATCTCTGGCCCAAGATAAACGAAGTGATCGCAGCCTATAACAGAATTAAGCAGATAACCCCACCTGAAGTCACTCTTCGTACATTGACAGTGTTGAAACTGGACGGCAATCCTATAAACTCCTGGTATGAAGTCATGAACCTTGGAAGATTAAAAAATTTAAAAGTGCTCAGTTTGAACGACTGCTACATCGAGCAGATACGGTTTAATGAGGAACCGGGAAATTCTAAAGTGGATATCTTTGAGAAATTGGAGGTCCTGTTTTTGAATAGGAATAGTATTAATGATGTGAGTATGAACACTAAAATTTCATTCAGATATATGTTTCAATGTGATAAACGCTTAATGTTAATTGGTTGGTCTGCTCGTTTTTTGGCTACAAAAAAAATTACCACTACAGGATCGTTGCAAATAGGTCTGCGCACATTGCATCTTCTAAACACTCAACTCAACTAAACTCTGCTCCATGGACCTCATTGACCTTTGAAAGTCGAAATTGATTGAGTCCCGAATCGCATGATTTAAAATACAAAAAAAAACTATTAATCTGGGAGTCTTTAAGAAAAGAGTGAACAGGAATCTACTAAGTTAATGCATTTACCATCGTTAGACATGATTGATATTTAACATCAGGTGGGATTGTTGTCAAGGATTAACTTAGCATTGTGTTAAAAAAAAAACAGTTGCAGAATGCAAAACTGTAAATTTGAATTTCGTAGACATGTCGAAGGAATCGCTATAACAATACAATCTGATCCAAACAGCAAATTAAGTCTAAATTTACTTTTTTATTTACTTACATGTTACAAAAATCTTTTTTATTTTCCAGTGGCGATCTATTAGTGAGTTAGACAAACTGAAAAGTCTGAAGAAGCTGTATTTCCTGAAGAACCCAGTACAGAAGAACGAGGACTATGACACCGGTTCACAACTTATCATTGCTAAAATTGGAAACTTACAGGTATGATCAATTTGTATTATTTCTACGATCTTTTATTTTATCTTGCAATGTTTCTGTCTATGCTCGGGTGAAATCTTGCAGGCTGAATGAGAACTACTTTGTTCGTTAGTTCTATAAATGCGGCAACGACGACCCTGATGCTGAGTTTGTAGTGAACATGTATAACAACGGGTCGCGGGTTCGATTCCCGGTCAGAGCAGAGGTTTATTTGATATGAGAAAATGTTTATTTATAATGGCCTATCCAGGTATTAACATACAATTACTCAACAGGAATTCAACGGATCTATAATAACCCGCGAGCTGCGCCGCGGGGCGGAGTACGATTACTTGAAGCGTTACGGGGCAGAGTGGAAGTTGGCCCAGTACGACCCTATCAAGAAGACTGCATTTGACTTGGAACATTGCCGGTTTCAAGAACTCATTGACAGTGAGTTATCTGTGAACCATATTTTGTTGCCATATTTGTTCTGTAATTACAATTTAAGATTATGACGCCATCAGGCTATGTGGCTACTGCAGTCCCTTGACATTTGTAACTGGCTTCAACTGCTGAGCATGGGTCTCTTATCATCATTGAGGAATCTTAGAGCATACTTCACCATACCGTTCCAGTGCGGTTTTAAGGACAGCGGAAGGTGGTGCTGCATGCTCGTTAGCTACCTTAAAATGAAAATAAAAACTGTCCAGTGTGTGGTGGGATGAGGTTTTATTTTTACTGATCCCACCAATGTTATTAAGGCTGCTATAAGATATTAATCCCGTCCCCTATGAATCGTATCAATTGAATGTAATATGTCCTATTTGTTTTTCAGAATATGGCATTCCAGACGACAGCTTACTAGTAAAGCAGCCAAAGATCACGACGCTTACATCCCAACTGTTAGAGATTACCCTCCGAGACGAAAATGGGAAAGTACTCAAGAAGAAATTCCCCTCCACAATGGCTGTACAAAAACTGGTCACACTCGCTCAAAGATTGTTTTCCAAATCTGGCAGCTATGGTACTCCCACACTTCACTTAGTAGACGAACAGATGCAAGGCGCCGAAATAACATTAGACAATACAATGAAAGATCTGGCTTACTTCTCAATCAAGAACGGCGACACCATTATAGTCAGGTTTAGATAAATGTGCAATTTGAACACCAATAGATGGCAACACTCAGAAAGATGGCCGTTATATTAATTGGCGTGTTATTCGTTTTATATTCTATGTATAATTTAACAAAATAGCTTTGTAAATAACTATTCACGATTGAATTGTACCTGTATTTATTGCGGATTTTATTTTGAAGAATAAATGTCCAGTATGTATTTTTATTTCTTGTTTTTATTTTTAACCACAATGGATACATAATTTTAGGATATAGTCGAATTATGCTCTGGGGTTTATACTACATGTCTTTCAATATAATACAAATCATGGACTATAAATAAATTAAATTTTTGTTAGGTGTGTAGATGAAACATTTTTTAGAATTGTTGTTTATATATCTAATGAGAGTTATACTCAGTTAAACTAGTACTTGAATCATTTGATAACACGTTCTGGCCGCCGTTTAATCAACATTGTTTTCAATTAATGGTATTCATTAAACACCTGTGACCTTTATTTACTTTGTTATTTAATTTTACATACCTACACTTGTAACCTTGACTATTACCTTTGCTTTGCCAAGCTAATTAATCTCTATTTGTGAATATCGTCATTAAATTCAATCGCAAAGTGGTACGTACGTCATTGTAGGCTGTGTAGATTATTCTTTGTCTCTCGTACCTACGTTTCGAAAGTTTATTGTCCCGTAACTTTAATGCAATGCAGTCGCAACTACTTATTTAATTTTAAAATATTTTACTAATTTTTATTAAAAACAAAGATTATCTCATAACAATAATAACAATAACAATACAATATTAGTATTTAAAAAATAGCCATATCAAACACTGGCCACATTATCTTAATTGCCATTGGTAACCGTTGTGTCAACAAAAAAATGAATGTTTGTGTACGAATGGCGGCGGACGACAAATTCAAAGTTGTTCGTGGAATCTGCGATGTAAAATTGATTTTTAATAATAATTTAGTGAAATAGGTGCTCAAGTGTGATGGGGAATTGTTGGGGATTGCGACGTAGTCGCATACGCAGGCATATAGTGCTGATTATGATAGGGTTAGATAACGCCGGGAAAACGAAAACTGTAAATAATTTAGCTGGTGAAAAGGATGATAAAGTTTTGCCCACTGTAGGATTTAAGGCTGTGAATCTGGTGCATAAGGATACCCCAGTGACCATTTACGACTTGGGCGGAGGGCCGCAGTTTCGCGCCATTTGGTCTCAATACTACAGCGAAGTGCACGGAGTTATTTTTGTGATCGATTCAAGCGATTTTTCACGGTTGGACGAATGCAAATCAGTGCTAGAAGAAGTGTTATCGCATGACAAAATATCAGGTAACGTAGCTCCGTGTGGATTTCAATTTGCTTATCAGTTTGAAGGTAGGTACATTGAAAATTAATTAAATTACAATGACTCAACATATGGGCTCTAGTGCTTCTAATTTATCCTAATTAGTACTTATTATACCTTGTTGCCATACCATAAATTGGTTTTGCCATTATACCATAATATGTATATTACCATAAATAAAGTGATAAGCGGATTAAAGTTTACCTCTGTTTCATAACATTATTTTTATGCAATTTTTAATTAAATTGTGCTAGGTGTTGAAGGTATTTGTATTTTTGGTTTTACAAGAACAGTTTCCAGTAATTCAACAATTTTACCTGATCTATTAAATTGTGAGGAGATAGTCCACCAATGGTTATAGAGAATACTTACAAGTTCACCTTGTAAGGCTTAGGTTAAGGTATTTGAAGCTGATAAGAGCACATTACATACCTACATGTTTAAAAATCTAAATGAGTTTAACAGGCTTCATATTGCCTCTTGATTTATTTACTTTTTATTTACACAATAACTGTGACACATTTCATTGTGTTTAATTAAAAACCAGAGAACCTTAAAAAATCAATTAGTTTTAAATAAATCAATTAAGCTTAAATTAAATAAATTTAGAACATGTTTTCATGAAGGTAGAGAATATAATGGTCATTGTTTTGAAAATTTTCAATTGTATAAGTAAGTCTGTAGAGGATTGCAACTAAACAATATCCAAAAATGAGAATGCCAATAACTGTGGATTAAATTTATACTATATACTAGCGACCCGCCCTCGCTTCGCTTCGGGAAACTTATTATCAAGTGCTTAAATATAAAGTTTCATTGTTCTTTAAGAGATGGCGCTAGGCGTTCTTATTCTTTAAGTTAGGAAGGTTCACCCCTAGATGGCGCTGTGCTTAAAAAACCCGAAGAAATCCCATACAAACTTTCAACCTCTATTTCAACCTCTTCATCCCTTTTTGTCGCAATAAAAGGTAGCCTATGTCCTTTCTCAGGGTCTAAAGATTGTCTGTGTCAAATTTCATCAAAATCGGTTGAGAGGTTTAAGCGGGAAAGCGACACAGACAGACAGAGTTACTTTCGCATTTATAATATTAGTAGGGATAATTAAACCTAGTAATGAATTCTGATGGAATTCAATTTTATATACCTACCTTAGATTAGAGCATCCCTGAAATCAAATGTCAATTACTGTACAGATCATGCATTGTTTTTGGGTAATTGAATATTTTATCCATCCATTAAAAATACCTTCATTATGTCCCGGCATGAACTGAACCTATTGAAGGGATTAGTTTTTTATTATTGAGTATCAGGATAGTCTGGGATAGGTTTTTTCTTGTCAAAAATTGTAAAGGTACTTGATAGGTGTATCGAATGTATCACTCAAAATTTTCGCATTTATACATAATGGTAGGTACATATTTTCAACTGCAGCATAGTTCAGAGGTCCCTTAAAGTGTGGCGTCAATAACTCTCTATTCTCACTTCTCGAATTTCTAGCGCGACCAAATGTCAGTCAATCTGTTGGCTTAACATTTTTTATGAAGCTGTTTCCATTTATTATTTATCTTATCTAACAGCGAATCTTTGTCGGCTCCGTCACGCTCCGATACAAATTTGAGTACACGACATTGTCGGGTGCCTGAAATGGAGAAGCGGTGTGTTAGACAATGAGATACGGTATTACTAATCCATGCTGTTAATACTTAATTTTGTGGGTTGTTGTTGAAATTAGTCAAAGTGCCCCAAACGTTAAGTCTCAGTCGCAATGTCGCATTGTATCTTGTTGCCATAGGTAAACCGGTGCTGGTGCTGGCCAACAAACAAGACAAATCGGGCGCCCTCGACGACATCGATGTCGTGGAGAAACTCAATATCGAGCCTTTGGTTAATAGGTAAGTTGCCATAAGACCATTACCGCGACCCGTTCCTGACGAATAAGCTCGCGCGGCATCTAAATTGGTCGCACAGCTGAATACTATCCCGATGATACCAAATTACAAACTTTAACATCATAACTATAGACTGAGTACCTACAATATGCAGCCAGGGCAGCAGGGCTGTAATCCCGATGCTCCTGAACGGTGGTAACATTTTTTCATCGACTTGGCTAGCTCCTCATAAAATCAAATGCATTTCATTTAATTTTATCGTTTTGACGTGTTGATTAGAATCCGGTCTTCTGTGGTATTGGGGTTACTGATGTCCATGGGCGGCGGTAGTCAATACCTAACCAGAAGGCTTGAAAGAGTTACAGATTCCGAATAATTCCGAATAATACGTTAGTCACTTAACATCAGATTGACAACATGCCTTTCTTTTCTGCATCTTCGACTTTATTGACAATAGAGAATAGACCAATTTGAATTGAAATTAATTTACCCTTCAGATATCGATGTCCAACTCTAGTGGAGTCATATAGCGCATATCCACCGGAAACTAAGTCGAAGAAGATAAAAATCGATCCCGGGCTGCGTAGAGGGTACCAGTGGCTCCTAAACTACATAGTGCGGCGTTACGGAGACATCAACTTGCGCGTGCAGACAGACATACACGCGGACTTGGAGCGACGCAAGCGCATGTTGATTAGAGCGTCCAATAGGGCTTCCCAGACTTTCACGGCCATAAGCGATGATATCGCCACGCAGACTGGCTTTGAGAATCCAACTTATGATGAACCTGTGAAGTCTGATCGAGAGAAGAGCTTGGACGACGGCCTGATTGTCGTCAAACCGGTCCGAAAACCGAATAGCGTCGACACGACTATAACGATTGAAAGCGTGGAAGACTCTGATAACACCAGCGGCGCCAAGCCTAAACTGTCTCCGCTGTTCGGTCGGGTCAACAACAGCTCGGGATCTGATGTGGTGAAAGTTGAGTTGGAAGCCCGCAACGAGTTTAGGAAGTTGTCGCCGATCGTGAGGAAGAAGAGTGGCGTAAACCAGCACATCGATTTCAAGATGCAGCCCCAATCTAGCCCCACATTTGGGAAGAACAAGGTGAGTTATTTCCTAGTTGTGTACCTATTTGTAACATTATTTGTTTCCTGGCTTAGCTAATTTTTTTTGATAATTTATATTAAGGGACTAAATGCTGTAATATTAAAGATACTATAATTATGTGAACTGTTCTGAATATGTAGGATTTTTTTAAGTATGCAGAATTTGATGTCGTATTTCTTCCTTGGATTGCAACTCTTGTACACAAAATTTATAGAAATATAGCAACAGAATTGTGACCAAAACCTAGAACATGACATATCGTTTCTGTATTTCTTACAAACTATTATTAAGATATAGGTCGTATTAGCCCCGGTCGGCTATAAATGATAAAGAGTTGGCATTGCAGCCGGGACTATCAATCAGCAAGAACCCATCCATCCAAGAGGATGAGGTGAAAATCAGCCGGGACGTGCTGTACCTCGGCGACGGGGCGCGAACCTGGGACCCCGCGTACGACAACCGCCACCGAGTGTTGATCAACGATGCTGAACTATCGCAGATGCATAGAGAGATTGTACTGACGGATCGAGGTAGACATTTTGATTATGTAAATTAAGCGCTCATAGCCCGGCGGCTTGCGTCGATCTCAAGTGATCGACAAAGTTAAGCAACAGCGGGCGCGGTCGGTAGTTGGATGGGTGACCACTAGTGGCAAAAATTTCTTGAGCGCTTCCGTGCTTCGGAGGGCACGTAAAGCCGTCGGTCCCGGTTGTTATCATTTGGTAGCAGTCGTTAAGCCATGTCGGACCTTCGGGCGGCTTAAAATTTCCGACACTTGGGTTGGCCACTAACCCCTCCACCAATCCGCACTGGAGCAGCGTGGTGGAGTATGCTCTAGGCCTCCTCAGGTACGAGGAGAGACCCGTGCTCAGTAGTGGGCCATTAATGGGTTGTAGCCAATGTAAATTATTTAATGACGTACTATGTCATTGTTTAGTTTGCTGTTTCGTTGGGGTCTTACCTCAAAAACACTTGATCTCGTTAGCCCTTCCGTTCAATCCCGGGAGGGACATTAGTTTATGACCATATCCATTTCATATTTTCGGACATGGTAAGCATCATGTTAATGTAGAATTGAGAACATTGCATAACTATGGTTGGACTAATGAAGAAGAGATCGTCGGCACAGCTTTTGCTTTCATATTTCTTTGTCTCTTGAATCTTGAATATTTAGATATTAGGTCTTACTTACAAATGAGGTAAGATTCACACCTGGTACAAATTTATCGTCGTAAATGTAATTATGCGTTGTTCGAAGAACTTAATGCGCGCTTTACCGAGTCCTAAAAGCGCGCGCGTCAAAGTGATATATCTACTAGCTGTTATGCTTAGTTAAGGATTCTTGTGATCTCCAATGGGCCCTCCTACCGGAGACGGCCTCTAACCAGTTCAGTAGGGTAAACCACGAGGTCTACGAGCACCAAAAGTTGTCACGGGCTGTGCGATGTATTCCCTTACACTCCGCATTGTCGGTTCCAGAGCCGTACAGCAAGACGGCGTCGTCGGACATAGTGGTGGCGAGCAGGACGCTGCCGGCGGCGCCGGGCGCGCGCCCCGCCTCCGCCTCGCAGCTGGTGCGCCGCCAGCTCGAGGTGTTCTCGCACCAGAAGAGGCGGCTCAGTTTGCGGTGTCAGTACACTTGCACTTTGTCGGTGCATCTTTTTTCATGGGCGTATAGTACGGCCGGCGGTTCTAGGCCGCCCTGAACTTTGTTCGGATCGCTGCGCAGAAGTCAATTTTAGGGTCGAAATGGTGGCAAGACGCGCGGGGTGCCACTTTGAGCATTGTTTGTTTCAGTCACACGCTCAGTGTTCGTGTCGCTATCTCTCTCTAAAGTACAATACCTGCGCACTACATCCGAAAACCTAACTTCAGAGCGGCCTAGAACCGTCGGCAGTACTATAATTAAGATAGATGGTGTAATGCACTGTGACGTGCCACTGTGTTCCAGACATGCACCGCAACAAGACGAGCCCCGAGCGCGTGTCCATGTTGATATACGAGCCGAAGGCGCAGCGCCAGCTCGACAAGGGGGACTTCGAGCACGCCGCCACCATTAACTAGCTTGCGGGAGCGGGAGGTGAGACTGTTGATTTTGACTGTCGCGGGTACTCACGATTGTAGTCACTTGTAACGATGATTGCATTTGTATGGGCCATGGTCACGGGGAGACAGTCTGTACCGGTATAAGTTACAAAAATCGTGAGTACCTGTTACAGTATCCATTATGTTTGCGATGTTCGGTTAACTAGAATACAAGCCACATGATTGCGGCGGTGAGTCACCGCCACGTTGTTGGTTAAGAACTGAAATGATAATCTCCTTGGGAGTTTCTTTGCCGCTTCTTTTAACAGGACCACCTGCGGTATGGATTTGTTTAAAAGTGTAGTCATGATGATTATTGAAACTAAATTAAAATTGAATTGCTTATTTCGTCAAATCCCTACTATAAAATGTCCTGGCTGAAGAATAGCAAAAAAACTTTGGGAAGGTTTTTTTTTCATTGTTAATATCTTGTATACAGGTATCACTTATAACACTGGATTAGTGTGGACCTACCAGATTGTAGCGGGCACCATAGTTTGGATTGGACCAAGATTGTATTGTGATTATTCTTGTGTACCCTTATTAAATTAAGGCTCTGCAAAAATTGTTTAATGCATAATAATTTAAAACAATTGTTATATCAAAGGTAGTTTTATCTTTTTTGTGTATTTTCATTATGGTTCTACACAGTCTGCGCAAGATTTGATTTAGTGTAAGTAAATGATTAGGTGTTGTTTTGTTGATTGTATAATTTTTTTTTTGGATAAATACAACATTTTGGAATTTGTTCATTTATTCGTAAAGGCGAAAAAATATTTTAGTGTAGTCTAGTGAATTAAAATGTTGTAAACTATTACAGGGTATTTTAGTCCAATAATAGACTTTTAGGGTTTTGTACCAATTAAATAGGTACCTACTAACAGCGAGTAGGATTAACGTACAAGAATCTTGGGTTGAAAAAAAAAATTAACGAGGTTTATTTGTGTGCGCGCCATTGCCGCCAGTGCGTAGACCGCGCTGACACGAATCTGGCGTCCTCATGTTTTCGACTTAAATCTCTGTGTACGTACTACGGTACCTTTGTTTGAAGGGGCGATAGGGAGTCGTTCACCTTGCGCCCTATCTAACATGGAACACTAATGCAAGTCCATTGTGCACACGCCACTTCGTGGTAGCTATCGTTAAACATTAATGGTTACTATACTGAGTAAGTTAGTGTTTTACATGTGTGTTCGGTCAGGGTAGTGAAGTACGGTCAGCATCAAAACACGACACTTCATGACCTTGCGATATTCGTGAGCAGTGTATAATAAGTGTGAACATATTATAATACATTATTTGTAATTTTGTAACATCCCCCTTCCTCGTATTAAAATTAGTATTACATACTTAACGGTTCCATGTACCAAAATATTTTGTCTTCAACAGTAGGTACATAAGTTAGCCGTAAAGATACCCATCTTATTAAACACAATATATAATTTTTGCTCGTAAGTTATTGCAAAGTGAAACACAATCCTCATTTATTAAAAAATATATAGAGATACATTGAACGAACCGCTTTATATATCTTCATAATGATAAAATAGTGAAGGAAAAAAATATAGAAAAATATTTCTTTATTTATTTAGTAATGAGTCTACTGTGTGTCACTTGATTTAACACACTTTTGATGCTGACTGTACAAACATTATCAATGAAAAGTTTCCAGTAATTTCTATGTTTTTTATATTTTGTATTCAAGATTTCTAGATTATACTGCTGTTATGATGTTATGCCCCTGATGATTATACAATCTTTATACATTATTGTATTTCTGTACACGACATGTTTGGTATGGTTTTCACGATAACTAAATGTTATAAATACCAATTAGATTGTTTAAAACTATAATTGCTTCTACTCAACTTTGGAGCTCGGTTGGTCAGCAAGGCAGCTGAGTCCCTGCTCTGCTTCATGGGGCCCGGGTTCGATTTCCAGCCAGCACTGACACTTGTCTGACAGGCGAATGTTTGTACTTTAATCTCAGCCTCATTTAAATTTCCTCTTTATCTGTGACATATTCATGCTTGTCAACGAGTGTATGGTTGGTTTTCGTTGCATTTTTGGCGCTCTTAGAGTAGTAATAATTGTCAAACCCCAATTTACAATATGTACTGTCTTAGTGGTTTCTGATGGTCGTTTCTAAATATTCTATCTGTAGGTACGCTAGCTCTGGTAAAGTCCATACAGTTTGTAGATCGTGACAGTTGCCTGGCAACTTACCAAGGATTATGGGTGGATAGACTATTAGCAACGGCTATTAATATTTCATTAAAACCATTATATCACGGTCTATCCTACGGCAATATCTATAATGGCAGTTCCTTGAATGTTATCCATAAGTTTATTCCTAGCATATTGTTTTGATATAGTGTCATAGTTTGTGTTGAAGATTAGACTGATTGGGTTACGGAAATTAAGGTGATTGTGATTACACCATTGTTGATTGTTTAAATAATAGTATAAATGATAATAAATACATTAAATATTAATGAAAAGAAAATGTGCAAGCAAAATATGCAAATAAGCAAGTGCTCACTAAAAGCATGCTTTCGTGCCCAAAATAAGCATGCAAGAAATGATTGTACACCTCAAAAATATCTTTGTACCCGATCAACAAAGATAGGTATGAGGAGCATCTATAACATTTTTTCTGGATGTAGTGTAAAATATATCGAATTTAATTTGTAACATAGTAAAAGTAATATATTTGGTAGGTATTGTCATAATAAAAATAGTTCGATAATGAATATACATAGTTATATAAATGATTATTATACGAGGAGTCATAGTATAATATTTAGTTTTGTACTTTGTGTACGATTGTATAAGTTTAATAATAAAATTGATTATTACATTTTATTATTTTGTTTTTTCTTACCAATTCTAACTGAAGTACTTGTACTAATTTGATGGGAATAATGTCGTGGTAAGGATTTTACTTTTAATTACTATCCTTATTCTTTCTTTTTTATTTACATTTTCTTTTCATTTATCCTTATTATTTACGTGTTTCGGTAGCAGACTGATAGTTGATGGTTGGATTGATTGGGTTTACCCTTTGGTTTGCAATGTCTCGTTGATCCTGCCTAATTCTGGAGTCATACCAGGGCGACGGACGGTGACCCATTGCTATAACTTAGCCCACCTGTGGTCATAAATAAAGCTATCACAATTAATTTCATACAACACACAAGGTATTTACTTCAATTGAGGGTAAGAAATAAGATTACAAATATTAAGCTACACTCATTTATTTAATAATTTCATCCATAACAGCTATGATGGCAGTGTCACGTAGTAATTTATATAATACATGTACCATTTTAATAAATTTAATTTTAACTAGCAACATTTTTAGTAAACCAAAAATTTGGATAATAATATTTTTAGATTCATATTTTACAGTGCCATAATTTTTACACCAGATAATTTTTACACGACAATAATGTAATCAAATAGAGACAAATTAATTTTCTACGAAAGTGTTGCCAGTTACATAATATAATATTTTTTTACTGTTCATTAATTAATTTTTTTATTGTAATTTATGTATAAATGAATACCACTTCTTAATGCTATGTAGGTATAGGTATATTGACTTAAATTTTGAATATTTTCCTACTTAAGTTTACGAAATAATTTCATTTAAAAACAAAATTAGTATATAATAAAAAAGACAAAAATTCACTATATAGAAAAAAGTCTATTTTAAATCACATTTAAAGTAAATAAAGCCTTCGTTTTGTAATGTGTTTTATTATACTGCCCGACTTTCACAAAAAATTATGTATATGTATTTTATCATTTTAATAAACAAGATTCATTTTAAATAGTTCCGATACAAAATGCCGTTTATTTTACGTTTTTTTATAAAACTTAAATGAATTACAATTAATTACATTTAATGAATATTTTATTACGAAAATTTTTTACAATATTTACACGAACATAATATTGTCATTTAAATTATAAAAAGTAATTATTACAAAATCCGAGAAATACGAAATATAATTAATAAAATTATCAAACTAGCCAGAAGGTACTTAAGCAAGGGTAAATATAATAAATAAAATTTTCGTTTTACCTAGGAACTTAATTTGACACAACGTTAAAGAAATACTTCACAACATACATTAACTTTATAATTATGTCACATTGGGCTATGTGATAAATTTGTTTTGAATTCAATATCTATATTCAACCAAGTAGAATCCACAGCGATTGTATAGGAATATGTAATATGTTACTGTGAACGTCCCGAAGCGCGGTGTATACGACTCCGTAGCCAGGTTGGTGGTGACCCTGCCTGCGAACCGAGGGGCCCGGGTTCGATACCCGGCCCGGGCAGGCGTTTATGTGACAGATAAATGTTTGTTCTCGGGTCGTTGTGTTCGTGATGTGTTATTTGTGTTGTCCATGCGACCCGCGACACAGGGTATCCTAGTGCGGGGTTATGAGTGTGTTAGCGTTTAACGTTAAAACTAAGATATCGTGGTGAATGACCATTATTTATTATTTATGACGATTCGGTCATTCATTCTAGTGTGACTGATTCAAATAGATCAATTTAACAATTGTTGTCTAACCATCGAAATTGATGACGATTATCGACATACATACGTACACCGGTGGATCTTAAATAAGCAATAATAAGGATAGGCATGTGAATTATACATCTATGGATTATACTTAATTTGATTATAATAATAAATTCAAAACTAAATAAAACTATTTGTTTTATTCTAAACCCTCCCGCGCTGTCCCCGCGCAATTTATAATTATGTTTCCTACATTACGTAAATGCGTACCGCCACGCGACCCGTACACGGTACATCGGACATTACGGACATAAAGTTTGGCGCCAATAATACGTACACGTTCATAAGACATAATATTACAAACTATGCGTTCACATGTTTATAAATATTGGACAGTGTGCTCCTAATCGACTGAGCGTTAAACGCGTTAAATTAAGGTAATGAGCCCTCATGATATTTCTCATGCGTTCCGTATATATATTTATTGTTAATGAATATTGTTGCTTTTCGTTTGATTTTCCTATTGTATGTTTGGTTTGTTTATCTAAAAGTATTTCATTCACTGGACCTAATTAAGATAACGTAGGGCTCATTAAAATTGGTCAACGACCAATGGGTGCCATTAGTGGCACAGATTATTATTTAAATTAAGGTTAACGATACCTTTGTGACTAAAATTACAAATAGATAACGGAATCTTTGTTAATTTGGAAAATAAGCTAAGAAACATAAATACAGCATTCCGTAAAAACTAACTTTGAAATCAATTATTATACTTAGCGCACTAATTACCAAAAACCAAATTGTATTGGCTTAAATTTACGGATAGGTACAT
This sequence comes from Ochlodes sylvanus, assembly GCA_905404295.2. Classification (NCBI taxonomy): domain Eukaryota; kingdom Metazoa; phylum Arthropoda; class Insecta; order Lepidoptera; family Hesperiidae; genus Ochlodes; species Ochlodes sylvanus. The sequence continues at coordinate 1,627,104 of FR990141.1, read as the reverse complement.
ACATATTATAAGGGTACGGTCAAACAGCCGTCGGGGCGTGACGGCGACGCGACGCTGGCGGGACGTGAGAGTTGTAATGTATGAGCAAGTATGGAATATGTCACACAGAGCCGTCGCGCTCGGCGGGTCGCGTCATGGCGCGCGCAGTACAACGGGGACGCTAGCGTCGCGTCGCCGTCCCGCCCCGTCGGCTGTTGGACCGTACCCTTAATCTCAATAACTTTCCTTAATTGCAGACACATATTTTGAGATCGCCTAGAGTAAAAAAATCTACCTTAACCTATTAAATGCCGTATGTACAGATTTACATTGTGACATATTTTTAATAGATAATTTAGTACATGGAAGGAAAGGGTTAATCATATAATGGATGAAATATTTAACGAAATCGTTTATAATGAATTATCTTAATTTAGAAGCGATTTAGAAAAAAGTTACATAAAGAATTATTTTTTTTGTGGAAACAACAAATGGACCAGTCGTCCTTTCGATTGTGGTCTTAGTAGACCACCGACCACTAATCTAAGATTTATAAAATTCAATAATTAAAAACTTTATTAATTTACAAATGTAATTTTCATGACCGAGTCATTTTACATTGCTTGTTTTATTGCAAATAATGCACCTCCAACATCCAAAGTACATTAATTTAAAAACTCTTAAACGCAGTTAATTTATTTCATTAACATTGTGTATTTTATGAATTTTGCAAATTATTTTTCCTCTTGGAATAATTTAATCAGGTGAGCTTCAAAATATTCTTACAAATCTTTGGTACTCAAGTAACAATGTCCAAGACCTATTTTATTTTACGGTCTATTAGAAAATGCAATTCAATAACATTTTTTTGGTTAACTAATAAGTTAGATCATTTGCCTTCATAGCTAATAAGTTAGATCACTTACCATTTAAGACAAATATAATAAAACAATTGGTGCAAATATTTTAGAATTATAATAATTCAAATATACGATAACTTAGATTTATATTATTGTAAACTTTTAGTACCTGATACTGAAATATTTTGGTACATAATGAGATGGACAGAGACCACTTAACATGGTCTGGGGGATGGATCAAGACTAATAAATAAATTATTCTTATTTTAAATATTATGAAATATATGTCAAATTCGCAAATGTCAACCAATCCGCACTTGGCCAGCGTGGTGGACTATGGCCTATATCCCTCACATTGTGAGAGGAGACCCGTGCCCAGCAGTGGGACAGTTAAGCGTTGTGATGATGTTATGTCAAATTAACAATGCATTAAAACATGTCGATGTTAAATCATAAATACTTATTAATTTTATTAACATATGATGTGGTTTAATATTAATTGTAAGTTGGCCACGCTATGATATGGCTCAGCGGTTACCATAGCAAAAAAGTAGCAAATTTTCCATTGCCGTGGAAATGTCGAAATTTAAAATATTTAAAAACACTTCCTCTATTACAATACTATCTTGTATAGTAAACATGTCAATCGACTATTTTTTCCCAATTATGTGGCCAGAAACATGTAACATAATAATATATACTTAATATGTATAATTTTAAAATAATTGTACAGATATAATCAGGTAAATGTACTAAATTTTAATAGTGTGTTAAATTTTGTCATGGCATTGAGAATTAATTAAAATAAAAAAATACACATAACAGAAAATAAATTCGGTAAATAAAAAGTAAAAAAAAGGTAAAATACAAAAAAATCACAATATATTATAGACACCACGAAGGAGGAATGTAGGTACATACTACATAGAAAGTTCATTCTAATATCATCGTATTCGTGTAAGTATGTAAGTTTAAATCTGTTAAAAATTTCTTGTCATGATTTGTAGCACCACTGACCTCTAACATATCTATCTATAGTAGGAGCTATAATAGAATCGGTTAACACTATGTAATTGAATTCGTGCGCATTGAAGATAATTCGTTCCATACAGCTCTTTGAAAACATCTTTCTTATTTTTTCAAAAAAGATTTAGAATTTTTCGGGATACATCAAAAGTACCTACTCAAGTAATGTTTGAATATTTGAAACGTGGTACTAATATTTTACATTATTACTACAATCAAATAATCAGCGATAGATTTATTTTTGAATTTACACTTTCATACTTATGCTTCGATGATCATTACCTATAAATAAATAATAGCCGCACAAGGATATTTATAAATTTACCTTGTTATGTGCTAAACAAAATTAATTTACTTATAGATAAATATAGATACTTAATTACAATTATACTACACTAACTTTGTTTTTGATAACTTACACAGAAATGTATTGTGATAAATACCGGTATTTACTGTATAATATATGTATGTATTATTCCTGTAATGATTATGTTGACTACTAATTTTTTCACCGATTCTAAAGTTTGAATACTTTTGTCGTGATCAAATGCAGGATAAAGTATTGGAAGGACTAGACGACAGAAGTGGCAGCAATGCATTTTTACCGGTCTAAAAAACATAAATGAATTAAAAATTAGTTTTTTGTTATTAAAATCAATCTTTCAGAAGCTTTATTGCCGTATATTGGCTTGGCATTTCAATTAAGTAGAAAAATTTAGTTGAAAGCGATTCAATATCGCTCCCAAATCACTTTAAACCAGACGATACCATCCATAAAACAACGGAAGTGCCATAATAATCTTATTTCTGCCCGGCAGTCCTTAACTAGCAAATAGTTAAACTTATGCAAATTGTACGTAAACCTAAACATTACAAGCAAGCTTGCTATGTATTCTATTATGACTTTTACCTAGAGCTGTGATTTATAGAGGAGTCGTCGTCTGCGAAGCTGGCTCTATTCCGTCGCTCACATCGCTTCTGGTGCTGTCTTATAAACGCACTGAGTCTATTTAGAAGGAACTGTTTATCGTGACCTTCTAGGACCAGCTGGTTCTTTAGAACGGTCACCATATGTCGATTAGCGGTCGCGACGGCCCAATAATAGTATAGAAAGAGAAGGAGGATCGCGAAAGCGGGAACGGCGAATGCTGAGGTGCCAAGCAAGAAGATTGCTTCGCGAATGACCGATGGAAAGCTCTCGAAAGTTTGGATGACGAATTCCCAAACGTTACCGAAGCCCCTGAACGGTCCACAGCTAATGGAGGGCACTATTTCCGCTATCGAATAAGCCACCGGAATTATTGACACGATAAAACCGAGCAAAAGCACCGACATGAACAAGGATTTCGACTTCGACGCCTTGTATACTATCGGCGATGGGGTACAGTTGACTAGACACGCGAACTTCTTTACATAAAACATGAGAAAACAGAAAATCGTGCCGATGATCGGCAGAAAGGGGCAGAAAAAGGCGCCCATCCATATAATCGTTTGGATGTAAACGATGTCTAGCACGTGTTTGGGCAAATAGAAGCCCTGGATACCTATCAGTCTTAGGCACCTGCTCGAGGAGTGCCTCGCAATGAAAGATCGTGGGAGATTTATGAAGAACGTCATGACGAACTGGACGACGAAATCCGTCAGGATTAACTTGTAGAACTGTTGGCCCACGTACGTCTCCCAACATTCGAGTCTCCAGTCCTCGGTGGCATCGGAACACACCACCCTACTGGGGTCTGTCACTTGGATGTATATTTGGCTCAGCAGTACCGCTAACGACGATAACCTCAGCAAGACTGTCCTGAGCAACGTAATTATAATGACGTGAGCCGGCGTGTAGTTCTCAAACTTTATGACGTAGTCGAACATCTCTGGGACGATCATGTTGAGAACTACGATGCAGAGGTACGGCAAGAATTCCAGAAGCATATTCTGGAGTTCCGATAAGGAGTACTTGTTACCCTCAGAGTAACGTAACAGAGTTAGCTTTTCCGCTGTGGCATTGTGTATTTCGGTTACGGTTTCGGTTACAACCGTGCGGTTAGTCGAATCTTCGTTCAATTGGTTCATGGAATAATTGAACGCTATGTAAATGAGTACACCAGCGGCTATTAGTATCACGAATACTATCAGGTTTATCACCACTCGTCTTAAATGTAGCAAAATGTAGCTCTCTCTCGTCCTTAGCTGCTTTTCTTCCTTACATTTCTCTTCTTCAAGACATCCCTTGATTTCGTTGAACAGCGCTTTGTGCTTTATTTTCGCTGATTTGTCATTTTGGATACAGAAATCCCATCCTCCAAAGACAATATTACAGTACATGTAGAATTGACCTTCGCTTGCGACCAATCGTTCCTTAAACCCCTTAGCTCCCGCTTTAACTATGGCTACGAGAGAGAACAACGCCCACGTAATGGGCACTAGGATATACGCTAATGGCGAATTGAAAAACATTTCAGCGTCCCAAAGACTTTTGATAAAATATGTGTATATTTGATCGCTGTAGACGCCGTAGAAAAGGATGGTCCGCTCCATCCAACCCGTGCCTTGAATGAGATCTAAAACTACGTTCGTATCAGTCAAATTTCTATCAAAGTACGCCTGAGAACAGCATACCGTGGAGTTATCCTGAAACTCCTCGCAGAAGTTATCGTCTTCGACTAGCAAAACCTTTGGCAGAACTAGGAACAATACAATTAATGTGGACATGGCCAAGTTCAGGAATAGCAGCCATCGTAAGAAGAGAAAGTATGACACTACACCGGTACCGAATTTCCCCTCAATTTCCCGCATGGGCGATTGCCAGAGTTCAAGTTTCCCAACAATTTCGGTGAATCTGATCCGAAACCGATGCCATACTTTACGTTGTCGCCACTGCAGCTGCTCGAGACCTTGAAGGCGGAGTTTTGTAGCATTCTGGAAATATTACAGAAATAGTCTTGAAGAACAAAATAAAATAAAATTTCATACATTGAGATGTCCATGTTAAGTCATATCATAATGCATCTTATGGGTAACCTCAAGTAAATCACCACGAACAATAAATTAGTACATTACGATACGTGTGCGTAAAGTAGCTTATTATTGCACGGTGTGAAGTTAGCGCACGAGCGGAGCGAGTGCGCTAAACACTGTACAAATAATATAGCTACTTAACGCACGAGTATCGTATACTATTTTATAGCACAAGTGACATAAACCCGCCTATACTCAAACATATAATTATTTACTTGGAAATAAAAGAAAGGAAATGTTTACGAAGCTGTTGATGTTTTTAATTGATCACTGTCTGCTTTACCGACATGTCAAACGTCATTCAAAAGTATTTATTGGTTAAAATGTATTATAAAACTATATAATATCTCAAAACATTTTTGCATTGATTCCAGAGCATCAATAATTAAATTATAGGCATACATTTACTGAGATCATAATAAGAAACATTTGTAATTAATGATGACTAAAATGCGGGTTTAGGTTACCTAGCAACCTAAAGGGTGTGTTCCAATATACACTAAATTACACTGCGAGTCCACTGTCCACTTGTCCAGTGCTCTTTGGTGAGAAATTCATTCCGTTATGGATTTACAGTATACTGACGCAGTATCCTTGATAAATATTACGACGTCATAAACGTTGTCATTATTGTACTCGTAAGCACTGGTGTTTTCGAGGTAAGATGCTCTCAGTGCTTTGATCACATGATTAAAAGCGTCCAGAAATTTAAAAAAATGCTATTGATTATTATTATTGAATATTGTTTTACAAAGTGGCCGTTTTATTATGCGATTAATTCAATTGCCAAATTATTTTTCTTCTTAAATAGATCACTTGCATATTTAGGTATTACATAAATTAATGACAGTATACTTTACTGCGCGCCGTTTTACAAAATAACCAGTATAGTTAACTATAAAGAACGGCTTAGTAATATACTAAGTTGACGTCACACCTTACAGTGCTCGCAGTGTATATCGGAACACACCCTTAAATATTCGTAACTACCTCCTAAATTTGTTATAAATTTGTCTGCTGCCAGATTCTAAGTGTCAATAGTGTAAGTGTGAACTTGTGCACGGTGTGAAGTTAGCATCATAACCCGTGCTATAATGGACTACTTTACGCACGGAAAAGCGTGGCATAAATGCGGGTTTAGGTCACAGTGTGCTATAAACTAACTTACAAAATGTAATTTTTTAACTGTAAACACTTTGGTTGTGGATTGTGTAGTGTGAAAGAATCAGTTTTATAATTACCTGTAGCCTGGCCTTCAGCTCTCGCTTCTGGTTCATGGGCACCGGCATCGCCTTGATTTGCATGATTTCTTCCCAAGTGCGTTCCTCATTCGACAAGTTCTCTGCAATCAACACGCTCATATTAGGCTGGCTGGTAAAGCGCTAATAGGTACTAAGCTCGCTCTTTGTATAACCTCGTACAGTAAAGAATAAATAAATAAATAAAAATATTTCAATATTTTTGTCGTGCACAAAATGAGACGTTTCAATGACGTCTGTCTTGGTTATTACATCTTTTGTGAAAGACAAAAAAGCAATGTAACACTAATGCACGATTCAACCGCTAATGTACAATACAAGGATGAAAGTAAGACTGGTTCATTAAACTGTAAATTAATATGGCGATAATTAATGACGCCGAATGTTCGGACATGCGGAGTTTATGGCGAGGCGGAAAACGTTTAAAAACGTCGAACAGGATATTCCCAAAATCATTTTGTGTCGTACATATCAAAAATAGAACAGGTTTATTTGAGGATCGCGGAATTACATTTTTATGGCTTCAAGATAGCTAACAAGCAAGCAGCACTACTCTTCCTAAGAACAAGACTCAAATCAGGACGAGGATGGTTAGTCCGTTAGCAGAGGGCATCACCGACGTCACATTACCGAGGGCAAGGGCATTACCGAGCCCAGCATTAGGACAGTTATGAGTTGCGATGATGATGATGAATGATAATGATAAGTGTATGTGTATATTCACCCGAGAGATCCGGCAACATGGACAGATGAATGTCTCGGCTCTGCGTGGTGCGCGCGTACGTCGACTGCCGCCGCTCATTCTGAGACCGCGCGCGTTTCACCGTAGTAGCTGGAAAATTTTGCACATATAGATATAAAGATATCTCAGGCTTACAAGAAAGTTCCCTTCGCTTTATATAAGTATAACTTGCATACCATTGAAACTAGTATGTAATGTAAATTGTGAATCAATAAAAACATTTTCATTACGTTCATTTTACTTACTAGCGAGCCGTCCCGGCTTCGCACGGATGTATGCATACATGTAGTATACATACTAAATGTAGCCTGTATGTACTCAGAGATAATGTAGCATTCTAATGGTGAAAGAATTTTTGAAATCGGTTCAGTAGTTTATTCATTACAAACATTCAAAAATACAAATATTTCTTAAAGTATACATACCCACTTATAACATTAGTGTAGAAGTGCAGATAGCAGCATGTGACGTATTTTAATGATAACTAAATATGAAAAAATTACAAAACGTATGATACGAACTTAATATTTTGGACAAATAGATGCCGTGTTTTCGTTAGGTATGTCCCTATCTAAATAGACAATATTATACGATTTCTACCAGTTCACTACTTCAGTAGTGCGTAATTGATAAACGCAATTCCAATATATTGTGGCAGGCATTATAAATTTGTATAGTCAACTTTGTAGTGTCAAGTCCAATTTTTTTTCACGTTTTTGGATTTATAAATATGACATTTTACAGACCGTCAAAAGTAATTATAAGTTGCTGAAGGACGTTTTGTTTTCATTTTGAAATTTTTAAGTTATGGCCGAAAAATTGAAAATTTTAAGATGAACTTCAAAGGCCCTTTTCTCGATAATTTGGTTTTTTGACACTATTTGAGCGGAGGTGCGATAATTAAAAACAATGACGTCATGGAAATGAAATTTACATTTTCTGTTAAGTAATGAATGATCACCTCTATCACCATCCCTCCGTGGGTGACTGATTACGGAAGACCCTTTATACTTAATCGACGTTTTTATTGAAGCTATGTTAAGCTTCCTGTTATTAGGGCAATGTCCGATTGTTGCCGATCTAGGGCTATTGCACCTTAATATCAATGTGTATTTATATGTATGTATATGCTCTTGAATTATTTGTCGAAACTGTTATAAATGTTATATTATGAATTATATTATTATATATGGTGGGTGTCTTCAAATCAAGAGTGAATAGGCTGCTACTAAGTTAGTGCGCTCTACCACCCAAGACCTCATCTCCACTTACCATCAGGTGGGATTGTGGTCAAGCATTAACTAATAGTTATAAAAAAAAAAAACTTTTTTGTCCTTCATTGGGATCATTATAACATTACGTGTACTATTATAACCATATTACATGATACAAAAGTTATTATAATACGCAGCCAACATCAAACAGTTCAACTATAGTTTACAAAACTATTTGAAAGCGAAAAATAGATTCAATAAAACTAGGTATAATTTTAAATCATAAGTTCATTATCTAATTAAGATAGGCAAAGATAACGATAATTTAATGGAATGATGATGCTGATAAGCCGCCAGCTGATGTTGGCTATTTTATCTTAGAAACATCATAAAAATCACATACCTACTTGCCTAAATGACACTTGCGAAGAAGGCTACTATGTAACCGAAATGTAATCCATTTTAAGTAATCGATCGAATCAAAGAACTTGGGCAACGGTCGGCAGATATTTTCTAGATGTGTTATCGCTAGTGACTAACAACTGTTCTCTATATTCTATCTATCCATAATCCTCAAGTCAGTTCCGTAGCAACTGTCAAAAAGTCACAACATTATAGTGTCAGCTTTTTCTTACTTAGTATAAGTTAATGCTTGACTACAATCGCACCTCAACTTTGTTATTACTTCACTTTCTGACTTATCCGGAGACTGGATAGATAGATTATTGAAAACGGCATAAAATGCCAATCGCTATACTATACTGCTTGGGATGGAAGTGTAAGTCAATGTGTTCTGGTCAGAAATTAACTTCTTCACTAAGCTGAGAAAGAATAGCCTACTCAGTCGTTAATACAATTCCACCTGACGGTATATGGAGCAATAATCCAGGATAGTATAGCACACTAAGTTACTTAATAAATTTTGCAATAATGAAAAAACCTCCGTAAAAAATTGTAATCTGCAAAGATGATTACATTATGCCCATCTCTGCACATAATGTCTGCCTGCCGTGACTCTATCAACTGGACAACCTTGCAAGAAAGCCAAACTCCACTTACTGTTCCTGGCCTGCTTGGATGGCAGCAGCGTCGCCAGCTTCGCGGCGTCCGCTCTCTGGAGGTTGTCGAAGAGTTCCTGCTCGCCTCCCGGGTACAGCTCCTGGTAGAACTCGCCCCCCGCCTCCTCCCACCCCTCATGCTTCTTGGACCGGGACTTGTTCTTCGACGAGTTACCCCCTGACATTGTTTAGCGGTTCATCTTATCTGCGGACGAGAGATCAATATATTTTGTTTAATACAATCATGATCCTCTTTATTTGTTACTACTTAGTGGAGTTTGACGTCCATGGGCGAGTGGCCGACGGTGACCATTTTTTTAATTATAAGTTATTGGTAAGTGGAGATGTGGTCTTGGGTGGTAGAGCGCACTAACGTAGTAGCAGCCTATTCACTCTTGATTTGAAGACACCCACATTATAATCGGATGGGAACACCGACGCCGGCAATTTGTTCCAGTCCTTCGCGTTACGCATAACAAACGATGAACCAAAGCGCGACGTTCGTCCCGGAGGGATGTTTTCTACGAAAGGATGGATACCCGATCTGCGTCGAGATGTTCGATGGTGCAAAGGGGAGGGAGGAATTAAATCGTGCAATTCCTGCGTTCACTCTCCGAAGTGTATCCTGTAGAACACCGAGAAGCCGGTAACTCTACGCCTATGCTCGAGGCTTTGAAGATTGGTAACAACCAATTAAACATCAGGTAACATTATTTAACATCAGGTAGCTCGACAGCTGGTTTGTCGTCTATTTACAGTAACAAATCGTAACAAATTAAGCAACTAAGAAACGAGTGTTCTACGAGTACATTTTCTCAGAGTTTTTAAATACCCATCGTAAAAAATAACCACCTCTAACAACTTTATGCATACAAATGTAAGTGTTTAACTATTGATATATTTTGGATCATTATGTGTCATTAGAAATGCGACGGCTAATTTAAATTGCCATCGTACGCCGTGGCTTTGTAGACGATTAGAAAATGGTCTATTTTGTTTAACAACATAGTCTGTTTTAAACTTTCACAGATAAAATATTATTAATAGGCAATATATTAAAATAGTGTTAAAAAATAAACGTTACCTTTAATCGAATCCAAACAGGCGAGCATCAAGCGAACACAATCAAACACTTGTGTCAAATGAGACTATTGTTATTCCGCGGTATTATTAGCAATTATCGATCCACAGTGGTTTACTCATTGCTATCTGTGACGCGCTCATTATACAGATAAGATCCAACAATTATGTGAATTTCCCAAAATAAAACAATAAATTATATGTTTGTTTTGCAATGTAAGTTTGAGCGAGCATTCCCCCGCGGCTACGCCCGCCAATTTCCAAATAATCAGTTTATCCCCTTTTTTATCCCCGTAGGAGGGGAATTTCCAAGAATCCTCTCTTAGTCTACCCTACACACCACAAAGTAGATAAGTAAATCTACACTCACCAAGGAACATTTATGCCAAATTTTAGCTTCTTGTGTTCAGTGGTTTCGGCTGTGCGGTGTCTGTAAGTCACTCGGTAACGCAAGAGTTTTATATATATAGATAGGGGCTTTTGAAGCGTAATTTACATAAATTAAGTTAAGTAATATAAACTGAAATGCCGTAAATTTAAAACTATCAAAGGCATTCATGGTCGAAGCTTAACTACTATTACGGGACCCTGTGTGTGCGATGTTAAACATACATAATCAGTGATTTTAATTAAATTGTACCTTAATTGCTAAACGGACTTTATTAAAGCACACAATATCACCAAGATAAGATTGTTATGAACAACCTGTTTTGAACAGATTCGCAATTAACAATGATAAAAAGATCAAGGGTTTATTAATGATCCTCACACAACTCTGAATCATTCAACAATCTATATTATAAAACTCTTGCGTTACAGAATGACTGACAGACAACGCACAGCCGAAACTACTGAACGCAAGAAGATGAAATTTGGCATATATGTTCGTTGGGGAGTGTAGGAGAGCACTAAGAGAGGATTTTTGGTAATCCCCTAAGGGGATAAACTGATTTTGTGGAAATTGGCGGGCGTAGCCGCGGGGAATGCTCGTATAGAATAAGATTAAAACAAAAGGATGGATATAGGTACATAAAATAATAGTTATTATAGTAGGATAAAAGGGTCATAATGGTAATTAGTACCGTTTCATTTCAAACAACTAAGGATTATAATTAAAAAGAAACGCTACACACTTCTGGCCCCACCCTAAGATTTCCTGTAGTGGGTACCATAGACAACATACACCCAGACTGAGAACAGAAATTTAAACACATGATTCAAAATGTTCACCTCGCTCGGAATTGAACTGTAACCATTGACCCAACAGGTCATCATTGGGTTCATAAATTAATATACAAAATTAATTTACTACTGCATTCACATTCACACACGCATCAGAGAATCATGCAATCATCGCAAGACTGACTGATCAGACAAAATCATCATAATGTTCACAACACATGGATAGAACCATTACCAATGACTGCAAGATGATATAGGATGCACACACACAACATAAGTTACAATTATGGTGCTCAGTTATGTCTGAATACTTCATTGAATTATCATTCAAAAGGATTCAGATATCATATACTTAAACGAATGAAATTGAGTGCAATTAGGTATTTCCCTATCATGGTATGTTAGACAAGCAGAGATAAGTTTTATATGCCAATATTAGTTCTACAGGGTCTTTGTATGTCTTTGTATATGGGTACAAAGTATGGTATACAAAGATATACAAAGATACAATAACTACAAGGTTTACTTACAATAATAGAAAAAAATAAGGGTAACCAACACATTTTGTATCTAAGTGGAAGAGAGATCTAGAAATTGCAATGATTCATTCTATTTAAACATTCTGAATCATCAATCACAAAGCCTGCTTCATGGAATTAAAGGATTGATTACGTAGAAACATACAGCAGAGACAAACAGGTTGGGAGAGACTTAAATCCACATGTAATGGAACTAATGGAGCATAATAAAATAAAGAGGCCAGTGTTGACAATATATAGACGGTGCTCTAAGGACATGTAGCAAAGTAGTTGTGGCTTCCCGCAATAGTGTCGAAAATGACAAATTAACATTATCATGATAATAATGGAATAATACCATAATAATTATTAATTCACCAAACTGCTGAGCCAGATCATAAGACCACGTAATGTTTCAGACATAGATTTGGTTCATTTTGATCAAATACATAAGTAAAGATACATTATCTGCAAAAAGGATAAAGGCAATGAAATAAAGGATAAAGATATAATCTATTACTTAAAAGTGTAGAAATACTATTGAATTTTCTTAGATTAATCATGAAAAATTTGGTTGTAGGTTATTTTTAACTGTAAAAGATTGGTTTTAGGATATTTTCAAGTGTACCAAAAAATATCAAGGTTATTTGACAGTGTTTTTTACCACCACCACAAAAAATCACAAACTATTAACTAGTACTAGGTAGGATAAGAGCGACAACAATTACATACTTAAAATATTTACGATAAGTTGTTACATAGATACGCTACAATGCATGCTGTAAAAGAGGATCATAGTGCATACTATCCTCATTTATATAGATATTTGCAAACGAAATTCTCAGAAATCAAGAGAATTTATTTCTGAGAGCAACGAATACTCACCTCTAAGCATAACAGTATGAGTGTACGAATCACGCACTATTTACACTTGATAACCACACTGTTCACACAAAGCATAGCTGCTTTTTGATATTCTATTTAGCACTGCACTCTTTATAGTTATTACATATTGTATTAAAACAGCATTTATGGACCAAAATAATTAGTTTATTGTACATGATCTACCTAACACAAGGAGTGGTGACACACAATTGATTGACAGGACATGTGTGCGTTCCGTTTCCTGATTTGATTTGACACTTCGGCACTTAAGTAATCAATTATTGTTTACGTTTCTCTTTTTTCATTAGAGAATCTTACTGTGGTGTTAATAATACTAAACCTTATTTATTCTTTATTTCTGATAGCAAAAATAAATGAATTACAATTTTGTTTAACATTTAAATAAAAAAAAGGTTAAAATTAAAAAACATAGGCATAAGATAAACGATATCGAACTTCGAACACACGCTCGTTCATATTCATAGATCTGTCATTGTTTGATCATGTACTCATTTAATCATTATTTTCACTTGTTTTGTTTTGTTCCTTCATTTATATTGATGTCTGGTTCGGCAATGGACTATTTGGTTCAATTGCGACTTCAAAAAAGAAAATATATCAAGTTAAGTAAATAAAAATGAAACACTGATGTTTAGAATAAAATCTAGATCACATTTACGTCCAATATATGGCTTTGGCATATTATTTCTTCCGTTTGTTTATTTCGTCCCTTAATTCGCGTCTATCATATTTTACTCTCCATGGAAATCTAATTGAATCGAGCCGATTACCCCTCGCTTCAGTCGTTTATCTAATATCCGCGGATCGTCTACAGAAAAACGACGACCTCCTTCAGATCGCGTAAACAAATCTCTGAGGAAACTTCCTCTATGCAATATCCGGTGCAGCTCAGGATTGGCTTCTTTAGGCGGCAACCTGGATCATTGCCAATAGCGGGCAGCCGAGTTAGTAATGGAGCCAATAGCGTATGGTTGACGTGAGTAAAGTTTCCAAGTGGGCCAATCTCGTATCCGGTGTCTGACGCAGTGACATCCTGCGCGAAAAGCCCGGGAACGGGCTGGAGTCGGGATGACACCTGCGCAGCATCCCCTTTGGACGCTGCTCCAAGATCACATCTCGCGAAAAGTAATGATTATTTCGGTCCACGGACGTTTAGTTCCGCATATTCCCGCCGCGGCGCTGCTTACCGTACGAGAGTGGGACGTCGATGTATGTACCTCGATAGAGGCCAGTTAAAACGTAATTTTAGTGTTGGAAATTGAAAAATTGCGGATGTATCGCTCCAAGTAATATTATCGAACGGTTTTCTAAAAGTGAGGCTCAGTAGGAGTAACAGTGTTGAATCGTGAATCACGGCGAGCTCGATTTAACGTACGTCAGTGCCGTCCATTTAGCCGTGGGATTTTCGCAGGGATACGGAGGGTGTACGGAATGGGACCGTCTGTCCGAAGGTGCGATTGGCGTTACTTGCGTGGTAACGAGTGAACCCTTGTAAAATGTGTAGTGTCCCGTCGCGGAAAGTGTATCGACCGACGTGCGTATCGAACTGGCGAAATTCCAAGAGACTGTTGCGATGCATTGTGAGAGGTCGCGGCACTCCCGCTCGTTAGGATAATAGAAGATAACTCGCACATCCGCCGCCCTACTCGGTTCGCTGAGACGGTCCGGAGACAGCCGGGCTCACTCCGACCTTTTGTTATGAAGCAATCGTATATTGACAATAACACCTCTGTGTTGAAAGCGCAAAATGGTAAGAAAGTTATTGAAGCGGATAAGCTCAGTCGCGGATCGCGGCCGCCACGCCGGTTGAGCGTTCTGAAACCGATATCAACACACTAATGGCGTTTGGAAAATTGGTGATCTTGCTCGCCGTCGTCGTAGTAGTAGTGAGCGGCGGGTACAATGAAGTCGAAGCAGAAAATAAAGCGAAGAAGACCTTGGCGGCGAAAAAAGAGCAAAGCTCGCGGTCTGCGAACCCGGCTCCCGTCCGGGGCTCCTTCCAGGAGCTCACGAGTCTGATGAACCGGAGCGACGATAGCCGACACAACCGACGCCGTGGGAAACAGAACTTCAACAAGTTGATCCAGCTGAACCGCAAACACAAGAGTCGGACCGACGATATGATGAACGACAACGAAGGAGCCATAGCCATCAACCAGAGGACGTCCGCGGACAACGACACGTATACTCTGGCGGATAAAATGAAAGCTCTGCGACCCGAACTTCCACCGTACGAAGCGGTCAACAAGTACAACTACATCCCTCAAGTGACCGGTGTGTTCTGTAACTTTGAGACTTTGAACGGCTCGATGGACATGTGCATGTGGCAGTGGAACAGTACAGTGTCGAGTCATGGGCTGGGGTTCAGGGTACTGACTGCAATGGATGTAGTGGCGATGAACCAGAGCAGCAGCGACCTCAAGTTCTCCGGGCCCGACACCGACGCCGATGAGGAGCCGGGAGGTGAGAATTACGGCATGGTTGCCTTTGCATGGTTTTTGTTTCGTATCTGTGTGGGAGCGACGTGATAAAATGAATAGACTACTTGTTGCGTTTTTGTAAATCGCAATTTAGTTCCGTTTAAATCCGTGATTAAATCAATGATTGCTTAGCTTATGTTTCTTTTTATGACGTTCAATTTGCAACCATCTCATATAAAGTGAGGTGCGTGGTGTATTAGCCCTTTGGTTAATTTTTATTTTCTTATTTTTGCGAACAACTAGGCAAAGTTGTTGTTTCCTTAATTACTTGACTTATCTTTATTTTTGAGCTGTAATAAGTAGACTGCCTTAATTTTCAACCTCACACTGCCTCTTTATTGGAAGTGTTTCTTCTCAGAATGAGAGGGTTTCAAGTTATAACTTGAATCCCTCTCTATCTATAACGCTGGTCAAATGATGATTCGCAGTTTACACATTTTTGACAAAATATTACGGTAGATTTTAGGAGTGCCAGTTACAGCCCGGCAAAACTTCAACAAGATTTTGCCGAATCAAGAAGTTTTGCCGGGCTGCATAAGTATGTACTCGTCAATGAAGGCAGAATTCTTACCAAGGCTAGCAATCGTCGAACCCATGGCCCTATCAAAATAAGTAGGTACTTAATAACAGTTATTTCTCTATATCAACGGCAGACATGGACAAAATATTACAGATAAATAAGAATCAGTATGACAAAGCTCATCAAAATAGCGCAGAATAAAAACATAATATTGTTATAATAATGTTCAATCGAATATACAAAAGGAATTTAGGTAAACATAATGGCGAATGTTCATTTGTAAAAGTTATCAATGCTGAACTTCTTCAAAATTATATTAAGTACCTATAATTACCACGCTAATTAAAGCAATCCTTTTGTGAATATTTTTTGACTACCACGCGTCAATACTGAAATATTTATCATCATCATCATCATCATCATCACAAACCATAACTGTCCCACTGCTGGGCACGGGTCTCCTCTCACAATGTGAGCGGTATAGGCCATAGTCCACCACGCTGGCCAAGTGTGGATGGTGGACTTCACACACCTTTGAGAACATTATGGAGAACTCTCAGGTGTGCAGGTTTCCTCACGATGTTTTCCTTCACCGAAGCAAGTGATAATTAAAGTCTAATACGAAGATAATTTTTGAAAATTAGTGGTGCGTGCGGTGTTTGAACCCGGACCCCCCGGTTCGGGAGTCCACCATTGAACCACACGGCTATCACTGCTTATAGAGCTGATTAAATGGAAAATTTTGAACATCCCACTTTTTCCTTCCGCGGTGGGAGCTACAAGCAGGTATATAATAACGTTAGAAAACATTTACGACGATAATATTATAATGACGTCTCATCGATAATTGATTTTATTGACTGATAGATATGGGATTTTAAAATAAGAGTAAGAGATAATAGCATTATCAGTGTTGGGCTGTTGATTTTTGGGGTTTACTGCGTCCTGCAGCGACCAGGATCGTCTATCGTCGTTGGCCCTTTTGCCCAATACGGGATTAATAGCTAACCTGGCAAATAAAAACTACTTCCCCTACCTACCCTACTACCTACAATGTATGATTACCTTGAGGATTAGGTACTTTGGGCGGTAGGTGCACAGCCAGCGACCTTCAACTGGACGGATCTGGCGGCAAAGTCTCATCCGTTGTTCATGCATTCAGCATCATCATGCTAGGGAGATTACTTTGGCCTTTTGCGATCGGATATTTTGCTATCGAGTCCAAGAAACGGGGAGAGAAATTTTTCAGCGCATAATTTAAAGTACTGAACAACAGTCTACGATACTCGCATGCTCTTAGAGTCATTCAAGCTCATTGGTATGTGTGAATTGTACTTAGGTAATTCGCGACACCGAGCGCGGTTGCTACTTCTTACTGCAATCATTCCTGCGCCAGGCCTGAAATAGATCAAATCTCTCCGCTTCATCCTAATTTGGACACAACTGTCGCTTTGTTGAACGAAGCCGATGGCCTCATGTCTAGTTTTGTTGTAAACTTGCTGCGTTCTTTACTTGCAGTCGGCCGCAGTGTTTATATTTCCTTTTTACACAAGATAATCTTTTGTGCTTTGTCCGGGCACACGAACCGACAAAAGTACCTAAAGCGGACTATCCTTTTGTTTTCTTCTTGAAGTTTATACTAAGTTGATCTTTCGAATCATAGATGCTTGGATTATTATTGTAAAGGTTTTGCACATTTAATAAATAAGTTATAAATGTGTTAATAGAGGAATAACAGGGTAGAACTGATAGCGATTTTATTAAGAATATTTTTTACTGTTTTTAACAAAATAAGGATTAATAAAACTATTTATCATAATCATTAATAACCACCAAGTATAAATATTACTATAGCTATTAGCAGAGGCGGGCGAAGCGCGTGGGTGGCACGGCCGCTTCGGGAGACGGTCAATGGTCGTTGGGGTGGAGCTGAACTCGTAAAGATTTAATTTAAAGATAAATATTATCAATTAATTCTGCTACACACTCAGAGTTCCACACTAGGATCCCCTATGTCGTGAATACATTGGACACGAACACTCAGATTAAGGACAGAAATTTAAATTCATCATTTCCAATTTCCTCCTGGCTGGGAATCGAATTCAGGACTCTTCGAAGTGCGCGGCGGCCGGCGCAGCGGTACGGGTCATCAAATCGTAATAAATAACGCTACACACTCAAATCAAATAACTAATCACTTAATCCGCACTGGAGCAGCTTGGTGGAGTATGATCTAGGCCTCTTCAGGTATGAGGAGACACCCGTGCTCAGGAGTGGGCCATGGGTTGAACTTTGAAGCCACAGCCACACACTCAAAGACCCACACTAGGATTCCCTGTGACCACCGACCACACAGCCACTAGACTCATGTTTGATTTTCCGTATAGAGAACATTCAGACCACTAACTGAGGTAAAACGAGCGGGGGGACTGGCTAATTTAACGCTGTGATTGGCTAATTCAAGGCCACACGAAACGTTGGAAAGAAATAGATTAATTTAAGCAACGGGAAAGAACGAGACGGCACGAATTTATATCAGTACTATAAGCCAGATGTGTTGTTTGAAACCATTCGCCTGTTATTAGGAGTCTAGTGGCTGTGAGGTCGGTGGCCCGTGACGTAGCTGCCCTGGACAACAAACACATAGAGGGCAAGAACAGTTTTATTCGTTCTCGCACAGCCAAAAAATATTGATTTTGCGCCAGCCAACTGATTGAAGTAGAAGTATCTGTATGTATGTCAGCTAGATATATTTCACCCATAAATTGTCTAAAATTACACACCATTATGCAATTATTTCAAATCAAAGTCACTCAGTTATATCTTTCCGGTAACTATTTCGTGTCAAAGAATATTTTTGTCCAAATAACCTAGTTTCCGAGCAGAACGCAGTACCTACTGTAGTCGGCATATAAAAAATTCAATTTCTCGTCCCGCCCGCGGGACAGCGGTGTACATAGTCGTAGTATTCACGTATAGTTTTCAGTCCGCATGCGGCATGGGTTGTGAGAAGAAAATGCACAAAAAATACAGCCATTTGTCCAACATACCCATTGACTACTATTTATTAGTTATCTACGAGTATAGGTAGGCCTAGAAATACATGCATAATAAGATTTTCGCATGTCTGTACCTAGTACTCTGTAAATAGTTTGGGTGAGTGTGAACAAGTAATATATAAATTATAGGGAATAGTAGGTATTAATAAACTAAACTTATTTCGCAATAACAAAAATAACAACCTGAAAAAAAACGTCCAATCTGTACTGCGAACGATACAAAGGCGGTAAGGTCGGCCACTTCCAACCGTTTGTCTCATTAACTTGGTCGTCTCGTAGAACAAGTGGATAACGCTGTGGCGGTGTGATCATCATATCGTCAGCTTTGGTGCCCTCTCCACCCCTCGGCATCATATTGCACTTGTCGTATCCGACAGCTGCAGAAAAATCTCAATTACTCCCGGTCTAAATTCAAACTGTCTTTTGAAAGATTTTTTAGGGGCTAGGTCAAGATGGAAGCGTAGAGGGGCAGAGAGCGGGTGGGGGTCGAAGCTGCCTGGATTCGCGTGACCTATATTCTGAAGGTCTAGACCTCAGTGCACTTGTCAGTATTCAGTAGCGATAGTACAAAGTAGATGCCCCTCACCCCCTTCAGTTAGGTCATATACTGTTAAATATTACATGTTACTAAGTATCTAGAGTTTGTAAAATAGCATACCTACATCAGTTGCAGACTCCCATCTCTAATAATATGTAGATAACTAGTTTTTGTTCGCGGCTTCGCCCGCGTGGGAGTTGGAAAACGAGCCTATTATCGGGATAAAATTCTATTTTGTGTTCTTTCTTGGGTGTTAGATTATCTCCATACAAAATTTTATCTTAATCAGTGAATAGGCGTGAAAAGGTAGCAGGCAGACAGACAGACAGAGATACTTTCACATTTAAAATATTAGTATGGATTATGTATAGTTACTTAATAACAGTTGAACATTAATTATCTTGTCAAAGTGAATTTGCATTGATTTTGAGTCCTTAGTGTTTTTGGGTCGCGGTGTGGGGGTTGCAGATGTGGAAATTATTTGAATTCCTATTAAAATATCTGGCCCAGTAGCCTATAGTCGTTCGGTTGCGTGGTATTAATACCAGTGACCTTATTTAAAAAGCCTAGGTTTTCCTTTCGTAGTTTGCTTTGCAATACCGATGAATATTTCAAAGCTTTTAGGGCGTTTTTGTGCTTTAAAAAATATGGAACAGAGTAGCGAGACGCGGACAAACGACGAGCCTTTTGTTTGAAGAAGAATTCAAAGAGATTTTGATTTGTACACGAAATTAGAGGTGCATACACAGAGATGGATACGAACTCGGGTACGACGGAGACCATCATTCAAACCACTAGGATGACTCGTTATCAATCATTGTTCAGTAGGCTATAATAATGTTCTAATGAAGCACAATAAGAAAATACAATTTTAGTATTATTCAGGAGTTGAAATAATGAAATATAGGTAACCACTTCCCGTAGCACTGAATACAATGGTAATGACAACTGAATAAATAAATGACACACACACACACACACACACACACACACACACACACACACACACACACACACACACACACACACACACACACACACACAACACACACACACACAACACACACACACAGACTCACAGCCTACTCTGGTCCAGGAACGGAAATTTTAACTCATCATTCAAATTTCCGCCTCAATGACATTTATTAATTAAAGCACATACGAAATAGAATAAAAATATATAAAATCGAAGTACCTTTATGACTACCGAATAGTATAATCACGCGTATTGAAACCTAACTAGCTGAGTAATAGCTAACGATTAGCTTACAGTTTGACATTTAAAATGGGGGCATCATCCCACAGACCGCCCGACCTCAAGCCTGTGGGAGTATCAAGTACTCGATTGAATAAAATTTGCTTTTTATTTAATGTAGTGAACATGTTGCCTCCCTCTTCAAGGTGTATTCGGCCTTCGTTTCTATGTAATAAACAGGTATCACGTAAACTTGTGTAGTTGTATTTGTAACCATGTTTCAAGATATAATAATCGTTGTAAAAAGCCCGCCTCTACTTTTCTTCTATTAAAATGAAAAAACAAACTGCGAGTATTAGTATAAACATGCACGAAGTGAAATTTTGTAACGATATAAAACGATATCTTTTATATTTTAAGTTTACCTTCACTTCCGTACAGTAATCGGTCCGTAACCTTATCATAACCGTACCCTGCAGTACTTTGTTGTTGCTGTGGTAAATTCTTCAGTCGAGACCGTTTAAAATAAGAAAACGAAAACTCTTTACACAGCTTCCTGTTTAAGAAAACGTATTACGCAACTTCCGTTTTAAGGGCCTGTTCAGATTTGCGCGGTAGGTATCATCTACCGCCGGCAATAGCAAAAATATCGCGCCGAATACCGGCCCGGATACCGCGGCTGTTCCGAAACATTCTATACTGTCTAGGCAGGCGGTATTTTTTTCGCCGGACGGTGTGCGATAAAGGTAAGTTCACAGTTCCGCGTCATACTCAATAGACACATTGGATACCTTTACTCGTAGTGTCTATAATGGACGACAAGCAACGCAACAAGTGTCGCATAGCAATAACGATATTCGCTTAGGTCTGAACAGTAGAAATATCGCGCACCCACTCGGATTTTGATTTTAAAACAGATGACCCACAATAGCGAAAACAGGTGTATTCGCGACACGTGTAGGAAAACGTTTTCGTGAAAACGTGTATCCTGCTTGTGTGCAGTCTATCTGTGTATAAGTCGTAAACAGAGAAGGATATAGACATCTGGTGAGCGTTGCCAACATGAGATAGCACGAGAAAGTACAATAAAAATTCGACATCAACTGTCAAAATTGCTTGTCGTCAACTGTGCTTTCCTGGAAAAACCCTCCACCGAAAGTGAGACAAAACATCGTATCATTCTATCTCGTTTTTTTTCGTGTCATTGGCGTAAGTTGTTCCTTTTCTTGTGTCAGTGCGACAGATGGTAGATGGTCCATTGGTCTATACTCGTCTCCGTCTACGGCAAAGAGGATATAAATCTACGGTATACGTAAATGTCAGAGGTGAAGGTTAACTGTTCATGATTTCCACACTTCCCAGAAATACAATCCGGGAACCCGCCGGGGATTCTTAACTAATAATAAATACGCTTTGATACGATTTGAACATAATGTTTAAACAGGCGATCTTATCGCTAAAGAGCGCTTTCTTCCAGACAATATAAGGGTAAGGAGTAAAAAGAGTACGGATACATTCAACTACTTACCAATGACGCGCTATTTGTTTAATACTTAGATACTCTAAGGTTTAATAGCTACTTCTAATAATAATTCTTTGGTGTTGTCTAAAATACAATTACTTTAATTATCCCAAGTATCATTTACCAAAATGATACTTAGGTGCTGTCGTCCCACTTAGGGGTACTGTAGGATATGTAATGACATACCCTACAGTACCTCCTGTGTATCCTGCCAATTGAAAACCTGGGAGCGTACTCCACTACTTGTTCAAGGGCGCTTACCATTTGTTCATATACCATTTGTTTGGGCGCTTACATTTACGGGGTATTTTTGTTTTTCTATTTTTTAGGAGGAGAAATTCTTATAAGAAAATTTTTTATACTTAATTCTTATAAGATAAAATCTTATAAAACTTTCTATATTAATAATTGTGAGCAATGTATTAATTAAATTGTGTTTTCCAGGTCACTTTTTGTACTTAGCGGTGGATCCAACGATGGAAAATATGGCGATAAAGTCACCGCCGTTCCGAGGTCTATGGGAGTTTTGTAAGGTAATTATCAGATTGTCCTTTGAAACACAGTCATGATAAAGCTATAAATAAAACTGTAGCTTTGTGCCTCATGTTCTACCAATTAAATTTATATGGTGGCTTTACTTCCCGGAACGTAAATCTATGTTCATATAAAATATCGATGTAGTACCAACAATATGATTGTGAATACTATTTTAAATTCAAAGTATAGGGCTTTTTTTAGTACATCATTTTGCATTGTCCTGTTGGTGTTTAGAGAAGTATGGAGATTGTTTAAATACACTATTGATGCATACAATATAATCTAAGCGATTAACGCGATTGATTTTACAGTGTTTTTTTATACTCATGTATCCTGCAAAAGCCTTTAAAATAAACCTATACCCATCTCTCTCACACAGTTTGAAGCGCGTTTACATCAGAGTAAGATGCAGAATGCCAGCATCCGACTCGTGTCCGAGTCTACCACGTCTGGGGTACAATGGATTCTTCAAGAGGTTGCTGGGGATAACGTCGAAATGTAAGGATGTTTTACATACTCGTACACGTCATGTTTTCTTCTTTTTTCCTATTTCTTTCCTGAATGTCAACCCATCGGTGTTGCTGATGTCCCTGGGCTATGGTGACACACTTACCATCAGGTTACTAGTCTGCTCGTTTATCGGCTATTAAGTACCTTAAAAAATGTATATTGGATATTGGAAAGGAGAATGATAATTTTTATAACTTAAATTTCAAGGTGGAAGCCATTCCGGTTCATGGTGGGCAAGGTTCAGCAGGAGATTCGGATTATAATCGAGATCACGCGGCCCGCGGCGGTGTCCCTCGCGCAGACTCTGCCGCACATCGCCGTCGACAACATCAGGATGGTGGAGTGCTTGCCCGAGCCACCAGTGTTCAACGGCGAGTGTCAACACGGGCAGCTCAAGTGCAGGATCTTGAATGTAAGTTTGTCAGGAACAAATTAGTGACGATAATTTTATGAGCTTTTTTAAATTTGATTTTGGTGGTTTGAACAAAAATGAACATTTTGTTTTCCAGAAGGAATCCTGCATCAAACTCCTGCAGGTCTGCGATCTGGTGAAAGACTGCGACGATGGCAGCGATGAAAGTCAAAATTGTGGTAAGCTGGTTTAACTAAAAACCTGGTTTTGTCTCTATACCTAAAGTTTAGTAGACAAACATTAAGTAAATATTAATAAACATATATTTTTCAGATAAAATGCCCTTTGGATCTTATTGCAACTTTGAGCAGGATACTTGCGGTTTTGAAAATGTTACTCAGTAAGTTAATATTATTAAAATATGTGCTGATTTGTTACACATCTCAAATTTTATTATGACTGTGTAAGAGATGCCATGTTTTACGCTTATAGACATTTAACCATAATGATTTCTCCTCCACAGGGGACTCCTCAAGTGGTCCCGACACAGTGGCCCTACGCCAACGGATAAAACTGGTCCCAACTACGACCACACCTGTGGCCCTCCCGACCCCTACCCCACGCTCATTCCCATGGTTCCACCCTTGTTTCCGGCCCATATGAACCAGTCTATGATAACCTGCGTCGGATATTACTTCTACGTGAATATGAACGTCACCGGCCCCAACAAAGAGAAAGCCGATTTCGCCTCAACAGCGGTGATGAAGACCGTGGTTTTCAATCCCCCGCCTAAAGTCCACGGGAACATCACTTCCAAGTATTACAATTGCTGCATGGTGAGTACGTTTTAACGGATTTATAAATTTTAGTTTCTGATCCGCGAATCACGAGAATTTAGGTTTCATGTAAAAAGAAAATGTGTCAGCCTTGTTTTGAATCAGCCAAAATAATACAGGTGATAGTTACCAATATTTTTTTAATCATAACGTCATTGATAGACTTGATAGTGATACCTACTAATAAATTACCATAATCAATTAAATAATCATTGAATTTTTCATGACACAGAATTAATAATTGACAGATTTTTTTATAGATATCTCCTCTAATCTGGGCAAGTATAAATTAGGAACATCGTGTACTCTCTGGCCTTAAAAATAACTTTCACTCCCTTCACCCGCCAGATAAGGTTCTACTACCAGCAGAACGGTCGCAACTACGGTTCGCTCAGCGTCGAGGTGGTGGAGATCACCTCACGCGGGAACATCTCCACCTCAGTCTGGTTCTCCACCAAGGACAAGGGGGAGAACTGGTACAGGGCTGCCATATTCCTGCCAAATATAACGAGACGGTGAGTTATGATATTTTTTCTCCCTTCTATTATAACTGCTACAGTTTACCCCATAAGGTCGATGATATATATTTAGGGTATTTGGGCGGCCTCTTTCCATCTTTAACTTCATTGTTTGAGCTGCTGCTGATGATTCTGCTGAAACAACAAATACGTTGTAAGAGGAGGATTTAGTCAACTTCAAGCTATAATGGCCACTTTTTATTGACCTAATATCCATCCAGACCATCAACGGCAAAATTTCAATCTATACGACTTGGTTACAGATTCTTTAAAAACGTAAGACACATTCCTACTCACTATTATATCTGCGATGAAAGCCTTTTTCGGTTGTGGTGTTTATTGAGTAATTTCTCGTATAGTCTACATGTCTTGGGCGTAAGGTAGGTATATAAAAGAAAATTAAATGTTTATTTCCAGGTACTATCTCCTGTTCAAGACTCGCATGGGGATGAGAATCTACTCAGATTCAGCGATAGACGATTTCTCCATGGCGCCGGAGTGCTTCGGCCTGAATATTGATCCCAAAGAGCTGGGTACCTACAACTACTATGATCCTATCTTCGAGGACAAAACCACGCCGCACGAGGGCTTTGCTAAAGCTGTTTGTAAGTACCTATTTTGGCGACCCTTCTTTCAGGACGTATTTCATGATGTTTATACTTTGATGAACTATGTTGGTATTGTTGATCGAAGGGTTAATACATGAATGGACTGGACTTATGGACTTGTTCGCATTTGACCCCTCGAGCAGTATGAACCCTGAACCCTCGCTCCTGACAATGCCAGATACAATTCCTTCCACCTGCTCCTTGTCCCTAGATTACCGTTTCTCGACGTGCGGCGCCACGGGCCGCTACGGGCCCAACCAGACGATGTGCGACGCGGCCTACTACAACACGAGCGTGGCCGTCACCGTGCTCGACACGCCGCCCTACGACGGGGTGCAGGTGTGGACGGTGCCCGAGGAGGGGTGGTATTCGTGAGTATTGCTGGTGTCAGGCCGATGTACCTAACCTTGGTTATCCTTCTTGTGTACCGTTAGCAGGAATTTTCTTATTAAATTAAATAACAAAACCTTACGTTAATACGTGAGTCTCCAACATAAGTAACCACTTATGTTGCAAAAAAAATCCTTGATAAGTAATCCTCTCTTCGAGTTAATCTAGATATTCATTCAAAGGCTTATAGTATGGCAGTATCAAAATTCAATTTAGGACGCCACTAAGACACACTACAGGCTAAGAGTCACAATAGCCACTGCAGTGCAGCCGATGCAGTGATAGCCGAGTGGTTGAACGTAGGACTCCCGAACCGTGAGGACCCGGGTTCAAACCACTGCACGCACCTCTAATTCTCAAAAATTATATGCGCATTAGAATTTAATTATCACTTTCTTCGGTGAAGGAAAATATCGTGAGGAAACCTGCACATCTAAGAGTTCTCAAAGGTGTGTGAAGGTCACCAATCCGCAGTCCAGCGAGGTGGACTATGGCCTGTACCCCTCCCATTGTGTGAGGAGACCCGTGCCCAGCAGTGGGACAGTTATGGGTTGCGATGATGATGAAGTGGACCTGTTTTACAGTTTGATTCTATAACAGCGTGATTTCTTTTCACCAGTATAATAGCAACCGGTGCGTCAGGAGGCCTCGGGTCAGCGTGGTCCGGAGTGTCCCACGGGGCGCAGGCGCTGATCCTCATGGAGCTTCATAAAGGGGAAAAACTCTACATGCTCATCGGTCAGCAGGGGCATAACGCGTGCAAGAAGGTGAGGACAGTCTTCGGATCACATACCAGTTCGCTTAAATAGATACATTAGTTTGAACATGATAAGACAAAACCAAACGTTTCGTATATTTCATACAACTTACTTAATGACGCCACCCATGGTTTTTAATGAGGCGCACAATGTACCTACGACCCATTCTGATTTTCATGATCGTAAAATAGGGTAAGGATGTGACCCAAACAAAAATCAGGGTGCAAAATGTTGGTTCTTTTAGCGGAATACCACCAGTTTCCGAAAAAAGTGATTTGAAAGTAAAACCAGTGTTCGGCACACAGACGCTGTCGGCGCAGGAGAGTCAGGAGTGCTCCCGGCGGCTGAACGACACGTACCAGACGTTCACCAGCAAGACGCACGAGGTGCGCAACACGCACGTCACCGACGGAGGGGGCGGCGGGGGAGGGGGGACTTACGTCTTCTTGGTGAGTCACACTGTCACACTTCACGTAGTTTCTTATGAAGTTATTGTAAGCTACGATAGTTCAAATAGTCGTCAGGTATATGAAAGTTCAATATTTGGCGTGAAATGATTTAATAAAATAGAACTACATAAAGGATAATTTGTGCCCCAAACATGATTACATACATGAAGAGTTTCTCGTGATTTTACACTTTTTAGAGGCGACCATCTCAGTCCTCAAGGGTAGCAACACATCTGTGACCGAATTATAACGAGACTCTTACTAACATTTACTAACTGGACTATTACTAACAATAACTAACAGGACTAACATTCACTAACAGTCCCTGTCCCAGTCCTCATACTTACAAACTAACCAACTAATGTTCTAACACCGTCACCTAACCTAACTATCCCAGTCCCCATATCTTGTTCTAAGAGTCTTGTTCTAAGTCGGTCACAATTGTCATGGGCGGCAGCGGAAGGTGGTGCTGCATGTTTTGCGTTTGCAGCCTTAAATCGATAAAAAAAATTATGATGGGAAGGCAAGAGCCACATTTAAAGTGACGCCACGGTTACGGTTCGCAGCTGGACAAGGAGGGCTCGCCGATGCCGCTGGTGGTGGCGGGCGGCGGCGGCGGGCTGTCGGTGGGCGTGTTCGTGGACGACGGGTCGCAGCACGCGCACGGGCCCGCGCCCGGCCCGCCCGAGTCCGGCTACATGTACGGCGCGCCCGGACTCACCTCGGGTACGTCACCAGCGACCGCGTTCTGGTCTTGCCGGGTATATAGTTATATATAGTTCAGGAATTGTGAGCATGAAGGGAACACACGAATGATAATTTAAATGAGTTGGTAGAGGCACTTTTGTATTAAGGTATCTTCACTAATCCCAACGAGCTGCGGTGAGCGGTTTCCACTGCGTAGTACAGACCACAAAACATTCGGTGTTTTATGCATATTCCTGTGATAACCGCCTTGTAAAATTCCTCTATATTGCGTCAGTACGTCAGTACAAGGTCGATTAAATTGGGGGACACTATGTTAGTTTATACAATCTATTTTTACGCCTGATAATTCTGGACAACAATCTTCGGGTTTGAGGATGTTCTGTACGATTATTTCTAGGTGCTGGCGGAGGATGGGTCGAGCGCTCAGGGCCGAGCACCCCGGGCTTCGAAAGGGTCCGGGGCGCAGCGCTGCGTGAGGGTGGGGTCGGGGGCCGCGCATGCACTGCCGTCGCTCATGGGGGCTTCGGCGGCGGTGGAGGCGGCTGCCTGAGGGGCGGAGGTGGCGGCGGCTGGATTGGTATGGCTCTTTATTTATTTAAACAGCCTATCAACGATGGATATAAGTAACACCAAAAGCATCACAACAACAAGTCTTCAAACTCATCGGTAACGAGCTAACGAGACTTGTTTGAGTGCGTGCCACTGAGCCGACATCGTATGGACAATGAAAAACAATACGAATCTATGTTCTATAGGATACCGACTGAAGTTTTTGCGAGTAGGTATCTTGTATTTGTTTCGCTTAAAAACCGGCCCGGGCCTCCCCAAATGTGAACCGGCATTGAATGTATGAAGCTATAAGCGAGCTGGTCGTCCCCAGGCGGGAACACGAACGAGGCGGAGGGCCGTCACGGCGGCGGCGGCTGGTCGTTCGTGGAGGCGGCGCGCGCCGAGCGTGCGTACGGCCGCACGGCGCTGGCCGCGCGCACCGGGCCCGGGGAGGTGCGCGTCATCCCCGCCGTCAAAGTGAGTACCCAGCTGCCCACTTGCGGCCCTGAACTTTAGCCCTTTTCAGATTCTCGGCCGAGCCCCACCAGGCTCGCCCTTCTGTCCGCGTGAAGCTGTGAAGGCGAGGCAAATGCTCGCCAATCTTTATGATGATGAGAACATGACGAGGGCTCGGAGTTTAACTAGGGACGTAGACGGTGAAGAGTAGACCCATGGATGCCATCTATAGCACTTGCACAAGAAAAATAACAAGTTATGCCAATTACACGAAAAAAACGAGACGATGTTTGTCTCACATTGCTTGACAGTTTTTAGGGTTTCGTACCAAAATGGTAAAAACGGAACTCGCAATTGACCGGTTTTATTTCAAGGAAAGCACTGTTGCTTTCAAACAAATTTGACAGCTGATGTCGAAGTTTTCTTGTGACACATACAATTGTATTTTCTGGTGCTATCTCATGTTGGCCACCAATGATATATTATACTATTGTTGGCCACGCTCACCAGATGTCTGTATCCTTTGTCTCCGACTGCGTATAGCTACGTCGTTGCCAACCGTTTCTCGAACCGTTGCAGGCGTGCGGCTGCAGGTACCGCTGCGTGGCGCTCAACGAGCACCGCAGCGAGGTGCGCTGCCACTGTCCCGACACCTCGTCCTACGACGAGTCGGATCCCACCGAATGCGTCTGTAAGTCCAGCTTTTTGATACTCAGGTTTGGTTACAGGAGTAAAGGAGGTATGCTACACTGCTGATAATGATGCGATTATTTTTGTACTGAGCTTAATTTTGAATTTACGAGTAGTTATGTCTAGCTTTCTTTGGCGGAATTAAAAAATACTATTTACGCATTAGAACAGACACATTATATTATTAGCAGTGTTGTCGATACAAGCATATATTTTTGTAGTGCACACATTCTCGCTGGTGAACTGGTTCGGCAAGAGTGTGTCGGACTGGGTGCTGCTGACGGGCTGCGTCGCCGGCACCGTCGCCGTCATCGGCATGTTCATCGCCGCCTGCCACTTCTGTAAGTCTGGAAAATGATTTCTGCTAGCAACAGTTGAAGGTGATATTGTGGAATATCTAAAGTGGTTACCTAACCCGTTTAGATATTGAACTATAATTATAGATAAATCTTATTTAAAGCGAAGTAATCGCGTATTTTCTCAAGAGCGTAGGACACAATCATCTGGGGTTATGGGACCTAATGGAGTTCTTCTTAAACTTACCAATTTACAGATAACAGTTATCAACGTAAAAGACAAGCGGCGATTAGCCGGAAACGACTATTGGAGCAGGAGGTGCAACTCCACCGGTTACGCCCGACGGTGGGCAACAACGAGAACCCGCTGGGCATGGCCTTCAACCCCCACTACGGGAGCGAGGCCATGCTGCAGGGGATTGACGTGCGAGGCCTGCCCAAGGTCGCCAGGGAGAGCTTGAAGCTCGTCAAGTAAGTTCTTTGCATCATTGTCATCTGACTTTACCTGAACTTAAATTGAAATGGGACGATGTATTACAAATTTAATATTTCGCTATGACCCAGGAGACTCACTATTTGATAACCAATCTTATTGCCGCATTGTAATCTGCTAAGAATGGTATGAAAAGTAATGAAAATCTTCGGCTTAAAAGCCAATAATTTCTCTCTATTTTCGTCCTACCTTCTTGGCCAGAAAAGCTTCGGTGACGCCTGGTGCTGTTGATTTCCATGGGCGACTTTGTCCACTTAACCATGGGGTGGCTCGACTGCTCGTTTCGCCGATAAACGATAGCTGATTCACGTAAAAGCCTGAAACCTGCAATCTTTAGTAAAGCATTTCGAAGTCTACTGCTGGATAGGCATAGGCTTCCCCTAATTGGTGCCACTCTGACAGTAACTGTACGCTACTACCACTTGCATAATGATCCCCGTTACCCCCAGAGCGCTGGGGCAAGGCGCGTTCGGCGAGGTGTACCAGGGGCTGTACCGCCACCGTAGCGGCGACACGGTGGAGATGCCGGTGGCGGTGAAGACGCTGCCCGAGCTGTCCACGGGACAGGCCGAGGCCGACTTCCTCATGGAGGCCGCCATCATGGCCAAGTTCAGCCACCCCAACATCGTGCACCTCATCGGCGTCTGCTTCGACCGACATCCCAGGTACTGTGCCTTTTGCACCATTGTTCGGGAATTCGGGAAAAGAAAGGTCAAACTCCGGCTCGATTGACATGAAGTGTTTCCCAGGTTCATAGTGCTGGAGTTGCTGGCGGGCGGCGACCTGAAGACGTTCCTCCGCGAGAGCCGGCCGCGGCCCGAGCGGGCCAGCGCGCTCACCATGAAGGACCTGCTGCTCTGCTCCGTCGACGTTTGCAAGGGCTGCCGGTACCTAGAGACGCAACGGTTTATACACAGGTATGGTCTGGTGCCTTGGGCAGTAGGGGTCTAAATTTGAACACACGTATAAGTACACACACGCAGTACCTAGAGACCCCGTTGTATCTTAGATTTTGTTGGATCGCCAAAATGTCGAATGCTCTTGTAGTGACTACCATGTTATGCGAAGCTTTTTACATTGATTACACTGATTTTTGTCTTCTCCGACAACAATGGTTGGCTGTTTTACCAACTCTCTCGCGAACGAGTTGGTAAGACCGAAACTTTCGCACACCACTGGTCCCGAAACGCTAGTAGAATATACGGAAACACACCTGACCTGTGTAGAGGTTTTCAATTGCCGACTGTATCGAAGAGTTCAGCTGACTTTTAGTCCATACCTGTATCCCAAAGACTTTCAACCGACCCTTTTAACCCCTAGGGACATAGCAGCTCGCAACTGCCTACTGACCTCCCGGGGCCCGGGACGCTGCGTCAAGATCGCGGACTTCGGCATGGCGCGCGACATCTATCGGTCGGACTACTACAAGAAGGGCGGCAAGGCCATGCTACCCATCAAGTGGATGCCACCCGAGGCCTACATCGACGGCCTCTTCACTATCAAGACTGATGTCTGGTAAGTTGCCTTTGCTTGTTTTGACGGTCACCAAATTCAAATTTCAGCTGTCTACAAAGATAAAAGTGGAAGTGGTCAAGGTGGCACGCGCACACTTTTATTACTTTAACAAACAAAGGGTATTTCCCTTTTTTCATTCACGCGACCACGCAATGCATTCGCAGTGCCATGTAGTCTGTACAGCATGAACATTATGTGAAGTAACCCTATATAGTCCAAAGATGTTGAAATATTCTCAGGGGTAAAGTGACACCAATCAATCATAGTCCCTGTAACGTGTGATATAGTCCTCCCAACTCGCTGTCGCAGGTCGTTCGGCGTGCTGCTGTGGGAGGTGTTCTCGCTGGGGGTGATGCCGTACACCGGCTGCACCAACCGGGAGGTCATGGACATGGTGTCCGGCGGGGGCAGGCTCGACAAGCCATTTGGTGAGGGCTACACATCACTAACACATAGACTACTTGCAGACAACTAACAACCTAACATATAATGTATTTTGTGCGTGTCTGTGAATGTACAATTTCTGAACCCATTTTGCATCCAGGTTGTCCACAAGAGGTGTATCGGCTGATGTGCGAATGCTGGAACCCTTCGCCCCACGAGCGGCCCTCGTTCGCGTCCATGTTTGAGCGCTTGCAGAGGTTCTCTAAGGTAACCCCGTTGATATGACAACGTGTTACTGTTTAAGCGCCGGTCTTCGATAGTGAAATGTAAACGTGTATCTTGGTGGTAGTCTCATTGCAGTGATCTCTTCCTTTACTTTCCAATGCGAGTCCTTGCCACATAAGCCAGCCTGATATTCATTCTATTAATGTGCAAAAGGTCATCCTCAATTAAATTCACTAGAGTTTATATTATGAACACTGGTTTTTAATGGTGAAAACAAGATTTGCGAGAATCGGGAACTCGTATTAAAGAGCACAGGGCATATTTTGTAAATAATGTAACTTACCGTGACGCAGGATCCGGAGATAACGAGCGCTCCGCTGCCGATCATGCACTGTCTGCAGCCGCAGACGGACGCGCACTCGAACTCCAACGGATCCGCGGTAAGTATAGAGAGTTGCAGCGCAGCTGATGAAGGTTCTACCAGAGATGGCTATTGTTGGCTCTCCATACACTTGGGAAGGGATGGAAGGGAGGGAAGGGTACTTTGAAAGGGATGTGAATTAAGTAAGAGACGATTTATTTGAAATTGTTCTGAAAAATTAAAGATAATTATAAAAAAATATTATATCCTTTGTAATATATAACGCAAAGCAAAGGATTAATCAGAATCATTAGAGATTCTGGTCTTTTATGTCCAAAACACAACTATTTTGGACATTTGGAATTAGATTTTTAAATTTTGGAGATGACATTACTTAATAATTTGAGCTATATCGTTTCTACAATTTTAATGTAAAAAACTATGAATAGTCCTACCATTTATGCGTAATATACTGTACATTTCATAGATTTCGACCTAGTATTTATAATTTTTCAAATGCCAACATGAACATCTCTTATAGAACCTTACTTTTATACCTTACCACTTAAGATACCAAGAAGAATAACTAACACAATGTCAATAATAACGATCTCCCTCCCTCCCTTTGAGTGTGTTTCTAGTCCCCTTTTAATAAAATTTAAAAATTTAATAAAAAGTGGCTAACTTGATCGACGTCTTTTTAAACTTTTCAAATGTTTTCGCTCTGGCTACTAGAAGCAAGTAAATGGAATTTTAGTTTGTTTTCGTTATACATTTTTTCTGTTCAAATTCGGTGTTAGTGATTCGTGAGTTCGAAGACCCGGCTTCCGCGTGCCGCATGCTTATTAAAATTTTATTACGTACTGTATATTTTTTCTAACCTTTTTCTAAATTTCCCTCCTTGAATGAAAATCGCGTAGTATACTAGTAAACCCCCGTAGTTACAGAGAGATTCATTGGAATGTAAATCACATTTTATTTATCTACTTACTAAATCTATTTCTTCATCCATTTCACGGACCATTTGCATGAATCGAGCCAAAAGAATAACATCACTTGTCATTTCAACGACGTTAACATACTAACAGAATCTATTTTACAAGTCATGCACTTTGTTTTTTCATTTCAAAGAATCTCTTTTTCAATATTACTTGAGTATTTGACTCTTGCGTGTTTACTTGCTAGTAGCTATAGCGGGAACTTCTTTTACCTCTGTCCTTTTGCGTTGGGCTTTATAAAACGATTCAAAATTATGACGACAGAGACAGACAGAGAGAATCACAATCCCAGTTTTGTGCTTTTTATTATAATTATTTGACAGTCTTTATAAAGCCTGACGTCAACTAATGCACGCTTAGATTAAAACAGAAGGAGACTTGTGGAGATTTAACTTAGGAAACCTATATAGAGTTTCACGGTCTTCATATTGAACAAAATGTAAATTAATTGTTAGCAGATAACCATCAACAAGTAGTTATTTCGTAATCTGATAAATATTCTACAAGCTTTTTTATAAAATGACAATTAACATTGAGCCGTAAAGTGAAGCTTTCAGAGTTGGATCCGATCCGATTTCCGATTGGATCAATGTACGGACATATAATATGTAAATCATGATTACCCGTATGATAGAAAAATGTTTACTATCCAAAATCAGTTTAAAATTACATGTCATAAAATGAAAACCGCATTGAGAGTGAAAAGTATGTGTATAATCATGAAGTTGATTTAAATATTTAAAACGACACAAGACCATGGAACTCTGAATGCTCAGAATAATATTCGAGTATTTTAATGTTGTCTGTACATACATGTACATACAGAGTGGATTAGAGTAGTTCCTTCGATCTGATTGTGATCTCCTCGAGTCTCACTGAGCGCGGATGTTGGCAGTCGCTGGCGGGCGACTACCTCGTGCCGATGGAGCCGCAGGACCCCACGCCTGATGTTAGGTAACGATCGATCCTTGTTGGAAAGCTGGCAGCCATTTGGACATAATTAAGAATATTTAAGAAATAGCAAAATAAATACAATATTTTGATTCACAAACAACATTATTTTGGAGAAATGTATTATAATGCAATCGAGCAAAATTATTTTATGGTTTACTTTTGCGCATTTGATAACGTTACAAACAAGAAAATGCATATTGTTTGAATTGTATCCGGTAAATCAAGTTGTTAGATATCTTCTAAAGGTGACAAAATACTAGTAGTTCTATGTTCATGAAAAAAAAACTTACTAAGTTAGCATTGGTTCATAAAATATTCAAGGAGTTTCACAAGGACCTTTTTTGGGCCATTATCTTTCTTACTACATAGCATTTGTTGATGAGTTAATATGTATGGCTGCTGGCTTATTAAAATAGTTTTTAAATTAATTATATATCCTGATATGTAATTATATAAATTTCCTACTAATTTGTGAATGTTGTCAAGTGATAATTGAATTAATAAATGAATAGGTTTTGCGAGGTGGTTACTTTTGACAACGTCAAGATATTATGTTTAGCATAATTTGTTAATATTTGTAACAAAAGGCGCAGATTCTGTCGAAAGTAACCAAGTGAGCAAACATAACCAAATCTAAATTTTCCCATAATTTACAATTTTTAAAATCCTTCTCCCTTTAGGACTATAATTAGGTAAAAGTAGTAATTCAAAATATTACAGAATCATTTTTTATGAATTACCAAAAATTAATAACAATTGTTTAAAATCATGGGATTATTTAGATTCGCTGGACCAACTAATATGGTTTGCAACTGCTCAATTAGAGAGTAGTGCGGAGGCATGCTTAGATTAGACACCAGTTCCAATCAATCCTCCAAGTTACTAAACTACCAAATACCCACATTAAATGATAATTAAAATAACTGCTTTAATTACATATTAAAGATGTTTTCGTGTAGCAGGAACATTTACCATGGTTCTACTTTTTACCCATCCAGATTTAACATTAATAAGTTATTCCTCGTCTGTCATTTTAATTACTTTTCAAGAGCGTTTATAGGATTTGAAGGTATGACCTACCTTCAAAT
The DNA here is from genome assembly GCA_905404295.2 of Ochlodes sylvanus. NCBI lineage: Eukaryota > Metazoa > Arthropoda > Insecta > Lepidoptera > Hesperiidae > Ochlodes > Ochlodes sylvanus. The sequence goes on along the minus strand of FR990141.1, from coordinate 1,591,276 downwards.
CCTATAAACGCTAAGCTAATATAATATTAAAATCCACTAACTTATTAAAGTTTCAGAGATTTTACGTGAGAGCAGTTTAAATAGACACGTACATACCTAATCATCATTCAACTGAAAATATTTTCATTGAAATTTATTCACAATGCCTGAGGATTCTATCATTTGACTGGCTTTTGTTAATAGCTTAACTTTAAATTATCGCAGAAGATTCCTATTTTTATTATCATTATCTAGAATTCTAGATAGTCTAGTGCTGTCGTTAATAGAACAATGATTTTAGCTCAACGGACCAACTAGTTCCTCGTAGCAAATCGCCCACGGCGGCACCGGAGGAGGAGGAAGGGCGAGAGGTTTCAGAATCTCCACCTCCTGCGAAAGGTGACTATTGACATTTATATAAATGATATTCCAATCGGCATACATGAAGACTATCTGCATACAATAGCCAACGAGCAAGAAGACGAGCCACCTCATGGGTGACCGTCGGAAGAATAGAGAGTAGAGAGAAAAGATAGATTATTTACATTACACGCCTTGAAAATAAACAAAAGATTGAATCTGTATCATAAAAGGAACGGCAACATATAAGTGTACATACAAAAGTAGCTAACATGACCATGTCCTACCCGCCAGCATCACAAGGCTTTGGCAGAACTCCAGCGGGCTCTCGCGGCGCCGCTCGACCCGACGGGTCAGCTGCTTCGGCCGAGACAAGGACCAAGTTTCTGCCGTCTAACTCCACTGACAGGTACATGGTCACCACGAGAGATATATAAGTATAGAGAAACACATACAATGCCCAATCACTCACTATTCAAGCAGTAGAAAATAATAGTGGAGAATTGCTGACAAACCAGGTAGTCCATAATGCGTTCGAAGATAAGCAAATCCGCTTTGGGTACCTTGCTCCTTAGTGTTACGTTGGACAGTGTCCCATCTGTTTTGGAACGGGGGTCGATTAAGTTACAGGAGGTTTTAGATAACTTTAATAAAATAGTCATTATAACATATAAAATAGTTGTAAGGTATGTTGTAGCTTAGATGCTAAAACCCGAGCCCCATTTTAACAGGTCAGAAGTTCAAAATGGAGTGGCGGGAACTTAATAATGTTCTATTGAAACAATAGGTTACTGAGCTCAGTGGATGGGACGTCCCTGGAGGAGGACAGCGGCTCGGAGACGGACGCGCCCGTCATCTGGGAGACCTCGTTCACCACCAAGCCGCCGCCGCCGCCGCCGCCGCCAGTGGCCGCCGAGGTCACGCCGAGCGCTGAGGTTACGGATATTGTAAGGATTAACTTTTAACAATGTTGGCAGAGATCGAAAGAACTTTTAGTTTAAGTTCAATTGTTAAAGACCATTTTCAACTTAAATCCTTGAATAATAATATAATAATCTAATAGCTCGACGATACAATTCATAAGTTATGTACTTATCTTTCACTTCTAACGGTAGTCCCAAAAGACTGCTCCGTATGTTTCTCTAATCTTATAATTTTTCAGGCTGGTAAACCGAAGAGCATGACGCCTACATCTCCGAGGCAAACTCCAAACCCCCCATCGAAAGAATTAAAAATCATAGATAAAACGAACAACAAGAACAGTTTAGACAAAGTTAATAACAAGAATAATCTAGACAAAACCAAAAGCCTAGCGCCAGAAAAGAAGGCTGCCCCGATCGCGTCCCCCGACCCGCCGCGGATCAACGCGTGGCCCAGCGAGCCCAAGCCGGCGCCGAAGCCGAAGAAGCCGCTTTGCCTGGACCCCGCGCAGCTGGAGAAGGACCTCAACGACCTGAAGAAAAACAGCGGGTCGGTGAACCTGACGACGATGAACATCGTGCCACCGTACATCCACGTGGTGACCCCGAACAAGTTGTCCGAATCGAAGACGATCCAGATCGACCCGAAGAAGGCGGTCATCCACGACCTACCCACGCCGACGGAGGCGGAGGAGACCCCGACGATGAAGCCGGCCAGCTCGGCCGCCAGCTTGCTCAACGGGCCCATGACGGACGTGCCATACGCCGACAGCGACAACACCTCCTCGGGCTCCGGGGGCACCGGCAGTCAGCCCACTCAGAAGATGAAGAACTACCCAGAGGTCGCAGTGGGGAACGGTAGGAGTAAGGTGATCAAACAGGGTACCAACGGGGGAATCGAATCGGAAATCAACTGTTAGGCGGCGTCTGTCGTCCGCAGCGAGCGCCGTAGTGCGCTGTCCTCGTCCCGAACGAAGTTTTGAAGGTTGTGGTGCACCAGTGTCGCCGTGGACTAAAATATTTTATATCTAGATACGTTAATGTTAGTGAACTTGTAAATATACATAACTATGTTTTAATATTAGACGTTTGGTAATCGTATTGTGAAGATCGACGTAAATAGTTTGTTTATAAATTTGTATTTTTGTCAGTTGTACGAGTTGTTGGTTATCGGTCGGTGGAATAGAGGTTCACTGGAGAAGTCGCTTCCTGAAACGCTTTTAGGTACAAATAGATTATTGTTGCTGAATTTGCTCAATGTTTTGCTGAAGACGTAGACGTCTGAATGGAACGGATTTTTTACCACCGACACCGGACGGTGTGAACTTTATTGATCCTACTTTTGTATAAAATGACATAGTGATTTTATATTTTTTATCTATTTTGTAGTGTTGCTCTAAATCACAGTATTACCTACATATTATGGAAAGGAGACGCACACGGCAAAAATATTGCTTCTATTTTAAATTTTGTTAACAATGTAAGCCATTACTTGTGCGACAAACTATCTTATAGGAATGTGAAACGAATTAAAAATGTCTTTCTATTATTTTTATAGCTACTTATATGTATTGATTGTCTGTGGGATACGTCACGCGATATATTTTTTTAATCATAGGTCGACGAACTTGAGACTAAAAGTCTTTTTTAAATATTTAAACAAGTTAGATTCAAATATTTAAAAAAATACTTCTACTACATATTTTTAAAATTTTATTAATTAAATTATTTATTAAATATTTTAATCGGTTCAAGTGTTTAAAAGTGATGAATAAGCCCAAAACTGATAACTAATTAACTATGACTATTTACCTCTAAGATTATCAAATGTTAATCTGAGATTTACCTAATATGTACCTACCCACTCGAGCGGATTACGGACCTATAACACTCGATAAAAGATGGCACTGCAAGAGGGTATGAAACGTACCTACTTTAGATATGCTTATAACATACGAAATATACCTAATTATATAATGGTTTGCAAATAATATATCGCGTGATTGTTTTCACAGCAATAAAGCTGAGAATCCTGTGCGAAATGGTTGTGTCTACGTAATGATACCTTGATAGAAACGATTTATTTACGAAATGTTTTATTCTTTTTTCTACCGATTATTGATTTAAAAACGCGCGATACTAGAAAACTGTACTTTGGTATGACGCGTGACGTCTGAGATCATAATATATCTCATACATATTCCGTCTCACAATATTTGCATTAAGCATGCTGTATTTTTTTAATATAACACGAGAAAGAAGTTTCTTAAGTATTAACATTTACTTACCAAGTGAATAATTTAACGGTAGTATGTAATCGAAGTATTAATGCGTGTGATTCTCGGCTCGTTATATATGTTTTTATAACTTTCCAATTTTAGATAAGTCTTAGGTAAAGTAGTGTGCTTAATATATTTGTAAATAACATAAAAAGTAGTGATTTGTATAAATCCGCCCTTTTTGATGGATAAAGAATGCGATGCGACCGACACACGTTACTCTGAATGATATGTAGAGTCACGTAGCGGAGTGCGCGTGGAGCGCATCATTACATTCTGACACTTCACGAGTTGTGGTAGGTGACGTTTTGTTGTCTCTATTTGTTATAAATCGAGATATTTAATTTACATCGTCCTCTATTTATTACATCCATTAAAAATTAGAAAATATTATATAATTTTATTATATACTATACATTAATGATTTAATTCGATAATGTGTGTTGATTCACATAAGCGGCTTTAACTAAACTATAAGATAGATTTTAAGAATAGAAAACCAAAGAAATATTTCGTTTGATTTAATCAGAGTAGTGCCGAGATTACTTTCTTTGGGCTTCTACGGAATGCATTTAAAATGTTTTGTTTTAGTTGGGGCATGAAATGACAGGGTATCGTGGTATTTCATTTGTCAATCTTTGAACGTTCACTTACGTTACGTTCCTCATTGTTCATTTTGCCGCGTAAATTCTGCTGACGTCATTAAAATGGCGGCGGCCACGCCACGCGGTGATCTCACGTCAATAATTACAACTGTACGAACAAATTCCTAAAGATATGAAATTAAACTTAAGTTTGAAATTTTAAAAGAGTTTATTATGATAAATTGAAATTTTTAAGGTATGCTGTCGCTGAATTTTTTGCTGCTCTACCTGCTTACCATCAGGTGGGACTGTTGTCAAGCATTAACTCATATTATGTAAAAATAACAAGTCGTTTGAACATGGTTTGAACGTTTGAACACAGTCAAGGAACTATATTATAAGTGCGGATAAACAATAGTCTCACAATATATTTTGAAAAGGGAATCTCCTTCGTTGTTGTCGTCTTTGACTTTAAAGTATTTTAAATTATTTAGGTACTATATTTTTCAGAATTTATCTGTAAAGTAATTAATTCGAATACTTTATATTTACTTGTACAAATATACCTATTACCTACATATTAAATTTACTTTAGCAAATTTTACAATCGCAAATTCGCAACTGCCAATCCGGAAACTGATATTTTGTATCATGTATCTATCTACACAACTGCTTCTTTTGTGATATCGATATTTAATTATCTATCTATACCTTTTAATTTGTCTACGTCTTTTTTACTGCTTTATTTACCAACTAATTAAAAGAAAAAAATACTGAACAAAACTAAGTAAACATTTCATTGTTTCTTATTCTATTTTTGCAATTTAATTATAAATGTATGCTCGATTATGAGGGAATTGTTTTTGGAATTATGTTTGGTAAGATCCAAAAAACGGGCCAAATAGTGGATACGATATCGATACACATCACTTTGTATCGTCCACATAAATCTCACATCACTTTGTAGCAAAATCTATCTATAGAATGATAACATCACGCCAGTCCATATGAATCTAGCTGTGGATTGTTACATTTTATTATTAGTTTTTCATACCGAATGTATCAGAGATTTAGTATTTGAAGCATAATTTGTTTCGATAAAACAATACTTTAGCAAAAATATTTGACAGGGCGCCATTTCTCGGTACCACCCTACGTCACATAATTTCACAATTGCGAATACATCTTCCGCTCACAAAGAGATTGACCAATTTCCTGAAGTAACCTTCAGCTAGAATAAAAAATAACTTCTCGATCGAACCAGTCGTTCGGAAGCGCGAAAGCTTGACATTCTTCATCATCCGTAGCCGTCTAGACGACAAATTGCGATGTGGCGTCCATTGATACGTCTATAGATAGATTTCTAAACAGTGCTGTAGTCGGTGTAGCATACGACTCACTAATTAGTTTTTACACACCAATAGCTTGTATATCTCAAAGATGAATACGTCAGAATAATATTAACGTAGTGATTACGATAAGTTAAATACTTTTCAGAAGAACGATCGCTCGCTGGCATGGAATGACCTAGTCTATGGCGAATAACGTTTTGTAGTCACTTGTATTGCTCAATTTAAAAACTTCCTTTCAAAAACTGTTGTGTTCCGTCATTTAATTTAAAATAATTGTGGTTGTGACTTAAATATTTAATTATAGAATCAGCACTTGACAAAACACGTTCCTTTTTATTGAGTGACTTTGAAATGTTATTCTTAGTTTTTATGACGCTTATGTGATGGCGGATACTTTTAACAGGCAGAAAGGGCCTCATTATGTATTATTCGCGTTAGATATATTTTGCAACTGCTGCATATTCGGATGTTGTGTTTAAAAAATATTTATCAACCTCGTTTGCTCTACATAAAATGTTTAATTTTCAAATAATACAATCAATAGAAATCGTTACAGCCTCAATAAATTGTTTATACTTATCGAAGAGACAAATGAAGAAATGGAATAACAATTATCTAATAATATGAGCAACGAAATAGTTTTGATCGTTGCTTTAAATTGTAAAAGGCAAAATTACTCACTTTTTGTACACGGACAGTATTAGTAAATTACGCTATGAATTTAGCGCAATGTTTACATAAGGTAAAATATTAAGTATGATCTATGAAAATGTATGTAAAATACTTAATTATAACGAAATGTAAATGATATTCAAATAAAGTCATTAATAATAAATGTAACGTGAGTGTTTTTTTTATGTGTACCCAACTTTTTAAAGTGTAACAACATTTTATACTTGGCAACGGGTAGACTGGGGATGTAGTCCATGGAAATGTAATAAATAAAATAAAATTGCGTCAACACCAGACTTAGGTACTATACCGCTTACAAAGTTTTATAGTACCTACGTAATTAAGTTTAAAAATGGGTCACAGTAAAATAAAACAAAAGAGGTACATCGCTTATACTTTTTATTTTCGTTAACAATATTGTTTACGAAATGCTAACATCAATTACAATAATACAAATCCTAGGTCGCTCCGAGCGTGCTATACATAGAATAAATTCAAAATAATTTCACCGAAGCCACGCTTACCCTACCTTGTGATATCCGCGGGAATCTACGAAAAATTGAGATTTACAAGTCTTTCGTAATCAATGACTTATGGAATGACCGATCATTTAGCATCAACGAGAAAGCTACACTTCCGTGAATGAAACACGTTTGAAAAAAATATTTAAAACAGTAATATAAAAAACTATTAACAATTTTAAAGCACTAATAAGCTAACATAAATCAGCTATCAAGTTCTGAATGGCTTCTAATTTAATATTTATTTCGAGTAGTACCGTGCCAATGGGATTACACTTTAATATAAAGAAACTATTTCCTTACTTAATTTACTTACAGTAACTGTTTGTATGAACATTAATTAAACCATTAGGTAGGCACAATAGTAATTAAACAATTTTTAAAACGGCGTGCTGCTCACTTCCTTTCAATACAACATTTTTGTCTAAATATGTAGTTGGTTATGTAACTAACTAATGTTATGTCGCTGTATAGTGTCCAAAACGGCTTTCAGGCATATATTACAAACGGAGGACGGACAAAATTTGATGACGGACAAACAAAAATAACATTAATTTCATAACTCAATATTTTATTTTTTATACACAATACTGAATAATTTATCTGTGGACCGCTCCGCTGCGATCTCACAGATAACAAAAAACAGGTACACGCACCGGAAACCACCAAAATCAACTATTGTATATTTCAAATTGCATACCTTATGGATATAGAAATACTGAGTATTTTAACCGCGTAAATCATTCACATTGCAATATATAAAAATATCAATCTTTTGCTATAAATAAATCCTAATTTGAAATTATTTGCATAAAGATTAAGGCGAAAACATAATTTTTGTTATTAAAGTGGCCGAAGATATTCTTTAGAATATATTTAAAATATGTAGATATGTAAAACCAGGAAGTTATCTTAAATCTACTGCCGCAATCGTTACGGCCGGCGCTCGGTACTCACTACGCCAAAAAGCGGCATCTAGATTAAAAAAAGAAAACTGTTTTAACACAAGCGTAAGCAATATATTTTTAAAAGGCCAGATTTTAAACATTAGAAATTGAAAAGGACGTATAGTTGTCGAGTTTTAGCTGGTTGTAAATATTTCCGAAGCTTAGACCGCTATTTAGCGTAGCGTTATTAAGAGATACACGAATATTTTTAGAAAACTAAAAATTTATTCATGTAGCAACTCCTATAACTCTGGGAAATATGGCTACTCACTAATTTCAACCTTATTGTAAAACAAATATAACCTAGTCACATGTATCATTTGATCGGAGAGTCGAATCCCTACTACCTATGTGATGTTTCATTGCACTATCGAATAACTAGCTTAAGCTAAGATAATAAATTTTAAAATAAATCGATGTATTACGAAATGAGCAACTAATGTGGGTAGGTATAATTTCACATCGAGTATTTTAGATCGAAAGCGAATAAGCGGGTACTTTTCAAAATTTTCACGCTATATATATTCTGGTCTTTCATATTCTGCTATTCAATTCATCATATTTCTTTAAATAAAACAACGAAATAATAAATTATAGAAACTGTACTTCGATCGTTTACCTTCGTAAAAAATTCATTATTCCTTAACCAGTAAAATAACTAAAGTAAAGTAACTATTATAATAACCGCTAAAACTTTCGGGTTTTAAAATAAAAGACGCGTTACGTAATATTGTGCGATAAATAGTAAAAAAATGTAAATAGAAAAATTGTAAGTAAAAAAATTGCATCGCCCCTGTCCTAATAAGCCTAAATGTGCCAATTAAATAAAATGACATGAACAATTTCTTCAATCGATGTTTCCTATATTGCTAAGCTATAAATTGGCGCGAACTCTGACACTCGCCTGAATGACGTTATTTTTTTTCAATTCATCGGGCGATGATAAACATTAGGTACATACATATAACCACGAATTACATTTATAAATATGCGTAATTAACATTTGGTTCTTTCGTTTGACTAACAATACTTGCAAATACATTCACACTAAACCATTCGTACTATCACATCGCCCCGGTAGTCATTCAATTTCCTCCCAAAAACCTAACCTCACTTCGCTTGTTTAGCGCATAAATCAAAAATATATTTCAATTCGACCGTGTATTGGTAAATACAGTGTGTTTAGATATATTTTTGATAAACAAATCGTGATCGCTTAGATTTTGGAGAGTTAAATGGCGGCTACGTTAGGGCATCGGGCAGCTAGAAGTCGTTATCGCTCGACGCGTCGTAGGTCTCGGCAATCAGCGCGGGCGGCGGGGCGCGAGCGCTCGGCGTCAGCATCGGCCCGTGGAACGACTGCGACCGGAGAACGTTGCTGAAAACACCCCACTTCTAATCAAAACCTGTCTTTACAACTGTTGGTCACTGTCGAACCTAGACAATGTAGATACGATTAATTAACGATGACATAATTCAAAACATCACCTTTAAAATAAGTCGCCAATCATGTCATGTAAGCCCATTTTGAAGATTGGAATTTTGAAATTTTCCCGTTCAACGTTACATTGTCTACGTCTCAAGTGTGTTAACTAAATTGATCGCAAATATAAAACCATTAAGATTAAGTTTGTAAACACCACCATTATTTGCATAAAACATGAAAATTATAGCAATCCTACCATGGATCTAGCTTAGAATAACAGAAATACCTATATAATAGCCCACTTATAAATATAAAAAATATTTTTCACAAAAGAAATGTTTATTTAACTAACAAAAAAGCTAAAATCTAATTATCTATTTACAATAAACTATAACCGTCCCAGCAATCTGTTAGATAAATAAGAATTTTATTTTCTATAAGTCATTTTAATCAACAAAGACACTATAATCTAAGACCTTCTAAGACATTAATTCCTACTAATTAAAATCTTTACAAAATCCTATCACGCCAAACCTACAAAATATATTGCATAATTATTCAAAAAAAACTTAAATTGTTGTGAAATCGCTACATATATATTTTAACATTATGAGCTAGAATTTAGCGATTTACTTCAATAATTTGCGATTAAAATTTTTGCTGTAACAGTGACAATAAAATAGGCGAAGCCGTTAAAAATGAAAATGTGCGGTGTCAACCAGTTTAAGTACACATGGATAAGAAATTTAATGAAGGAAGCCAATGGTTCTGAAACACTTGATTTTCCATAGAAATAAACATCTAAGCTGCTATTTATTTATTTTTATTTTTATTTATAAGCTGCTAGCTCTAATAAAAAAATATAGTACGTGTTATAACACCCAAGTATACTTAATTACAACAATACAACAAAGTTATGCTAATTGGTTTATAATATAAAACAGAATTAAAGTACAGAAATAATTACATACTTTAATTATATCTAACCAATCATGACTATGGAAAATACTGTAAAAAATAGATGAAAAATCAAGGCTTGATAAATAATAGCTAAAAGTGATAAGCGCATCATAAAAGCATTTTTTAAAAGTGGCAAACACCCAGAATCGTGCCAAAGTTCTTATCTCCCGGATGCCAGCTGTCATTGTGACATTTGACTAACCTTACTCGAAAAGATGGCCGCCCGCGTGACACTTTAGCCAGAATTGCATGCATTTTGAGATCTGTCACGCTCTAGAATTTACAATAGAAAATAATTTTAAATTTATTTCAATTGCAGCCTTATTATTTATTTTCGAAAAAAATATTTATAATTACCGCAAATATAAATACAAATATTTATAAATACTTAAATATAAATTTCATATAAAAGCTTCGGCAACGAAGATAATATCAGGCTGGCTACATTCCAATTGTTTATGTCTATGCTACGAGTACATTCCAATATATTTAGCATATTATCAACTAATCTGTACTGATATGTTTCCTAAAATTTCATTCAAATCAGGCTTCAATATTTAAATAATCAAGACTAACAAAATCTTCTAAAAACTGACATGGATATTTGATTCCGACCCACTAAATTCTATTTATCTTGCTATTTTGTGATCGTTAGTTTCGCTTATTTGAATGGGGATTAACCTCACAGTATTAGCATAATATAAATTAGGCCAATAGGCTAAGCCAATAGGTCTTAATGTGGACGAGATCTTTATGTTAGTCTTAGTTCCTATTAAAACACAATATTCAGCGATACAAGTGACAGACTAAATTGTATAATATTTCTCATGGAGAGATAATCGCTTTAATAAAATGTGTTGTTGATAACGATTACATTTCATATAGTAATGTAATGTTAAGACGATGAAGTAAATATTTTCTAATAACCTGCGTCGTATAGTAACCTGCTCGTCGCATAGTAACCTGCGTCTTAACAGAACTAATGTTCTTTTATGTAAATGCCTTAAAAGTAACTCTCCATAGGGGGAGCATAATTTTGTTTCCTTTTACTATGAAAAATACATATTTGTATATTTTTAAGGTGCAATGGTGACGATTGTGGTGGAGGGTACTGACCTCGCAGTCTTGGGCGGGGGCTTGGCCGTCTTGCCGAGCGCGGCGGCCTTGCGCGGGTCGTACGACGCTCTCCGTTTCCACTTCTCTAACTCTTGCTTCTTTTGTTCTGGTAACACACAACCATACATACATTCATAGATACATACATACATACTCTTTATTTATTTTTACAGACCATTTAAAGATAGATATATCTTTATTTGCAATATAAAGTACATTGAGTCGTAACAGAAGGTATAACAATATTTTAGTATATGTACTATATACAATGCAAAAAGGATCATGCTCAGCATTTTGCTGGTAATACAAATAACCAGCGCTGGTCTTCGACAAGAAAGACATTAAACAAACTTAGAGCGCGGTCGGTAGTTGGATGGGTGACCGCTAGTTGTGAAATTCCGTGCTTCGGGGGGCACATAAAGCCGTCAGTCTCGGTTGTTACAATTTGATAGCAGTCGTTAAGCCACGCCCACCTGATAGGTAAGTGGAGGTGTGGTCTTGGGTGGTAGAGCGCACTAACTTAGGAGCAGCCTATTCACTCTTGATTTGCAGACATCTACATTATAATGGGACCACCGACGCCGGCAATTTGTTCCAGTGGCTTGACTGTTAATTTGTCAGTTTTGTTACAAATTCTCTATAAAGATCTCTTCTTTCCTTTAGATCCTCTTCTACTGTAAGTACATGACGAGAGACACCGGTACAGTCAGAGGCAGCTCTACCGCGGGGCGAGCTGACCGACCGGACTGGGTACCTTTATTGAAGTGAATACTTCTTTAGTATCGTTGTGATTTGGAATTCGATGAAACGGAAATGACGCGAATCGGCATCGGCAAAATGGCGGCTGACGTAAGCAAAGCAAAACATCAGAATTTGGACTGACATTATTCGTTGTTATGAAGTTTCACTTCAAGCACGTGTGAATTGCACACATTTTGATTTTTTTTACCAATATTTAAGCAACGCCGAAATTGTTTGTTTTGCATCGTCTTTTTAGCTTTTTCCTAATGGGGCGTCACTAAGATCTCGCACAGCAATAGCCATTTTTAGGTAAAATGCTATTCCAGCCACCGAGCACAATGGGCATACGTACCCATCTCCTGGTGGCGCGCGCTGGGCCGCGCCGGGCCCAGCACCGCCACGTACGTCTTGCTGGGGTCGCGGCGCAGGAAGCTCTTGGCGGAGCTCTCGTTCTTGTACTTGGAGATGTCGAGGTACCGCGGCTGGATGCTCGTCTTCTTGCTGATCGACGTCGTTGACGACGACATTGAGTAGTCGCCGCTGTACCTGGATGGATGGATAGGATAACAGTCATTGTAATCTGCTTAATAAAACGCAAATGGGGTGTGATTGAGACACAGCGCATGTGGACCTAGAAGCATGAAAATTTGCTGTTTCTTAATATTATAGTGTGGGTACGCACTAATAGAGGATTTTTGGAATGTCATCCCCTAAACGTATAACATAGGGCATAAAAGTTCGTATGAATGTCACTGTTATCAGTAGTACTGCACTAAAAGGAGACATTATCATCATTCGTATATTATCCTTGATGACGAACATCAAGGATAATATACGGAACTCATCAAAACCATGCCCATGAGTCCAAATTCAAGGAGGTTTGAAATAACGGTTGAAGAGTTTTACTGTCCACCTCATTATACATTTTCGACGAAATGTTTCGACAGATTGATCCAAGACTTTCCACAAACCTTTGTTTAGCCTGTGCAGGCGTCCCTCTCTTCCCTTGGTGTCTCATCACAACCGGCGCACTCTCCGTCCCGCTCTCGCCTTCAGTGTCGCTGGTACCAGTCGTCAGAGAGTTCTTCTCGTGGCTGAATATGGACGAGTTCCTCGGACTGCTCCCGTTGGTCGTAGAGTTGGTGTCGCTATCAAGGATGAACGTCTTCCGCTTGTCCACGGCTTCTTCCCTGGGTTTCGTCAGGAAATCTATGTTCTCTTTGGTTGGCGTGATGTCATCTATTAGGTAAGTCTTACGCTTGTCTTCGTTACGGCGTTTCGACTTCTCTGTGGGTTGATTTACCTGGAAAGTGAGAAACATTTCGTCTCTTAACAACATGCATTTTAAAAACCCAATGTCAAAACATTTATATAATCCAATGGTACACATCAGAAGTGACTTAAGTACTCTGCTTCTGCTGAGACCATAGGTACATAGATTTATAGAAGAATCTACTCCAGCATATTTATGAATCTCAACTTTCCACATCTACGAGATAACTGAGGCCTTAGTTGTATTTGTTGTTTTAGTAAACATCAGCTTTTTTTTGAATGGCGTCTCACCATATCATTACCTCGTTTGATGCCTGCAAGAAAATCAACACATCATACCTGAAAATTGGTGACGTAGTCCCTCGACAGCACGACATCATTGGTCATGGCCTGCCTTCGTAAGTTCTCTCTGTAATCCTTAGGCCTTAGGTCCAGGATATCGGAATGTGTTGACGTCACCATGGGATCTATTGGCAGCGTGACCATCTGGTCATCTTCCGTCTCTTCTGAGGAGTAGTCCAGCGTAAGATCCGCTATGTTCGTCGTGTGGAAGGACTGGGAGCGATGCACTGGTGAGGAGTGGCTGTAACGAGACCGAAATAAAAACATAAGTAAATCAAAGTTTTACTGGTCTAGCTTCAAGTTGATCCGTTAAAAACGTACCTCGGCGAACTCAGGTCGTCCTTGTTGCACTCTTGCCGCCTGGCCATCTGCTGTTTCTTTTTGCCCTCCTGCGCCGCTTTCATAGGGTCGTAGGAGGCGCGTTTCTTCCAGTTGGAGAATTCGATCTCCTTGGAAGCTAGTGCAGACGATGAGCGATGTTGGCTTGGTTTCTTCTGACCTGAATATTAAAGGACTTTCGCTTTTAATACCTTATTAAAACTGTCCCTGCACCAAAGCAGTTTTAGCACATATATTTACTCAATTTGTTCTCTTAATAATCTTCCGAAAGTTGCCTAGCCATAAAAGTTTGCCTTGGAGTTATTGCAGTACCTCTTACAGTAACCTAACAGCAAAAACAATAAAATCCTTGGCGCCAAAATCGGATCGTTGTGGTCGCCATATTGGTTCGTCATATTGGTTCCCGCAACATTCGTCCATTGGAATACATTAATTGCTTGCATTGCGGTAACCGCAGAGCTTCGCTTTAAACGATTTTAAATTGCTGTTTCAAATGATGGTAGCTATATTTTTAATCAATACGAAGGGTTTTGGGAAAGTTGCGTATTGCGTGCAGATGTGGCTCTATAGCGTAGCAATAAAATTGCAACCATACAGCCTTATTAATAAAAAACGCTTACTCCAAGCGTCATCCGAATCTACACTTTGACTAGTTAATTCTTGATTAACCTAGTAACAACTTCGTAATTGAAATGCTATTAATAAACATGGAGTAGCGTCGGATGAACAATACATTTCTTAGTCCGGGTTGAACGAGTAAAATATGGCAACCTTTAAAATTTAAAAGTAAAAAGAGTGAGTCAGTGAACGACTTCATGCATTAAAATTACAGTAATAGCTCATATTTTGGAATTGACAACTTCAAACTGGACGACAGTTCAGCTTTCAAATTTTAATTTCAAGCGCCTGCCTAACGGCAGCTCTACACTCCCGCGAGACTGCTAACCGAGTGCACTCGTACGAGAGTGTACTTGGTAGCGCTATATTCCCATACAAAAGATTCGTAATCAGCTAGTCTTTTGACCCCGGATCAGCTAGTTAAAAATAAATATTTTAATGAACAATTATTTTTTGTCGCCATATGTTTGTACGTTCATATAATAATTAGCAGCGCATAGTGCAAAAGCGGATGCGATTTCTAATACGTCCATCCTCTCGACGTACGCAACTGCAACTGAGCCTGACGAGAGATTACCCCGAGTGCGCACGTCTTGGCCGAGGCGTCTCGGACGATACATAGCGAGTACTCTCGCACGAGAGTGTACAGCCGTTATAACTGTAACCTCGCTCCTCGCAGTTTGTTACTTGTAACATTTAAAATTGATTTACTTTAAGTAGGTATTTCGTTTCGTATTCCTTTATTTTTTTTATTAAAAACGTCTATCCATCATAATAACAAGTAAAAACGAACAGAACCAAAACCTACGAATTTATCAAAGGTTATAAATAAATATCATAGACGTTTAGAAGGCGTCAAGTCAACGTCAATGTCGTCCATGCACGCCTAATCGGTCGCTAAACTATGTAGCGACATGGACTATCTTTGATTCTGAGATAAGACTTGGAGTAGCTTACTTCTTCGCTACTACATGTTTATTAATAATGAATTTAATTAAATCTTATTTACGACAAGTTTTAATGTTACTCTTGCTCTAGTCTAAGTTTATTAATATGGCCGATAGAGTCTATGGTTGCAATCCATTAAGGCACTTTAAATCTATCAGGTCTTGTTTTGCCAAAAACGTGACACTTGAAAAGATCAAAATTTATCAAAGTAGGTACTTTACATGAATGAATGAGGAATATAGCAGACGCAAACAGCTTTTAAATTAAAACACAAAACGGATTCTTATTGTATGAGGAGATTAAGCAGATGCGTGTTGATTGGTGAAGTGATCGTAAAAGATGACTTGTAAAAGGGACGATCGTTAAATGGAAAAATTTAACTGATGATTTTAACATAGTTCAGAGAACATGTTATGTAGAGCATGAGTTGTGGTAAAATTAAAAAGAAATCAGAAAAAGATTATTGTTCAAAGCGAGCCTGAAGGTTACACCTGGAAACTAAAAGATGAACGGAATTCCCATAAATGTACCATAACTTTGTGGCGTTCGTACATCAATGCATTTTGTCCAGTTTGCTGAACAAAACAGTTCAATAACTTCCAATTTGAACATGCCACGCCGCATACGTAGTTGCAATGAGTCGTTGAAATAACGAAGGCCATTATGTTCTGATCACGGGATCACCTGTTCCCAATACTCGCCATAACGAATCCACGGAAACCGAAACGACGGCCGCCGCGAATCGATTTACGGTCATTGTTTTCATTGCTAAATGGATACCTTCAGCAACAATTTTATTTAACGTCGTAAAGTCTAAACAATGGCTAGTCAAGAATCTTTTATTTATATACTGGCGTTAATTAATGACTGGAATCTTTATATTTTGAGGCAAAACTTGTAGTAAAATATTTTATATTTGGCGCGAGAAGAGTCGAAACTGTCATGTTATCAAATGTAGTAGGCGTCACCGCAAACAGAGTAGCGACAGCTAGCAAACAATACGAATTGTTTACCACAAATACCACAAAAGCTTTAGAAACTAATTAATAAGTATTCAATGTCTCCTTATTCTTATCAATAAGTAAATCTATAGCGCTATTACGAATTAAGACAATATTCGGTGTTCGTAAGTTTTAATTTTAAATGCAACCTATTCATATTTTACATTACAATTAAATTAGGCAATCAAAATGAACAAAGCAACACGCGCTTTTGTCGGTAAACAACAATACTCAATCGTTTTAGCTAAATACAATGGACGTCTAAAATGTCATTTATTTAGTTGAGTCGATTTTTCTTTGGGGCATTGTCTTTAGATCTTAAACTGAATCGACATCTAAAAACGTTATAACAAGTATGGAATAGAACGCACCTTTCTCGTGGCTTTTCGGCTGGAACTCCCTAGTAGAAGACCTAGATTTAGTCAGCCTACTCAAAACAGCCTGTCGCGTTGGCTCCGATATCCTTCTACTCTGATGGTTGGTCGGCTTTGGCCTCTCCTCTCTCGCCGTAGGCGGCTCTGACATTCTAGTATTTACATTCCTCTCCTTATTAGTCACCCGAACGGAACTCCTGACCAATCCTGGCCCAAATTTCCTTTGCATTTCCGGAGTGTTTGGACATCTCGGCGAATTTGCGGGGGCTATCGATTTCAGATCGGGGGAATCGATCCTTCCCCTATGGACCTGACGTTTATACCTTAAATCTTGCGATTTTTGAAATGACCCGTTATCAGATTCGTCTGTCAAATAGTCCTTATCCTCAGACTGACCACTAGATCTTCTAGAGGTGAGTCTGACGTCCAAATAATTATTATTCTTATTGACCGTATTGAAAGAACTAGAACGTTTGATGGACGAGCCGAAAGCAATGTTATTACTGCTGTACATGGGTCGTATTTGCTTGGGCGTGCCATCGCTGAAGACCCTCTGATGGCTCTTCTTGTTGTCGCCTTGACAACGCGTTTGTTCGATTCGCGGGTACCCCTTGGCTTCCAAGGCGTTATTTTTTAGTACTGTCTTAAGGCATACGGTTTGATTAGCATTCTTCACGTCATTGGTAAAGTAGTCGGTGGCGTTCCGTCCGTCGAAAGATCTGTGTCGCGAGTGCGTTTTTCTATGAGGAGATAATATTGCTTCGACGTCATACTGCGGTCGGTTTGACAGCGTTTTGTCATCGGAACTGTTACTTAATAACCCCCGGTCGGAGTTCGGGCTGTTCATGTTTGAGTCGCGACCCCGTCTATCTGTGTCGAGAGATCGTGATGCGCTGTTGAGGAGAATTTTGGTGCTTTCTGGAACTTTTGTTGACCCAGTGATGACATAGTTCCCTGGACTTCGTAATGGACTGCTGTCGCCTGAATTCTCTTTCTTTCTGAGGCGATAGTTGAGAGAATTGGACCGACTGAGTTGGGATAGAGGCAGCCGGGATACAAGGGTCTTCTCGCTAATGAGACTAGAGGTAAGTTGAGAGGGAATGTTGCAGAAATTGCTCGTTCTAGATGATTGTAGCTTCGCTTGTAGATTAGTTATCGCGTTTTGTGTTTTGAGAAGATAGGACTCGGTATCTTGTGGCGGGATGAGATCCTGAAACAAAGAAACAAAATATTCTTAATATTTCATTACTATTTGTAACAAACCTCTTTACACAAAGGATGTTGTGCTTTTCGCGTATGATATTGAGCGAGCATACGATTTGCAGTGTTATTAGGGATAATAACAGGTTTCCAAGTTTCCAAGAATAACTGGCATATAAAATGTCATTACGTAAACTACTTGCCGACTCACCACTACACACCAACCACAATGTCAACTTGACCCATATTATTATACCTATGTTTTATAAAATATATGTATATCTTATTTCTCAGCGAGCAGCGTGAGTCAATACGATTATTTATTTTGATCGCAACATAATCAGTTGACATACAAAAGTGGCTGAGAGCTTAACGATATCTTATGTTTTTTTTGTGACTCAGTTTAAAACCCATATCTATCAAGTTTAGATCCTCAAAATGAGACATGTCAACGCCGTAGTGAGGTCAAGACTGTCATGTATTTTGTATACACAACTGAAAAGTTTATAATTGAATGAGCATTGCAGCAGTGTAGTCCATATCCATAGTTAGTTATATCGAGACTATCAAGACTCGTAACAAAAGAATTTTCTTAAGACCTTGGGTTATTATTGCCGAAGCATTGTTTACAACTGGCATCGCTGACAATGGGTTTCAATGACCATTCGAGTCAGTTGAATTTCACAACTCTTTCCTTCTTTCAATTAATTCTGTAGTCACTATTCAAATTCTACACAGAGAAAAATCACAATTCGATTTACGTACAAATCAAAATTAACATTTCCCGCCAAAGAATCCGGTGGTAGGTATTGGGAAACTGTTTGTTGTTATTTGTGACCGACAGACAGATAAATAATAACAATGATTTCTTCTGCATCGCGGCATCGCCAGTATAACATCTCACGGTCGCTGTTTTTGACACGTTTCAATAGAATCAAATGTTAATATTTGCTTTATTTTTAACGTGTTATATACAATGATTGTGACATGGATGTGGTAGCCTCATTGATATGCTGTTGGTAGTGCTGCGGCATTGATTATCCATTATATTATAACACACTGCTGTGCTCGGGATTCGCACAGAATAAGGGAGTGCAAGTTTTGTTCGGGTACAGGTACACCTTTGTTTTAAAAGCTTTAATTTAACTTGCAATGTATGTGTGTTTGTGTATGTAACTATGTTTGTTCTGGTGGAATCTTGCAACCCAATTATGAAGCAGATATCTTCAATCCCACATGATAGAGCACTAGTTATTTTTAATTTACAATCTTTTATATCTTAGGTACATCGTCTAATGACGTTATAATTTAATAGTAAAAGATTTAAAGGAAAAGTTTATTTTATTGTTTTAGCGCATTTAATTAGAAGCTTGTTTTAAAAAAGTTTTTTTACTTTTTATTCGTACACCCACTAAAGCTTTCTTCCAAAGATTTGCAAGTTTCCTACATTTTTTCTTCAAAGAAATCGGTCACAGGTATGAGACAAAACTTGTTTAAAAATTTGAATGAAACTAAATTTCTTGGCCAGAAAACGAACCCAACACGATTCGCTCGATAAGTACAAATACGAACTGTTTAAGAACGCCCAACATAATCGTCCAGTTTAACCAGTTAGGTGACGTTCATAACAATATGCAAACAGTTATGCAGACACGTGACCTATGACTTACGAGACTTGACATAATATTTGTCGAAGGCGTAACGAATGCTCAATTGCTCATATTATTATAGGCAATTATGTTTATGAAATCTTGGTAGAAATCTTTATTACATGCTTACATCCGAAGACATAATACCTCCCGTTTTATCCGAGTAACGCGTGTCATTCCATAAATAATCTGTAAAAATAAGTGAACGATGTGAGGGGGTTAAGTGCGTGACTTGCAATTATGTTGTGTGTGATGTAATCTACTGAATGTGTATCGTAAGGACGCGTTCATCTAGCTCTCATTGTTACGACTTGGACTGACTTGTCACTTACCACAATCATAATAACTAACAAACTTATAATAACCTTAGAGCCCCAAAGCTTTCACATTGTATCGCAGCTAACGAAATGTTAAATGATCTTGATATTTCCAGGATCAATTTAGTCGTATATATAGCATAATTATATTTCTCCTACGTTCTCTTTTTTTGTGCAACGCCTACATGCCTACAATGCTTTCCTACTGCCCTAAGGTTGACTTACGGAAAGTCCTTTTAGCAATCAAGTTCAAATAATTTATTCACGTAGGTATTTTTACAATATGTACATATTGTACATGTACACTTTATTTTTCTGCTTCTACCACCGTAAATTCGTCTTTTGTCCTGTTATTCTGTAAGTTTGTAAGCTTCTTGAAAGTTTAAATAAATAAGTAAATCGATAATAAATCATCCAAAACTTTAAGTGACATAAATTGTATAAGCACAATTCCTTGTATAATCGAATTTTGTATAAACACCTTAACAATACAATAATATAATATATAATATAATATAATACATAATAACAATAAGCACAGAACCTTGTTTAAACGATTTCCGTCGTAATTTCAGCTGCAGTATGGACGCACCGCATGTTTCGCTCTAAATGTAGCCCGCGAGCAATGGTCTCAGTTTTAATTGACAAATTCGCATTTCCTGCACTCGAACACTCGAACACTCGAACACTCGAACACTCGTAAGCGTAACCATGCACAACATACATAACATACCGTGGAGGCTGGCGCATGGCGGCTCGAGTAGTCTTTAGTGTCGAGTGTCGTGTGGTCCGCGCATGTCATTAATTGCTTATACGTAACAGAATGAGAAAGGTGTTTTCATGGTTCTTTATGAGCACGAAAGCACTGGCTGGTGCGCGCGGCTTACACGTGCAATTTTTAGCCCACATATTATCAAAAATCCTGTAATACGTATCTTAATAATTCAGTTAAGAACACCTGGCCCTAAAGATACTCATTATTGCAATTGGACTCCTAGAGAAGTTCACAAATACTCTGTTATTCTTGAACACCCAAGTCTTTGTAGTGTCAAGAAGTTTATTTATTACCGTAAATCTCCGCGGATTCACATGATCTTGAACCCTGACTAAATGTTGTATGAAAAGCTTTAATTATTTTTTCGGGGTATCCCACTTTATCCCCACTCCGCACCACCCTCCTCTGCTCGTGATGTACTCTACTGGATCGGAGGCTATGGGGTCTGTGTTTACCCCGAAGGTCGTCATCTACTCCCACGTTGTGATAAGGTACCATACTTGCCCCACTACCTACTTCCAAGAAGCAATGGATAAGTGTTTTACGTGTATCGATAGCCGTTTTCCTTCACCGAAGCAAGTGATAATTAAATATTAATACGCACATAATTTTTGAAAATTAGTGGTGCGTGCGGGGTTTGAACCCGGACCCTCCGGTTCGGCAGTCCAACGTTCAACCACACGGCTATCACTGCTTCCACACGGCTATCACTGCTATACCTTTCTCCTATTTAAGTTGTCTGGAAAAAATTGCTGCTTAGCAGTAAGCCAGCCGATTGTTGTGTTATTATCATCTCTCTCTACACTTTTCATTTGGTAGCAGTCGTTAAGCCATGTCGAATGCCGTCGGGCGGCATAAAACTTATGTTTGCTCCGATACTTAGTTTGGCCACTAATCTAGGCCTCCTGAGGTATCAGAAAAGACCCGTGCTCAGTAGTGGGCTTGGGTTGAAGTCACAGCTATTTATGTTTAAAAATTGGGACATATTACGTACGAAACCAGTTGTCCTATTAGAAATCCTATTAGAAATTACCGGACGTATATAATAGACGTGGTTTAGACTGTCAAATAATGAGCTACGTTTTTTCAATCCACGGTCGATAACCCACGGACATAACTGACATTATTGACCCAATTGTTCTACATAGACTCAACAACCAATACTGCTCCTATACATAGGGTTGCCACTGCAATAATAAGATATTTAAAATGATAAATGAACAAGGTGTTACAATTTCTTGTCGTAGGTATACCAAAAAGTTGAACTAGTATTAAATAAAAAGTTGATATAGTTGGAAAAATTATGCTGAATTGGTTCTACATACTACTGGCAAAAGTCTGGTTTAGATCGATAAAGCTAAACTCAATTATTACTAATCTGGGAGGACGTACATGGCTCATTTGTAAGGAGGCTCTGCAATCGTACAAAACACGTCTTACCCAATCACAAGAAGATAAGATGGTTTTCATGCTTATTGTTTCACGAAAAATTAACTAGTTTCACACAGTACGGTCTGAAATTACGCATACCTCATTGTAGAGCCGAGTATGTGAGACTCGTGAATACGATGTTAATCTAAGTACGACCTTAATAGAAAAAGTACAATTAAAAATTCAATTTAAAAAATCAGATATTCTGTGTACGTGACAACCCTACGGTGAGCGTAGGCGTTAGCAAGGTTGGTGAAAGTGTTAACTGCTGGGTCGTTGTCTCCACTGACACCGAATGCCACATAGCTCTGTGATCCATTCGTGACGTACCACTGAATTGGACCCGCACTCCCCCACACCCGCATGCCGCCATTGTGCGATTTAAAATAAATTTGTTTTAAAACCTACCGATAAAATTAAATCATTTATGAAGAAAGTTTACTTTCATCGAGTAGAAAGTTCAGCAATTCGAAAGTTTAATTAAACATACAAATTTTTTTATTTGGCTTGAAACGATTTGTTGTTCTAGACAGATTTTAGATTACTTAGAATAGATCCAAAAACAAAGTTATTTCAAAGCAATCAAAAGAAAGACCTAGTTATTATATTATTAGTCCTGCCTGTTATTATATTATTAGTCGAAAAATGTTTGTAAAAAACCAACTTCGAATAAAATTTCATTTCATTTCATTTCTGCACTAGTACCACGGTAATACCGCCTGCCAAGACGGAACTAACCACCTTTTCTCGAACAATTAGAAATGTGCAATTTTCAGTCCCTGATACCTTAGGGCTGGATTAACTTTTAACGAACACATTATTCATTTACTTGATTTGGAGAAAGACGATAATACAATGGAGAAGGCAAAAGGGTCAAAATATTACTATCAAATACACCTAAAATCCGAGCTTAGGTCATATACATTACATAACTTTTTATTTCACTTCAATACATGCAGTATTTCCGAAGTTATAAAGACGAGAAGTTCAAGCCCTTTTTTGAATTTCCGCGCTTACGCTATGACGTCACGACGTGGCTCGGCCGCGAGCATGATACGGCGCAAGTATAGAAAATATGGGTCTATGCAGTTCAAAAATCTATAACTTTCTTATTTCTATAGATACAGACTTGAAATTTTGCATAGATGTAGTAGATAGTATGTGAATTACATATGTTATTTTATTATTGATAACTAAGGTTTGCTCGCGGCTTTACTTGGGTTTAAATTAACATTTCGGTCAAAAATCCCTATCAACTACGCGCGACTACTGAGAGATGACGTCATCGAGTAGTGACCGCCCGCCTGCGTTTTTAAAAAAACCAACGTCCGTAAATACGCACTTTGATCGTTAATATCTCAGCCATTTATTGAGATATGGAAAAAGTAAAAACACAGTTTTTCTTGTAATTTTTTATAGATTTATTTGACGTGTAAAAAAAAATTCGTTTGCCTGGTCCATTCATTATAAATGTTTCATAGGAGTCTGATGCCTTGTCTCAGTGCTTTGGTGGTAAAATAGGAGGCAAATGCCTTAACAACGAAATCAGCAAGTACCTAAATCTCTGCAGTGGACGGCCACACCTACGTAAGCCGGTTGTTTACATAATTTCTTCTCAACTGACCATGATGTCACATAATGATTCACGCGTGACTCAGTCGAACCCATAATTGGAGATTCTTTGTACGAAATGAACTTGACTTCGCTTCCACTCGATGGCCTTTTCATCAAAAGCTCGGCCAAAAATAGCCCGACTTCGGTAGTAAATACCACTTTATAGCTACACGCTACAGGTGGTTTTATATCGGAGATTCTGTTTTTGGATCGAATTTATAGACCATAAATTATTTTCTCAACTCTGTTTGGGTTTTCATGTTTTTTAACACCTAAGTTCATAATACGCCAGTTTCTAATCCTTATGTGGCTTCAACATCGATTTTATTGATTTCGAGTAGCACGATGAATTTAGCTCTCTTAATTTTGATGCGATTTTGATGCGTTTTACCACAATTGACAGCTTCTTTCGAAACTTATGTAAACCATAATGTAAGACATAATAATAAAAAACCATTAGATAAATTTGTCTAATACAGCAGTTCGGAGCGAGTGGTAGTTAGTTAAAATAATTAGGACTTCACAGCCACGGTTGCGTTAGTGCTCATGAGTTCATGATATCACAATGACACAAAGACGGAGGGCACAGAATTTAAACTCGTTGTATGTGCTTCATTTTTTATACCCAAACTCGGCGGTTGCGCTAGGCTTGCAGAAAAAAGAGGATATAGTATTATATCGCAAATGTCCCCCCAAATTTACTTTTTTTTTCGTTGCTCCACATCTGCATGAAAACTAAAGAAACAGTGGCAATGGCAATCGCACTCGATCTGTTCAAGAGTGATAGATTCTCGGAATTTCCGTCTCCATAAGTGTTAGGCAGAGTGTACATCGCGAGTGTCATGTTCCGTACACTTCTGAGCTCTTTGATTTGTGTCTTCGATGAGTCATTCGTGTGTATCGTATCGATCAATATCGATTTCTTGTTGTCAGCAACAGCGACGACGCGACACGGACGCGCGCCCGCCGAAGCGTCACGCGCCGCAAGTGCATCCTGTTGCTGAGGGCCAAGTTATGGCATCCCGCCGGTTTATTAGCCGTGTGGCCCAGTTAGTATTGACTGTGCTGTGTGGACTGGTTCCAGTTTAACTCCTGTCCGAGACACACGTTTATATGACAGATAATTTGGTCTCAAATGTAGACTGTTGTAGAGGTTAGGATTAGAGATCCTAACTAGCACATACACTGCCTTTTAAACCTTAGTTACCTTAGTTGGACTTTAGTACGTTGTACATCGTAGCAACCACTTTCTATCAGATGGTCCGACAGAATAAAATGTACTTATTTATGCCTACCGCCTGTTCGTAAGGTAAGGTACGTAATACGTATCTATAAAATTCGTTACACTTACTGACTTGGTATTCGTCAATAGTCACAACATTTTAAAGTAAAGTCTGGAAATTCGCTATCATCTTTTATCCCCGTTCATTTTACCGTTCGTTTAATTTAATTCCCTGTCTTCTCTTTGACGCATTACAAAGGAATTCTTGGGAAAAATACGTTACGAAATGATCAGTTAGAGGGCATGTGAATTGCTTTTTCATTCTAAAAGATGAAGAGATATCACTCATGTTTTGTGAGGCGATCAAGATATCAAATTAGTAACCAAGATTTTCATTTTCCCAAAAACCTCCTTGTGTGAGACTAGTAACCTAAAAAAATACGACGCACATTAAAAATATTACAGGCAGGATGGGACTTTATTTGAACAACTTACATTTACAATAACCCTCTACTAACTGGACTAACCAACTTAGTCCCAATGTAAGTCCTGTAATCTTGTACTGTGACCAACAAGTCACAGCTGGCATGCGTGGCAGACGAAGTGTGGTGCTGCATGCTCGTTTGCTGTCTTAAATCCACAAAGAAAAAAGTCTAGACCGTAAGTTTATTTCTGAAGTTATTTTTGCACGCAAACAATTAAGTAATAACCGTCGATCAAAGCCCAAAACATCATACTTAAACTTCAGCCAACTCAACAAAGGCCTTTTCTAAAACGGCTGTAAACATTACACGCTCGCTCTTTTCACTTGAGTGCTCCCGCAAGGTGTAAAGTGGTAGGGTACCGACACCTGTTGTGACGTCACTTCCAGTTCATGCGGCCCTTTGTTTCGGCTCTTGGTTTTTATACGGAGGGTCTGTTTCAAGGTGTATGTTCAAAGTTTGTGTCGCGTAGTGAGTGCGTGACGAGAGGGTTTGGATATTTTGTATTTATGGAAGTCGAATGACAAAATATCGTTAATTATAATTTTTTTAATTCTGTTATAGCTATCTATTCGTATTTCTTAGCTATAATTATATTCAAAATAGACGCCACTTCCCATACTAATGTCCCATTACGGTGATATTTAGACTGAAATGCTCGTAACTAACGCAATAACTATCGATGAACAAAATCCGATTTATACGATATACGATATAATATCATACGAGTGATCCGCTGCTATATTTATAACTGGTTGAACGCCCACATGTTTTATGCTGCGTGTACAGCAGCTTACGCACTGTCCACTTTGCTGATATGAATTTAGATAGAATCTATGCGAATTGTACTCTATCGCAGGAGGTCAAAGTAGAACATATTGCATTTATTAGTCTTGAGTGTATTTAAGCGTGTCCACGTGTGTTAGTGTGTGTGCATGCTTTAAATGATTACAGACAATGAGTGTTACTAATTATTTTTATTGGTATAATTTGCAATGTTATTGCTATAATTTATGTTTTATACTTTGTATAAGTTATCTCATTTCAGTTTCAGGCATTAACATTATGTAATAATTACTTTGTAATAACTTTTCCATTCTTTTAAAATTAATGACCAATACTTTATGGCTTTGAATAACAGCGATAAAAATTATACCTCTATTTTAAGATTATATTTATCACTCCTAATCCAGTAAAAATTAATAGGAAATGAAAAATATTTTTGTTTTTTAAGTGCATTTAGGTATGAATTGTGTTCATAAAAGGTAAGTTGCATTTTTGATACGCTCCGGTGACATTACTGTAACAGTAAATGCGAAAGATAATTACGTAAACGAAAGATATATACAATAAATAATTAGGGAGAAAAAATATTACTGGAATTTCACTGCCTCACTTTTGGTGCGCTAGTGACATAACATATCTACGTTATTAATATTAGGTATCAAAATAAACGTCGGCATGTGTGCACTCCCTCTTAATTCACTACTAGTTTGGCGTTGTTTTTTAAGGCCGACCCGTCAATTTATTTGGCAGTAAAATAATAATTGACTGGTTTTAACGAATCTGTTATAAATTTGAACGTAAAGGTGATTTTACTAGTGTTTTATTAAGTTTTCAAATACCAAACGTGTTATCTGTTCGTTAACTGCGATAGACTTATTTATAGCTTAGTAACACATCATTAAATCAAACGTTATGACTTTTTGTAAGCTGTTGAATAAGGTTTGTATTGACGAGCCCGTAGCCTAGTTGGTAGTGGACCTACCTACGAAGTCTTGGGTTCGATTCCCGGCCCGGGGAAACTTTTATGTGACAGATAAAAATTGTTCTCGGGTCGTGGGTGTTAGTGATGTGTTGTGTTGTCAATACCACCCGCGACACAGAGAATAATAACGTGAATTGGAACCTAGAACCCCTGTTTGGGCCCCCACGTTCTGTATCCAACGTCCAAACCGCTTAGCTAACATTTGTATCTAACATTTACTAAAATCTTTTCGAGGAGACCTTTGATCAATCTATGATAATCACGTGTCATTTTGGTTGGCCATTAATCATTCCTTTCCACTCTGCACATTCACAGTTCAAATTGATCCGTTCACGAATCTACCTATACCGGTATCGACCGCGAGCTTAGCTTATCAATCTCATCATAGCTAGCGAGATAGCCAATATAGACCATTGGTTAAAATATTGCAAAGTTCAGTCATTAGTATATTATTGTAATTATCATCGTTACACGTGCTCCGTTATTATGAACAATGATTTATGCATAGGTATATCGGTGACTTCACACGAGTTAATTATTAATCCGCCTCCCTCCCACACTATACGTATGAACACCGCATGAGTCGAAGCACAAACTTTTTTATATACAAGCTTTTATTTGCCTTGCAATGTTTGTATGTAAGTATGTTTGGATCAAATCGTGCAAACTGAATTTAGAACTACTTCCTCTTAGTCTACGGAGTTAAAATTTTTGCTTATTGTAATCAGAACCAAAACAAACTCCGATGACAATGTCTTTTTATGGCATGACCGTATACAACTATACAACGTTAAGGGTTGACTGCATACAAGGGTCCTCTCACTCCTCAACAGCAGCTCCTAAGCACGTCGGCGACGTTGGGTACATTTATTGCCTTGCATTTAGAATTCACTTAGCATTATAAAAGCTTGTTTTTGATTAGTCAAACGATTATTTTATTAAATTACAAGTGTTATGCTTCGGAATAATGATGATCCGATATTTACGCATTAAACAAATGCTAATTTGTCCAGATCATATCAAAAAATCTCCCAAGACCTTCCAAGACAGGAGACCCAGTTGACACATCATAAAATTTAAAACACATTTTTTTTAAATTCAACAGAAAAATAAATCTGATAGGCAACCATGAAGAAACCATAATAAAGAAGATATGACGTTAAAGTATAACTCATCGATTTCAGCACAACATCCCCACAAGAACGGTCTAACTTCAAACTCTGTTACCCAATAACGTCCCATCTCAAATTGTACATTATTGCATTATTATAAACTTGTTTCGAATTTCTAATAATTTAATAAATTAACTAGTTATTTTAATATCTCATTTGGGAGTAGACGTCCTCCAAATGTGTTTGGGCTGGGCCGAGTACAAATACGAGCCGACCACGAATAGCTGTCGGTCAGTGGCAGGGATGTTATGGAGCTCCGAAACCGTAACCGAAACTATCGGATATCCGAAATAAAAATCTATCCGTAACTGTAACCGAATCCGTTCAGTTGAGTCGGATGTTAGTCTGCCCGGCCGAGCCGACATGTCATTATTTCTATTGTTTAATCATAACTAAGTATATACCTATAATATCCGTAACCGAAATTATCAAAAGTAACGGATAATCCGAAATAATTATATATCCGTAACCGTATCTTACAGAGGTATAATAATTATTCCTATATCCATATTCGAATCGAGATCCGAAATTTCATATCCATAACAACCCTGGTCTGCGGCTGTAATTGATTACACCGCGACCTTGTCACCGGCTCACGGCGCGCCGCGGGATTTTATAATGTCAACAAATGTTCTTGTAACTGGTTTTTGTCATTGTCACCACAAAATTAGATAATTCGATGTGACTAATCTCAGTTGTCCGAGCTGTGATCAAATAATTATATGTACATAGGTATAGATAGGTCTCTTGTAATGTCAGAGTATAGTTTAATTAATTTTATTTGTCCAACTTTGGTATTTTTAATGATGTATTTTATCAACCAAGGGGTTGACATTGAGATAATGAGGAAAGGGAGAGGGGAAACATGAGTCAGGAGATATGGAGAGGGCGAGATGGAGTGAGAGATGGGAAAAAGGTTTAAGAGAATACATAGCTGATGAAGAGAGAGAGAGAGAGAGGTACTATTAAAACCAACTATTTTAAAAATATTTCTATTATTTCTATACATATAGGACAGAGCTATACTTGAAAGTCTGCTTACTTTGCTGGCTATTGAAATATTATGAAAGAAAATCAATGCCGGAAAATATCCTTCGATCTTGCTTATATGTATTTAATATATCAATTTTATCCTAACAGTAAAATATAAAAAAAAAAACAGAAAGGAAAGCGCCGGTCGGAGCAATGCTTCCGTGACGTCTCTACACTTATCTAAATAATAAATCTTATAGAGTACAGTCGCTTGCAACTGTCTAACTTAATTATTGCTGAGAAATTTATATTCGAAGCGTGACCCACGGAGAACATGTATTACCGATGTGACTTATTTGACGTATTATGGCAGATAAATATCGCAAACCGTGACGGAGAAATACTTTAATAAGAAAAATAATTGTCTTCCTTTCATGTCTTCATATTCTTTCCTTTACATAAATTTCCCCTTTTATAACGTATGCATACATCATACGTTTAACAGCCAAACCTCTCATTTCTCATAAAATTATATTATTATGTAGTCATAGAATTCTCAAGTATCATAATATCAGAAAGTCAATGGATCTGTTCTATCAACAATTTATTGTTTTATAATCTTAGAGATAAATGTTCTGTTCATTAATAAATTATCTGTCTGTTACAGTTAGCATTTTATTTTTTAATTTCGTCAGGACAGATCACGTTCAGACAGATAATGTCAAAACAATGTTATTCTCGTCAGTACCCACCATCCAGTCGACTCATTGGTCCCGCTAGAGGGCGCTCAACCGTGACAGGATGTAACAAACCTCACAATTACACTTAAAAATAGAATTTTAGCACGTCTACAGGCTTTGTTCAAACTGCAAGTTTTAACATGGTCATGTTAATACTTACAAGCTTTTTTGTGTAGTCCTTTGTTGTTTTTGTTTATGTTTATGTCATCAAGTCACGGGCATAAGATTGGATAGCGGTCATTTTGTGGGACAATATAAATGTTTAGTGCATAAGTAACTGAGAACGTGAGAACGAATGGTCAAGTTATAAACACGTCATGTAATCTCATTAATATTGTTCTGAATTAAAATTAAATAAAAAATAATTATGTAAACAAATGAGGTTATCTGTCATGTTTTTGTACGTTTCTTGTATTTAGAGTCTTCATTGACGCAAATTTTTTTTTATGAAGTGAGTTCAGATCTCCACTTACCTATAGAGTGGACGAGATTGAACTGAAGTATTATGCTATAAAGTAGGTATTAGGTAAGCATTATAATTTATTTTTCACCACTAACATTTTCACAGAGTAAACAAAAGATGGCAGGTGGCTTCGGTATCCACATTCCACAGGTGTTACAGTAATTCGGGACAGCTGAACCGACCAAAACGAAACCCTTAGCTAAGACGATTACCTACTGTCGGTGTTCGTTAAATAACTTACGAAAAATATTATAAAAATATTTTCCAAGTGTGTAAAGTGACATATTGAAAAGACTTGGTGAATTTGACAAAACATTTATACTACAAAATATATTTGGAAAAAAAACACAAAAATTTACGTTTTTTTTCCTTAACTTCGAAACTATTGAGCCTAAGAGTGCACCAAACTATAAAAAATTCTACTACCAAACTACAAAAAAAGAAGATTTATCTCGAATTTTTATGCCATATTTATTTTGCAAAATTCGTATTATTCATAAAATATGATTTTACAAATTAATCAACTGAATTGAGCATTTCCTTATCAACCAGTACAAGTAATCCATATGGGTGCCGTACTGCCATCTATAATTACCATCAACTCAATATTACCGGAACTGTATGAATACGATCTCGTTCACCTTGGGACCGTGTCGTGGGCGTCACCACGCGCAGAGACAGGTGTAAACCGTAAACACTACCGTCAACCTTATTAGGTACTGTTTAGATGTTTGATGAGCTGTGAACGAGAAATAAATTTATGATGACGTGATGTGCCTACTGATGCATAGAGAATGAGGTAATTTGGTTCTGTACTAAAGTATTGTTGTCAGCTTGTCAGGTGTAATCATTGCGATGTTTTGATTCACCGACCACACAGCCACTACACTCCTAATAACAGGCGAATGGTTTCAAACAGCACATCAGTATTATAGTACCGATGTAAATTCGTGCCGCTTTCCAACGTTTCGTGTGGCCTTGAATTAGCCAATCACAGCATTGAATTAGCCAGTCCCCCCGCTCGTCTTACCTCAGCTAGTGGTCTGAATGTTCTCCATACGGAAAATCAAACATTAGGAGTCTAGTGACTGTGTGGTCGGTGTTTTGATTTAACTCTGATGTCTCTCTTGTGATTGTTAAGGCGCTAAACGTTTCAATTTGATTAAACTACTTTAGATGCACTATTTGATGGAGAATTGAAAGGAAAAAATAATAACCATACCAATCCAATAAAATTCATAACAATACCTAGGTTTTTTACACATTTGAATGTGTTTTGTAACTAAACTCTTTGTTTATTGATATTTTCACGAAATACAGAGAGAAGTGGAAATGGTACAAGTGTTGATTAATAAGGAAACCACGGTAGCAAAACAAACACAAGTAAATCCCTAATCGTATTATTCACACTAAGAAACTTACATTTTAATTGGTTGGTACTTGTCAACTTAAAATAGTCTATCAAAACGGCTGTTTATAGTGGAAAATGCACCTTAACATGTTATCTTAGTTTTTATTTTTCCTTGCCATATTTGGTGTTTTGTTACCTTTATAAATTATACTATTTCCATTTCTTTATTTTCTCGATGACAGCTCCTGTGAAAACTTGAACGAGCGTCTTTTTTACATTATGTATGCATTATTTTATAAAAATATGACGTTTTCACACGTACAAGGTTATACCACCTGATTCGGAGAAACTGATAGGGATAGGCTATATCGATAAACGTAACACGATAACAGACCCGATATTTTTATAAAATGTAAGAAACTAACCGCTGCCGGATACTTTTGTACAAATTTATTAACTAATATTATACTATATTTCATTACAAGATGTTACACGTATTTATTCTTGATTGATAATGCCAAGTACTTTAAAATTTTCGAAGATGTTGTAAAATAAGTAGGTATAGGTAGATACTTGAATTAATAATTATAAAAGGCAGTAATAGCCTAGTCACTAGTGGTTAATATTTCGGTCTCCTGTTCGGGGGGTCTAGAGGGTTCTGACTTTTCGGAATTGTGTGCGTTTTAAGTATTTAAATATTATCATTAATTTGCTAAAACGGTGAAGGAAAACGTTTTGAGAAAACCTGCAGCAAACAAGCAAATTCCGGATTATCCGATATATAAACATATAACTACTTTAATGCAATGTTCATAATTATATGTACCTACTGAAATAAAAATAAATAAAAATACGGTTTCCAGTTAAATTACATAACATACATATATTCATAATTATCATTAGATACTTACATGCTTACCACGTCTTACGTTAGTGCGTCTTTTACGACGGCTAGGATGTTTTTGTTTTCCTACAGAGTATAATACATATATATGTCGGCGACATCCATTGTGGGCTTATTTCATGTCAGGATTTCAGTTTAGGATAGCAAATAAAACACAGGTTCCGGACAAACACATGAAGAACACGTTTATTCAATGATCACTGTCCGGCTTGGCATAAATTCTCTCTTTTACTTTGGTTATTTGGTTGTTTACGCGGAACTCCGTTTCCGACATATTTGATTTACTCAGCGATACGCAATATTGATGTTATCGATCGAGCCACTCGCTCAATCCGCGATATCACATTTTATTAGAACTTTAATAACAACTTGCTCTTTCCGAAATTTTCAATTACTTCAAACCAAAGCAAAACTCAAAATCTTTAACATAGGAAAAATGGCTACTAGTGGCGAGTGGATTTTAATAAACTTTGTATTGCATTTTTTATCCCTAACTACCGTAAACTACCACTGCTTCCAATGTCCAATTATTATCGA
The DNA here is from genome assembly GCA_905404295.2 of Ochlodes sylvanus. Classification (NCBI taxonomy): domain Eukaryota; kingdom Metazoa; phylum Arthropoda; class Insecta; order Lepidoptera; family Hesperiidae; genus Ochlodes; species Ochlodes sylvanus. The sequence continues at coordinate 1,557,928 of FR990141.1, read as the reverse complement.
GAACATTAAAGAAATTCTATTTTTAAATTAGGTACTTCTATGTGTCTCGTCAACAGATAAATCAACGCGACAATATTCATATAATTAATAATTCATATTGACTGAGTTCACTGTTAGAGAATGCCAACAACACCAGCGTATTTATATGTATTATAATATATGTATTTATATTATTTTATATTTATTAACAATGGAATTATTTGTGAAGCTATTTATTTGATAAATAGCAATTTAAACCCTAATCAGTCTTGGCCGTTGATCGTTTTTTGGCAATAACTTGCCTGTAGTATGAGTATAAAAATAGTAAATTGTTTTATAATAACTTCACAAAATGTCATTACAATTGAATGTACGGCATAGGAAATAGTGCTTTCTATTTTGTCAAAAATGTCCATCCCTAACGCATAACAACTAACCAAAATCCCATTGCAATTGGATGAACGGCTTGGAATGGTGTGGAGGGCAAAATGAAATATTCTTTATTCCACACCATCTAGCAGAACTGTATACACATGTTGTTAAATAAATGGTAAATGTAATATTGATATGAATTTTTTTAACTAGAAATAATATAATAAAATTGTCGATATCGATTTTTTTTACCGCATCCCTGCACGAGTAGCATAGAATTTTCTGGGAATAGCACTACTTCTTAAAACTTAAAACGAACCTTATTGCAAAGGGACTGAGTAGCTTTTTGGTTATAAATTATAGTTTCTTTTAATTGTATGTTTTTGATTTTTTGGTTTTCAAATTAATTTAAAACTAGGCTTACCTATGGTACGAAACTCCGCCATTAGATAAATTCTAAGTTCTGCTATCATTTTTGCACTCCAAAATTGCACAGTAAGGCATATTTACGTAGTTTATTAAGAATTTAATTAACGCAATGCACAACTGACGCATCTCAGTGACAGTTAAGCAATACCGGCCATTTTCCAGCAAATACGCGGAGCTCCGCGCAACCTTAGTGCGTGTGCCACGCCTACTTTGCACTTCCACTTCTCTCTCTGTATTCCGTGGATATTTTTTTGTTCTTTAATATAATAGTACAGGATCCGAACTAGACACGACCCTCACCCATCTGTTTAATGGATGAAAACAATTTTATATCAAATTTAATATATTAAAAATATATACAGTCATATAGCTCGAGTGGGTTGTCTCAAAAATACTTGGCCAGACCATGATGAATAAAAATTGGACTATGAGCTTTACCTAACAATAATAGAATCCAATGATGATGTCATAAATAAAATTTTAATTCATAAAACGTATTTAACTTACATCACACGCTAAAAATAAAAACACTCTTTAAAAAAGCTAATTATGTTACTGTTGTTATTGCATTTGTTTACACATAACATTCGTATAAATAAACTTGAAGTGAACAAACACGCAACATCCCTAATTATTATCTACCAGAGAATATCGTGATTCTTCTGATCTTGTAATGCCATCTACTTATAACAATGGTTTGCAAACGAAATTTATCTTTATGCTTACAAGTAAATTTCAAATGACGTCAACGTACTCGGGTCCGTCCGTTCTAAAATCAAAATAACGCTAAATGTCAAATTCCATTTTCAAATTGGCAATGGCGTAAAGGTGTATACGTATAGGTTACTTAGCGCGCATCATTTAAAAGTAGAATCTAATTTTAAACAATAAGGTTCATTTTACATTGCTGAATAACGTCAATTATTAAGTTCGCGTACCACTACCACAGAGTATACACCACTCCCTTCTAACAGTTTGCAAGCTTATTAAATCATGGATGAATGACCTCGTTGCTTACGCATTCTATTATTTTGGGCTAAATATTGAGGTCAGTAACGGAATAGGTGAATATATTTATGTTTTTCCCTCATATTCTTTTTTATGTTGTACAGTTTATCGAACCGGATCGTTCCGCAATAAAATATCACCGATTATCACAACACTATTTCTCCTGATTATGATATAAAGAAAACTGTAAAATTATCATAGTTGTAAAATAAACCTACATTTAATTATAATACAGTTGCCTATTAAAATAATCTAACAACAGACCCTTGCTTCGTTTTGAAAAATAATCGTTGCGTTGCAAAAAATATATGTATTATTAAACATTGTCTTTCGCCATTGTCGTTTTAAATTAATTGTGTTAGAATATTTCAACTGGTTACCGAATAGAACTACATATTCGTCATCACGTACCTCTTACCGCGAGGGAAACCGTCCACTGCCCAGAATGAAAAGTAGCTTCAATATTGACCCGCATTAAGTAATAAATAGGTCAAGTTTCAACTTAATCTGGTTAAGGGCTAAATGGTAAAAGCATTTCAAAAATATGTTTTTGTTCTATGTCTTGTCACTGTATTAAACTATCGATGTAACGTGTTCGATGTCATGAACTTCGATGTAATGGAATTCGATGTGGCGTATGGAATCCATTAACAGAATAGCTCTGTTTTAATTTTATTAATAGGAAATTGTAACATTTTTACTATTTTCAGTAATGATATCAACCATAAATACTAGAAAAAGGTGGATGCTACACTTGCTACAAGAAATAAATTGTCTTATTAGGTTAAATAATAGCATATTTAACAATGCCAAAAATATTGCTACAGAAGGAAGTTAATTTAAAGCATTTATTTTGAAAGCGTCCAATGCGTTTTAATCTTATTTTTTTTTTGATGTTCTTTAGTAGATAAATCAGTCGGCCATCTTAGCAAAATTGGGGTCACCGGTCGCCGGTCGTCAGTCGCCCGCCATTTTCACGGGTATCGTATGGGCCTTGGCGGTTTGCTAAACAACTGCAATACAGAATACATATTATTTATATCTGGAATCTCGGCAAGGTGATCGAATTAACCTACTTTGTTTCGCTCTTTGTATTTCGACGCGGTTTCTGTCGTGGGTGGTAAGAACGTACATTTTATTTTAAAGTAGCTGGTACCCGTGAATTAGTACGCGGAGTCATTACTCGTATATGTAGGTACTAGTGCAATACTGCATAATTATACTACATAGACTAGTACAAAGTAATACTCCTAACTACGGGATGATTTTTCTAAAATCTCCCTAGGAACCCAGCAAAAAACTCCGTAGGTACCTACATTACAAAGTTTCATGCTTCTATATTTCTTGTCCACTGAACCCACTGAGTCCACTTTCTGTTGAGCCCAGCGGAACCGCTGGGCTCATCTGTCAGCCAAACATCATTAGTTTTTTATTTATTGCAATGTAGAAACAGCTTACTTAAAACAACATAGTGTTATTTTAGTCGAATAAGCTATGCGATCCTTTTAAATTAATACTTATTGCAATTTCAACCATTGTTTTTGTCAAATAGGGATACATTTCTTGCCAAGCTTCCTGCAGTTGACTTCGGTCCAAACAGCTTTAATATCTGTCGGCGTTATTTTGGCGTCGATCACATGGGTCTAGTAGGGCTGCCACGAGTCACCTAGCAGGAACCCGACAGAAATTAAGTAGTATTTTGTTATTTATAAAAATAATTTATGAAGTATTCAAGCTTTTACACACGAATAACACCAAAGACATCACCGGCGTCCGACGAGTTGCTCACCAAAACGAACCGGCGTGTTCGCTGTTCGTATTGTTTCTTGCTCTGCGGTATTCCGTAGACCGAACAATTTTTTCTTGTGTGTTTCAGTGTCACTGATACTAATTTTAGAAGAAAAGTGGATTTTTAGAGTGAATAAACGAAATAACCCGTAGAAACCTGGCTTCGTAACCTCGTCCGTTGTTCGGCAAGGTGCAGCACGCCTAGGAGACGTTTGCCTGACGATGGATGGATGTGGCTTACACCCCAAAAACTCATGTTTCCACTAAAAACAAATATTCCTTTTTTGTTCAATTAGTTTTTTTAATCAGACCGGATATCAACGAAGCACAGCTCCGTGTGCCAACCCTACATGTCTAGTACCGGCAGTAATAAGCATATTTATTGAGCTCTGGAGGACTCCCAAGAATACCGTATTTTTCTGAAGTACCTAATTCAGATTGCGCAATGCGTTTATTGCACAAAACGAAATATTTCCACATTCCACAAGCAACCAGGAGGAATGTAATTAAATAATGAGAAAGGCGAAAACAAGACGTAATAAAGTAATTGTGATTACACATACTTGTCTTAATATTATGTGTTAAATATTAAATTTCTTTAGCCTCAGATAATTGGCTTGGTTTGGCTGTACTTATTTATTGAAGACTAGTAGGTAACTCGCCTTCCCTTCGCTTTGAAACGGTTTTTTCAATATAAATATTTACACGGAATTATTTAAACTGACATATTAAATTTATTATTATTTTGTTTTTGACAGATTGAAATTACTATACTTACTAATATTAAATGTTACCCCAAGCTTACTATGTGAAACATTAGTGAAAACGTATGTAAACCGGTTAATTCGTTTACAGGATACCCAAAAATAATTTAAGTAAATAAAACATAAATAAAAAAGCTATAAAAACATTATGGAGGCTGAATAATTTCCCACGTGAATAGCTTCTCCCAAATATCATTCATGTACAGACAGCGGTCAGTTTATTACACGTGTAGATTATTTAACTATTCCAAGTCCACTATGTAAAATGACCCCGGTACCGTTTCAAATATTTCAAACACCCGGAATATGTCAAATAACATCGTGAGTAAAAGTTAAAACCGAATACCAATATTGACATTTGCAATGGAATCCCGCCATGGCTGTTATGCAAACCTGAGTACAGTCGCGAACACACAGCACGAACATCAATAAATCGGGGGCCGAATTACAACGACATGAATCCGTGACGTGCACTTGTCACGAGTGTCACGACCAGTTGCCACTTAATGATTAGCGTCACGTCGCCGATTGACCTCGGGTAGTCTCAAGCACCGACAATTAATTCAACTGCACGATTCCCGCGTAATGTACTATGCGTGACAAATATTAGCTAAGGTGCATTGATTTCTTTGTGACGTGAAAGCCTAATGTTGTATTGAGAATGGAGTTTAAAATTTATTTATACACGACAAGTAAAGATATACTTTATCACTTAATTTTTGTTTTAATGCTTTAATTACCATTCTTTATTCGACTCTAGGCTAACGGCACTAACATAAAATAATGATTTAAGATCTAGTAATACAGATATTATGTTTTTCTTTATAAATAATGACTGGCACATAATTATTGTTTCTATCCGCGTTCTTCTTGTTGTAAGTGTCATCATGCGAGTGTGTACCATGCGTTAATATAGTAGAAGACACACTGTAGTTCTTTATGCAACTATAATCACACAGTTTACAATGTCACGTTTGCAACTTCATATTAAATCAAAGAACAGAACACTAAAACACTAAAAACCATTAAATAGCATTCACAGAAGAAATTATCATCGGAAGACGTGTCTGGTATAACACATGCGTTACGTAACATAAATATTTATCTGTGACATTACAATTCACTGCGGCCGTGACACTCGTGAGTAAACGGAATCGCTCTCGGGAATCTCACCTGTGAATCAATTTACATTTTGACTGTACCTGCCTGCATAGACAATGCGATGAGCCCAGGCGAAGTTCGACCACATTCCCTACGTAATAATGTAAGGGTGGCGACCGCGGATGCTGTAGATTAATCAGGTAATAGGTATCAATATAAAATACAAAAAATGTGAGTATAAAATCCGTTACAATTTAAACAGAGGAGCTCTTAACTTTCAATTGTTTTTAATCGGTAAATCAAATTCTTTATCGTGGAAAAGGGGTAGGTACTATTGTCCGATGTAATTAATGTCAGTAAAAATATTGATATATCCGTCTTAATTAATATTAATTATATATTAATATTTATTAAACAAACAGAACGCAATGAGCATCAATCGGAATCATTATTGTTAATGTGATCTTACTACAACTAGTCTGTCAGTATTAGGCATGGCATGATTCACAAGTAACCGTGAAAAATCGCGCGAAAAACTTTTTCACGTGTCACGAACGTTACCTGCCGTGACGTAGTCGGTTAAAAATCCCGCAGTTACTTTTCGGCTACCTTAGCTACCTTTGGATATTTCGCAAAGTTCACGCCATAGATTATTCACGCATCGTATCGTAGATCAGTCGGATATTTTTATTATCGTATTTCGCCGTAGACTCACGGTCAGGACGACGTCAGAAAGAGCGAAAGAGGAAGGACGAATATTGAAATGCCTAAATACAGTCGTGTTAGAAAGAGCAAAATATAATTTACTGATTCGTCGCTATACGAATGGGTTTGAATAATTAGCTTAGGCGAATGTTTAAAAATAAACTTTATGCTTAGTTGCCTAAAGTATTAACTTCTTTGCGATGGTTTGTAGCACATAGTAAAAATATTTGTTTGTTCACGAACGAAATATCAAGGTATTATTTATTCAAAGAGTAGAAGGTGTGACATTAGAACATTGTGAAAAAAATAACTGTTCGATAAATTTAACGTGATATATATCGTGAAAAAAATTAAGATTTTCGCGAAGTGAAAGTTAAATAAAAGTAACTGTATTTTCCATGCCTAGTCAGTATATACCTCACGGAACCCACATACCCGCCCATTTCGCTTACCACCAAGCTATTAAAAACCAAAGCTAAATAAAAGCTTGTACAAAGTTTTAAAGCGCTCAACTTTCAGTCCGAAGACATCTTTCCTTTTGAACATTCAGACGATGACAATGCATTGTTGAGTCATGCCTGTTGTGCTGTTGTGAGCAGCCTTCTTCCAGTTCGTGGGACATTCCGAACCAGGTCATCATTCCATAGATACACTAAAAACACTGCTCTTATACCAGGTATCTGTTATACCAGATATCTGTTACTTATACCAGGTATCTGTTATACCAGCCTTTAGCCGGAACACGAAAAGTTGGCGGCTGATTCAAACAAGAATTCCACCTTCCCAGCCAGAAGGGCTTCAGCCCTGACCTCTTACAACACCCTGGCCTGACGACATGAGGTCAGTATCCTACGCCCCCTAAATATGGAAAATACCATAAACCTGGTGGATAGGTATACCTACATTGACTCCATCACATCATTACACTGCCCAATTACGTGTCCGTCTTAGAGAATCCCTCGTCGCTCAGGGTATATCGGAGATCCTTTAACGCGTGAGAGACAAATCTTCTAATAGTAATTTAAATTTTCTAATGAAAAGTAAATTAATAACAAATGTGGTGTCTTGAAGTAGTTTAATTTTTTAATTTTATTATATTTCTTTTATAAGATCAGCGACCCCGTCTATCATCACGTATGCATGTACGTGGTGTGGTGTGATAATGAAAACTATAGACTTACAACTATAAATACTCGGTACATATGGTACAAATGTACGAACATAATATTGTCCTGTATCGAGTGTGCCGCGAGCTGGCAGTCCTAGTGGACATGTGATGCAGGGAACATTGCCCCCGACTCCCGCGCAGCTACGTTCGGTGACGTACTTTGTCCCCCAGCAGTAAGTACGCGACGGGCTGGTGAAAGCTTTTAAATCGGGATAAGTTGCAAACTAGCCAGGTGTAGCAACATTACACCTATTCGTTTTATCTATCTCCAAAGACAAATTCAATTAAATAAAATAATAACTAGATGCATAGAGTTCATACAACGCGAATCGCACTTTTCTATCCACTCCGAAATCTCTTTTCAGTTGCGGCTATTGAGTTCTTTATTAACCGGCAAAGAGTGCTTCTGTGACAGTGTCGGTGGCTGGTTGTCTGAGACGTGGTTTATCAGTTCGTGTAATAATAAAAATAAGAATGTTAGCCAATTAGTTAAGTACTCTACCGCATAAGCGCTCAATAGCATTACTCTTCTGGATTACTTCTGCTTAGTTTTTTAAAGAAAATAGCCGGCAAATGAGCAGACGAGTCATCGGATGCCATGGTCAACGTCGCCCATGGACATCCGTAACACAAAAGTTATCACCGATGAGCGATGCAGGCCAATAATTAAGAAAGAAGCTAGTCATTCGGACTCTTTCATACTCCTCCGACATAATTGTTACATAGATCTCTTTGGAGAATATTTCTCTCTCTCTTTCTAACTTTCTTTCTTTCTTCCTCGGTGATGCATTTGGTGTTGCTGAAGTCCACGGGTGACGAAGACTTCTTACAATCAGGCTCGTCTGCGCTTTTGCGCTATTAAAACGAAAAAAATAGTTAATCGTCAGCACTCGGACAGTAACTTTAAATATGACTTCCGCCAGATTTTACTCCTTCCTACTGTTTATCATTCTAATACCAATCTTCTTATAATTTACGACGTATTACTGACGTCATTAATTTACGCTCTGTTTATTTTTTGTTCCAAGTTTGAATTAATTCGAGTATAAAAAAGAAAAAGGAAGGATGTAATTATCATAACAGTGGTGTGGCCAGTAATATGTTTATAGTTAAAATAATTTATGTGTTAACTTGCTGCGCGTGGTGGAATGACCTATTAAGATATAATTCATTATTTTAAATGGTTGTTGCTGCCTTTTTTGGCCGGACGTTTTGTGATTTAGTATGAGGTTATAAAACAATTTAACTGTAGCTGACACATTCTACAATTTTAACAGTATTTTGCAAGTAGCTTTTATTCTCGGATTCACTCGTGCTAAACCTGGGGTAGGGAATCTCCAATCGCATAATATGCCAATTTCTGTACCTAGTATTTGGATTAGCAAGCAGAAATGCTTGCTAGCGAATCCAAATAAATTTATAAAATTATATAAAACAAATGTTATTTCGTAACCAAGACATTACGAACTGGTTCGTTTATTAATATTACATAAGTGATGAATTAATTATCAATTAAGTATGAAGATTTATCAAATCTATAATCTGACAATACGGAATAATACGCAGGTGTGGGCTTCACCACCCCAAACTAATCTTTCACTTAATATCAGTTGGTATTTTAGCCAATCACTAAGTCATAAAAAGTAAAAAAAACGTAAATAGGTAAGTACCTACCTAGGCATAAACATAATTTTTCACAGAAATTCCGGACATACAAATAGAGTACTTTTAACCATTTGTAGTTTCAGCTGAGGATGTTTATAAAAAAATAACGTTGATCGAACGCAACTGTACGAACAACGCATTCGTAGCGCACTCACTCATACATAAATTCACACACATGCACACGACTAAACACGTCCATATACATATAAACAAAGAAGAACATAATGTAACTGTAGGTACGTCTTTTAAAAATCAATATAATTGTATAATCCATATTTATATTATGAACGCGAAAGTAACTCTGGCTGTCCGTTTGTTTGCTATCTTTTGACATTTCATTCCTCTGAAAAGATATAGATTAGCTATGGATATAGTTTGAAACCCTGGAAAGGACACAAAGTATTTGACGACCCGGATCGCGCAATGGTTAACACGCCGGATCGCCGTTCCGAGGGTCCTGGGTTCGATTCCCAGCGAGGCGGAAATTTGTGTGTTGTCCATTGCGTGGGGCTATGAGTGTATAGCGTTATTTATTTTATTTATTTATTTATCCCGATAAAACGTTCCCTTGAAATAATTTTAACGGTTTTTTCGTTCCAGGACTCCCGCGCGAAAAAAAAACGGCGAGCAACTACTAGTTATGTAAAAACAATCCGAGTTAAACAAAGTCCAAAATGAGTATTATCTATTTTCGAATACTTTAGTTAAAACTGTCGTCATATTTTTTTATGTAACCGCCTTCGTTGTTTTCCCAATGCCCAAAGGTTGACTGGCAGAGAATGCTTTTAGCATTAAGTCCGCCTTTTGTTCTTATACTTTGTATGGTTCAAAAAAGTCTAAATAAATAAATAAATAAATATTTACTCAAACTTCAAGGATGTTGGCAAGCGTTGCCAGCAGCGCTGCGCAGCAGCCAAACGAAGCAATGAGGTCATAAAAAGATTTGCAATACTGGAGCAGTCGTATTGTCTATATCTTGACTCAGTTAATCTTTTGTAAAATATAGTCGGATATCGTTTCATAATAAAATATAATAGAGGAATATTTCTGATTCCCAATTAAAACTAACGAAAAGAGTTCGTGTGCATTTTCCTGTAGGTTAAGGATCTATATTTCGTCTTTTTATTATTTTATATTTATTTGGGGGACTCAATTAATCCATAATTTTTATATATCGGGAGATTCTTGTCATGTCTTTTATAATTGGAATTCAATTCCATTACATGATGCGGGCTACTCCGTATTATAATAGGTCATCAACTAAATCATACCTACATGTGTCATAATCGTAAACTCATCTAATTCTATTTTTAACTCGGTGATATTTCACTTGAAGCGACCATAAAGCTCTGTGAGTGGAATACAAGAAGTATGTTAACTTAATAAAGTCCAAATATATCTGCAATTTTTTGGAGACAAAGTATTAGTAACAATCCAATTATGTTTGCCTTTATCACTAAGTGAGATGATTCCGATTTGAGATTGTGTTGGTCACAGTTATCATGGGCGGCAGCGAAGGGATGCTGCTGCATGCTCGTTTGCTATCTTAAATTTTTGCGTTAAAAATATATCCTATACTCTACCTATAGCGAATCATCAACAACCTATTCATTTAGTATTAAGTCAATCATTAAACATTAAATCGGGCGTGAGTGCGCGACTGAACATGCGAGTGATTGTATTTTATCAGATACCTATACGAAACAGTAAGGCAATATTTTCGTGGGTTAAATAACAAATTCTAGCCTCTTCCGGCAAGCGAAGTATTTGCGCTAATCGAATTACAACTACAAGTAATCTTATTATACGCATTTTCACCTGTACCTACCTGATAACTTCGTTTCTAATTATTCCATTCGGCGCAGTTATCGAATATTTGACTTATTTATCAATAAGATTAATTTAAAGTAGTTTGCTTTTGATTTGCTTTGGGAAACGAATATCTTTAATAATAATATCTGTATTTAACCTAACCAAGTATCATAAACGATTAGGAAGTATGACAGAAATATTAATTTTATAATTCTCAACTACCTAAGGGATATAAAACTCATCTTCATCTTATGACATTGCGAAAAAATTGGGCACACGGGTAGACCATGTCCTGAACTGGGACATGGGATACTTTATCCCCAGTATACGCTCCCTTGGGATAATTTTAAAAGTATTTTGTTTCAGACTATCACGCGGGTCACGCCGCGCGCAATAACTAATGACTAATAAGTCTTTGCCGTGTTTATTCTTGACATTAGCTAAGTATAGCGTAGTAACGTACCACATAAATAAAAATAAAATCGTATGAGTCTTCAAACTTGTCAACATAATTTAACTGAATTACTTCTCGTAACCGACGCCCACGGAGCATTTATTTGATGCCTCGTGCCTACCCCAATAATCGCGTTAATAAGCATTTCCGGAATTGTTCGGTCATTTTCTAAAGCGTGGTATAACTATAAATAATCATATGGATTTTATCCTTATTCCTCCGCAGTTCAACTCCTCTTGTAAGTGCCCCTTATATCGTAAGTAGTACTAGTACTAATAATAAGTAGTACTAGTAAGGTATTTTTGACAAGCCCATAAGCTCCCCTGCATATGTACAAGTCTGCTAACCAACAGACGAGGTTGGACCCAGGTTTTCTGTTGGAGGTCAACAATTCAAAATTGACAGAAATTACGGTGACATTTTTTTTATATTAAATAAGTTTATGCTTGACTACAATCACATACAACTTACAATAAAGTGACCCCAATGTTATTTTATCGGCTAATAATAAGGCATAAAAAATTAATAGAAGAAAGTAAATCTAATAATGCCAAAAATCCCAATTTCCAAACTTAATCGCCATTAAAAAAATGCCATTATAGATTCTCTTTGAATCCATTATCCAACAACACAAAATCATTACAAACATGCTTTCCAAACGGAGAAAGATGAAATCAAATTGCAAAAGAAAAACAAAACTAAAACTACACAATAAATTCGTAATCGGATTTATAACAGAATTCGGAGACCTGAACGAAAAATTCTGCAACATTTCGACGTCATTTTTATTATTTTTAAACAACTTGCCGCGTAAAGTATTAACAATACCTAACGTCTCACTCTTTCGCATATAAAATTAATTAATGAACACCCAACTAAGTTGAACAATAATTAATTTGGCGCGAAAGTTTTGACAGATGATTCACGTCCGGAATTCGTACTTGATCCGATTTTTTTATGAGCCGACAGTGGCATAGTTTTATACAGCCAACCCATTGTTGTCGATGGTATCGCATAAAATTGTAGAACAATGATGCTGACTTGCAGACTATGTATGTTGAAACTGGCAAAGCAATGTTACGATGTTTTAATTACCTGTTGTCTAGTTGTTCCCATTATGTTTCATTAAGTTATGAGCTTTTTGCTTTTCTTGTTATCCGTTGAGAAATCTTTACTACATCTTCCTCTTTGAAATTGATGTCCTAGAGTCCGCGATGATCAATATTATATGTACTACTAGGGTAGTATTTAAGACATAATACATAATGTACATGTAATACTTGCGATTAGCAAGTTGTGAATGATTGGAAAATTTGAGCCTCCTCGAGGGACCACCTTATTAGTGATAGGAAACTACAAGATCCCTAGTAAAGGCAACGCAGCGCAGCTCTCATACGTAATGACACTAATTTATCTATGATGTCATACCAAGATGAGTATAAAAGTAATTTTCCTTCGTCTTAAAGTCTGTCGTTGCTTGGGTGAAGCTGAAAATGACCACAAAGCAATTATCTGACTGCTGGCGACCCTGAGATTCTTTAACACCATTTTCTTCTTATTAAGTATGAAGAATTATTAAGTAACTTATTAAGTACTTATTAAGTAAGAAGTTAATACTTGACGACAATCCTACCTAACGGTATAAGGTAGTGTCATCTTCGATGGTGAAGTGCGCAGTTTAGCAAACGTCTATTCATTCTAGACTGAATCGTTGCGTGGTCTGTTCTCTCAAGTAGTGCCAGTGGTCACAAGTAGTGGTGGCGGCTATACTAAGACGTCGTCGGTTTAGTCGTTCCTGAGATCAGCGAAAGCAAACGTTCTTTAGTGATCAATCGCGTCAAAAGTATCCTTATTTTTTTTCTCATGTTCTTCCACGTATGTACCTGGTACCTCACATTGTTTCCGTACCCAGCACAGTTATGAGTTGGGATGATGGTGATGATAGATATAGATATAGATCAGTAGTGATTTATTTTAACTATAGGTTTTAGTGCCATACCACAAGTGTCAACTACATTCATACGTGAGTACCTATAACAATAGTAATTATGGAGTATCTAGCCACTTGTGATTATTTGTGGCATAATTAATGTTTCCTCCACATGACCATATCGGTACTGACTGTACACACTAGGTACACTACACATCACCTTGAATCACTGTCGAGTCATAAATATTCAACCACAGACAATGTAGAGCAGACCATAATAATATCACCTATACATTGAGTAGGGCAGACATACGGCTGCCTGCATGCGGAAACGTCCGACGGTTGGAAAGAGATAGAGGATAACGGTGCTCTATCTGTCTCTCTACTAACGCCTGCGCAGTAAAGGACAGCTTGTTTTGTATAATAAAAACAAATTGATTACAAATTACACACGTTTTTGTCATTTTATAAACACATTATCAACCGCAGAAATTCAATCACAACAGCAAACCGTCGAATTGTTCTATTATGCTTCCTTTTTAAGCTAATTACACATGACCGAGAAGAGAGAGATAGAGAAGGTGCAGCAATCTTCTGTCTTTTTCTGGGCAGTTGGAAGCCTGGCTTCCCCACTCTATCTAGAATACCTCTATGCACTTATGGAGTACGTAGTGGTATCTAAAAATTTATCTCCAACACATGTGTACCATGACACACAAACATAAATCAATCCCAAGTGCTTCCTTGTTAGTTGCAAATTAAAACGAACTAATGAACTCGATAGAACACTGGCTAGCTACGCTGAAATTAAAACAGAACTCACAAACGGTTATTTTAAATCTTCTGTAATAGAAATTAAAGTTGCTTTTCGTTTACTTCAAACATCGAATCCAAATTTAACGTAGGTAATCGCACAATTGGCAAATTGTATATTTCTACAACATTACTAATTATATAGCTCTTAGGTAAATGAACTAAGGTTGCATTTTGCTTGAACAATACCTGAATAAATTAAAGAAAGCTGCGTTCAGTCTATTTTGTACGATCACTACGATGTTCAATGTTACGCTCATTTATAACAGTTCGTAGGTATTTTAGACAAAGAATATCGCCTACGGTCCAGGTCAGATTTCAGATTAAAGATATTTTTAAGTTTTGGTCCAGTTTAGTTTTGCCAGCATGATGCATCATGCATGTTTAGTGTGAGCGGTAGTTTTGTTTGATTGTGCAAACGAATGTTCCTATTTATCTCCTAGAGAGTTTACCGATTTAGATACGTTTTTTAGGCGGTTTTTGATTCATGTGCGATTATTCTTAACTTATTGTTATGGTGTGTGCCCGAATAATATATAAACACACCTATGCTTGTAAGTTGGCATATAAAGACTTATTTGATGATTAGGATAGCTCTGACACAATCCACCGTTAAGCTGCACTAGTTAAATTTACTTACCGTTTGCATTACATATGCCTGACTGGATGCTTACTACTCTGGATACACTGGATACTACTGGATAAATACTTCTACCACTCGTATGAAGTCGTATAACGCAATATTTAGTATGGTGGACTGTCGATCTAAGGGTCCTGGGTTCGATTCCAGTGAGGCGATTTAAATAATGAGTTTACGTTTCTGCTCTCGGCCTGCGTGTGCACCGATGACACAGGAAGTCATAGTGTGTGGCGATGAGTGTGTAGAGTTAGAGTATTATTATATTAACCAACTCTATATGACAGCTATGACACATATCTTCCGAAAACATTATACGACAGACATACAAACACAAGAGACATCACTGATCCTACCCATATGATTTTTCATCAATGCACGGTCCTCCAAAAAGATTAATACCAGCCCCTTAATATGAAGTAAGATGATAATATTGCATCATGTACATTGCACGCAGCAACGTATAAAATCGATTAATATACACACGTTGCCAATTTATTTAAAGCCGCCATTAAAGCTGTGAGTATGTCGCAATTAGAAAGGAGACGATCGTGATTCATATTGCGGGTGACCATCGTTGGAGATGTATATACAGGACCAATGTGGGTAGTCCTGTAGCCCACTATTGGGCACCGAAGTAATTGATATCTAAGAAAATTAATTCGAAATCATTTACTCATACATGTTTATGCATTTTTCTATATTCTTATGCATTTTTCTCTTTTATTATATTATGCGGTTACGCCATTGAAGCTTGAAAATTGTAAAACAAACTCGGCATATTTAGTCGCCATACCCGAAAAAGCGGGTCAAGCCAGAGTTTCGTAAATTCATATACCGCTTAAAAGTCTCCAACAAGTTTTAACAAACTAACTAAATAAATGTGTCTTCTAAACCTGTTCTTAGAACCTGGAAAGTGATCCCCAATGTCACCAATTCCGCTCAAGATCCTACACTTATGGTCCAAGAGCTACTGGCAATTTTTGGGTAGGTATTCGAGGCAAGCTGGAAACTTGTCTCATAGCTCTCCTACTAAACCCCAACTCGGAGCTGCAGACCTGGCTGCTGAGTAGCGGGGCATTATGGACCCCTACAATTTTAAAAATGTTATTTTTTTATTCCAAAAAAAATGTTTGAGGCAATATGCAATTTTTATAATGTTGTTGTTTAATGTATAAAGAGTAGAAAAAAACATAAGCCAGACGATTTAGTCGGGGCTTTGACATTGCCAGGCGCGTACAAAAATTAAAAAAATAAGGTTTAAAAAAAGTGTTTGAGGCAACTTGAAATTTTAATAGGGTGTAATTTATAGCTAAAAAATAAGATTCTCAAAAAGACAGATCATTTCGGTGGGGCTTTCTACCCGCCAGGTGATCTAACAAATCAGGGTAAAAAATGGTTTATCTCGATTTCTGGCAAAACTACAAGTCCGATGGAAAAAGTTTAATGACAAAGTTGTAGGTAATAAAAAGATCTATACTCTTTGTCTTGACACTTTTTTCACATAACCTCAAAATGTATGTGAAAAATTAAAAAAACCAAATTTTTGGTTTTTTATTTTTATCTCTTCCAAAAAAAATTTTTTTTTTACTAAATTTGGTGAAAACCTACCTATTTTTGTCTCAAACACATTGTAATTTTTTTGATTTAAAATATTTATTTTTGCACCTTATATTGACTTAATATCGAAAAAGCACCCTAATTTTCAATCTAAAAGTCTTCAATTCAATCAAAATTTCTTTTTTTTTAATTCGGTGGGCTTTTTGTTCGTTGAAATCAACTTTCCGATGGTGTTAAAAAAATATATTATGTCGGCATCAGGTAAGCAGGGTGTTTGTATGGGTTTTCAATCGATTCTACTCTGTGTAGCATGTATTTTCATGCAAGTAGGTATTCTTCATCAAACATCCATTGTGGGATTGTTTCATGTCAGGACTTCAGATTAGGATTTCAAATAAAAGACAAGATTCCGGACCAACACATAAACAACTCATTTATTCACTGATCACTGTCTGGCTCCGTTTTAACGCTCTTTTACTTTGTTTATTTGGTTATTTACGCGGATCTCCGATTCCGACTTGTTTAATTTACTCAGCGATACGCAATATTGATTTATCGAGCAAACCATTCGCTATATTCGCGAGTTATGTGATAGCACGTTTTATTAGAACTTTATTCACTTTCAGAGACTACTCGCCTTAAGGTAGCATTCGGTTCGCGACGCGCGACTGCGTCCATCTCCATTCAACTACACGACCATGGTCGCCTGTCGCGGGGCGACCCCTAGCTTTCGTTGTTGTCGTGTTCGTTGTCGTTCTATTGCAGTACGATATGTCGGACAATTTATCCGCAGCAAAGTAAAAGTTATCCATCAGCTATTGGTGGATGAAGATTATGATGTTATTATCTATGCCTCCGGAAAAAAGGAAGAAGATTGACTCAATTTTCACATTACGAGATGTTGAGGGTTGCTTTCAAATACTCATAAAACCACATTTTAATTATAAATAAAGAAGAACAGTTCAGAAAATATTGTAGGTAAATCATAAACAGTTTGATTTTGTGAACAGATTAATAAATCAAGACATCAGACCAAGAAGAAATGGCACATCAGTAACACGGCACTTCCTATTCAGTGGATGAGACGCGTGGAGCCGCGCGGTCGCGGGTCGTGGTCGCTGAGACCGAATGCTCCCCTTAAGATTACCTTTATAACTTCTCCCGAGAATTCCTTTTACGCGGGACGACATCATAATGAACTCCATTTTGACAGATCACGCGATCTCCCGATCCATTGATAAACAATACCATCGATTAACGCGTATCACAGATTAATTCGTACCATCGATTTACCATCTCCAACATAATATATTACTATGGTAAATTTTCTCAGAAAATGCGCCTTTACTGCGACTAAATCAGGCACATTTTGCACATTTCTGAGAAAATTTACCATAGTAATGTATATTTTTTTACACCATCAGAAAGTCAGAATTTCAACGATAAAAAGCCCACCAAGCCAAACCAAGCTAAAGCTTAAAAAAAGAAAAAAATTTTTTTTTTGAAGAGATAAAAATAAAAAACCAAAAATTTGGTTTTTTTAATTTTTCACATACATTTTGAGGTTATGTAAAAAAGTGTTAAGGCAAAGATTATAGATCTTTTTATTACCTACAACTTTGTCATTAAACTTTTTTCCATCGGACTTGTAGTTTTGCCAGAAATCGAGATAAACCATTTTTTACCCTGATTTGTTAGATCACCTGGCGGGTAGAAAGCCCCACCGAAATGATCTGTCTTTTGGAGAATCTTATTTTTTAGCTATAAATTACACCCTATTAAAATTTCAAGTTGCCTCAAACACTTTTTTTAAACCTTATTTTTTTAATTTTTGTACGCGCCTGGCAATGTCAAAGCCCCGACTAAATCGTCTGGCTTATGTTTTTTTCTACTCTTTATACATTAAACAACAACATTATAAAAATTGCATATTGCCTCAAACATTTTTTTTGGAATAAAAAAATAACATTTTTAAAATTGTAGGGGTCCATAATGCCCCGCTACTCAGCAGCCAGGTCTGCAGCTCCGAGTTGGGGTTTAGTAGGAGAGCTATGAGACAAGTTTTCAGCTTGCCTCAAATACCTACCCAAAAATTGCCAGTAGCTCTCAATCTATTACCTACACTGGCTGGCAGAACAACTAAATTTTATAGACATAAATAATTGCAATACAAATTCAAAAGTAAATACACATCATGCCACTATCCTTTACAAAACCTGTGTCATTCTCATTGGCTATTGGCAACACCAACACGCATCTACAGATCACGAAGGCCGCATGCCAATGTCATATTGGGAGCAGCTGGGTCAACAATACAGGCATGGCTGTATAGAAGAATGTCTTTGTCGAGTCTACATACACGGAATATATTTGAACACAGAATAACTATTACGGACCGAATGCAACGCAGTTGCAACACCATCCTTCTCCTTGATGTTTCTCATAACAGAAGCAGGTGATCATTAAATAAAAAATAAATAAACACTCATTCAAACATCCACTAACGAGAACAAACATTTATTTGGCTTAAGTCGGGACCCTAGCTTGGCACGCAGGTTCTCTAGACTCTGCCAATTACACTCATCATCACAACCCATAACTGTCCCACTGCTGGGCACGGGTCTCCTCTCACAATGAGAGGGGTATAGGCCATAGTCCACCACGCTGGCCAAGTGCGGATTGGTGGACTTCACACACCTTTGAGAACATTATGGAGAACTCTCGGGTGTGCAGGTTTCCTCACGATGTTTTCCTTCACCGAAGCAAGTGATAATTAAATATTAATACGCACATAATTTTTGAAAATTAGTGGTGCGTGCGGGGTTTGAACCCGGAACCTCCGGTTCGGCAGTCCAACGTTCAACCACACCGCTATCACTGCTTATGCCAATTACACTACAGATTCTTTATTTATACATACGTAACTATGAAAAAATTGCAAATCCTACAAAATTCTAACATAGAAAGGAAGATTTGATTGAAACACCCTCACGCTAGAGTCCGCCGCCAACCACTGGTCGCTTGAATGCCAGTATTTTCCTTCTATCTTCTCTCTTCTTTTCTAGCCTAAAACGCTTCGATGCCTTTGGTATTATTAACGTCTATGGGCGACGGTAACCTCTTACCACTAGATGCTTGGCTGTCCAATCGGCTATTTAAATTAAACAGCTAGAGTACCATAAATCTTACTCACGTGTGTCATAAAATCCGTCAAAAACCAAAACACAATGGCCGCTGTACACGAGCCACGCAATAAGGCTGTTGCAACAACTAGTAGGTACGCTACACATTTAATGTTAGGACTTCTGTGGCTGTAGAACGGTACTTGTGCAACGGACTGCAGATTATAAAGTTGTCACACTACATTTTTTACATGGCCATTATTAGAAACGTATAACTTGTCTTGATATTAAAAATAACAAGTCCATGGCATCGTCAGTCATTAATATGAATATGCATTGCTAAGGTCGAAGCAAGTTGGGTTCGGTGATCATGGCAAAAGCAGCATCAACATCAAAAGACCAACAGTGGGATTATGTTTGTAGTACGTGAAAGCAATCTCTGGAGGCGCCACTAAGGAACAAACATATACCTATGTACATAGCTTTGATTATATACACGTCTATAATCAAAGGTACAAAGATTGTTAACCACATTACCCTCCGTTACGTCACAGAGTCGGGTATCAATCAACGAAATCGAATCGACCAATCAAACAGTCAACAGCCTCTAAACCATAACGTAAGATGTAAGAAAGAAAGAAGGTATATATTTCATCGCTAAAACTACGTAAGAAAAGCCTATCGAAAGTCAAAAACAGAAAGGAAATACTAAAAGTGGTAGAAAGCGGTAACGACCATTACCTTTCGGTTCCACTCTGAATGTGCGCTTGCATAATTAACCATTTAATTGCAGTGCACTATAATTGGGATCTTGACTATTTTCGGGAAAGTGTTTAAAACTATGTATAAAGTGTTTATAACCATAAACCAAGATCCCAGTTAAAGGTCCTAATTGTTGAGTACCTACTGTCAGTATGTCTGCTATTCTTTATTTTGTTTATCAAACGGTTAAAAAAAAGTAAACTTTCTTAAGCTTACTAAAACAAGCGGAATACCGCATCCAAATTGGTTAAGCCCTTTCAGAGATCCGCTGGAACAAACGTAGGCTTCTATCAGTTTTAGATATCGTAGAAAACCGTTTCGCGAGCCAGCTGCTATGAAATGCACTTTCATAATGACGTGTACCCATCGTGTCGCGATGACAATGGGAGCCGCCGCAACCACGTTAGGCTTTCCAGGTCAAAGCGCACGTCATGTACTGAATCACGTGCAAATTATGGCGTTTTGGTGCTAATGTAAATAATGCCCTGAATCTAAGAGTTCTAAGATTTGAATTTCATTTCGAATTTGCATACATCAGGATGCAACGCATACCTAGATTACTTGAAATTACGGTTTACAATCTTATTTATTTGTTGTTTGTTCTTACGCTTTTCGCTATTGTTTAAATATAAATAAAAAATTTAACGTCATAAATCTATTTCGCATCGATGAGTGTGCGACCCCGGAATGTCCCGAACACCGCATGCGTGTTAATAAGCGAATGGTTATTAAAAATAAATGTTACTTAATAAATTTTGAGATTAAATATTAATCAAAACAGATTAATTTCAATAAAAACTTTAGACACTAATATCTATTTAAATAAACTATGAAAAATAAACTTTTAGATCCGTTTATAAATAAAATATGATTAACAAAAAAAAAAACGTTGATGCTATAAAAAACTGGAGTCCAATCGACTGTTATTGTAGATATTAACACAAAAAACTTCGACGACTTTAATTAATTACTTTTACAGTGCAACAAGCCCATTTAAATTCACAGCTATTTAAGTTTTGAACCACGAGGAGCCTGGGAACGAACTGAACGAACACTGTTCAATAAAAACTTAATTGATTATCTGTACCGTTGTAATTAGAGCGGCTTCGTCTGTGGTATCTGTTATATTGGAGGGTGTGGCTGTGTTGGGGCGTTTACAATCGGTAATTAGGTATAATTACCGATTGTAAACGCCCCAATGTAGTTAAGGTTGTAGGTTTCGCCGTGGTAAGATCAAAAAATCAGCATACAATCAATGATTTTATTAGTAAAAAACAAGTAGTTAATATTTCTAGCGCGTGAAAAGTGAGCAGTAAAATTCGGCCAATTGTCGTACACTTCATGTCATATTCTTTTGTATATGTCGTACTCTTCATCTCTTTCTGTCTCTCTCTCTCAAAACGTCATCGGTGAGGATCCAAAAATGCAATTCGCATTGTATGAACGTGACACATCTATCCTTATGATATTGATTACCAACTGAAAAAAGCCTTTAGCCAGTTCAATGCGGGATCATTCAGGTCTTCGAAGGAGTAATTTGAATTGAGGTAGACGTTATTAATAAAACCACCCATCGAAATTTCTAGCACCTCCGACATTTCCAACGCGTTGCTAACCAAAGACGCCTTGAAACCAGTGAATTCACCATCGAGATGTAAGTACTAACGTTTATATCTCGATGGAATTCACTTATTTGCTTGCAATATTGTCAGAAAACTAAAAGGTCTTAACCACTCATTAAAGTTCAATACGAAATAAATCTTTCGTTAAATACAAAACATTTAAGGCGCCTTCAGCTCAGCCTACCTTAACCTAACCGTAAATAACACGTGGTTATAAGCGAACGAGGCTTTAAAGGCAGCTTCCAGCATAGTTGCGATGTGAATCACGGCCCACACAGCTTTATACAATACTTTGTATAGAGCCTTCGGAATGTATTGCCGTTGGCGTTGGGTTTACTGTGCGTCATACGAGACCTAACACGTGCGTTTACAATACCTTAATATACAAATGTTATTATTTCAATCAAAATATCAGAAAAAAGGTTGTTTATAAGTGTATATCTACTTAATAGTACCTAAACTATCACAAATATATTAATAAGATGGTTTAAACACAAATTATAGTGATTTGAATAATTATGGCTCGTTGGTTACTATGCAGGACTACTCTTCGAACAGTCCTAGGTTCGATTACCAGGGAGGTGTCAGTGTTTACAAACAAAAAAACAAAACGATCGTATTATCTAGTCACGTCCATATACCTTTACCATTATAACGTCTTCGTCTTTGTAACACCTCGATTGTAATATTTGGCCATTTGGTGGTATAATGAAATGACATAAGTGACAAATGTCGATTTAGAATTTCGTCATTGCTCACAAAATGTCGGTACATAGTACATACAATGCTTTGATTATATACACGTCATATAATCAAAGATACAATGATATAATATGCAAAAAATGGCGATACAACATTAGATATCTACGCCGAGGCCCTCTAGATAACTGCATACCTCACTGCACTTCCATGTCAAACAAAATGTGTATACAGTGACGTAATATAATTACGACTATATACACAGATGTTTGGCATGGCCGCCCGTTTATTTCGGGAGGCAAGGTTGGGTGAAAAAATAGCAACGCCGATTTAATACGGCTGGCATAATTTCCCTCGAGTAGAATTCGTTTGAAGTCGACGACCATAAATCCATGATTTCTAAATGAAAAAATGTTGTGGTCATTCGTAGTTTACGTACATTCAGGATGGACGATTTGTAGTCAGGCTGAATAACCGACACGGACGCGCCAACCTGAACCAATCGGTTCGGTGTTGGTGACCGTTGGTTGGTGGCGCCCAGGTCACGGTAATAGTATCATACAGTATTGTGATTCGGCCCTGTCCTTGAAATAAACGTCTGCAGCCCCGCGCGCTAGGGCCGCCACTTTCTAGTTGTAGTGAATGTAAGTAAGTAGGTAATACGCACGCTTCTTGATTACAAACCCACACGTTCGATCGTCCCTATTGCGCTTCTGTGGCTGTTGTGTACTTAATGTGTACTAAACTCCGAGGCGCGTAGGTATGATTCGCGTTCCGACCGTTTGTATGAAGGTGGAATACTGCATGATACTATTACCGTGCCCAGGTGTTGCTAATGTTTATGAGCGACGGTTACCACTTACTATCACGTGACCGTCTGCTCGATTGCCGCTGAGGACATACAAAAAAGGAAAAAAATGGTCACCGTCGCCTATCATCAGTAACACCTACTATACATCAGTAATTATGAATGAAAATCATAATGAATAAGCTTTGTCATCCGTCCCATTATAGTAATTTCTGAAACTGTTTCCATGTAGTATTCTTAGGTAGAACCGAGGTCAATGGCGCCTTCATGACAGCCAAGACTCTCACGGTGAGTAATAGCCATTTTCAATATTCCATTTATCAACAACTTGCCTACCAACTCACACATTAGCCAACACACTCATACCCCGCCCTAGGATTCCCTGTGTCGCGGGTGGCATGGGACAACATAAACACATCGCGAACACAACGACCCGAGAAAATACTTCTATCGGCACATAAATATCTACCCCGGCCGTTAATCGAACCCGGAACCCCTCCCTACGCTGGCAGGGCCACTACCAACTAGGCTACCAGGTCGTCGATTCACATCGAAGTATTGTAGGTACTTAAATTACTTTGGCTACTAACTATGATAACATTATGAATAGCTAGAATATTCGAAACAGGTAAGAAGAGAAAGATAAATCGGATGAATGCGTCGTTCGATTGCGGTGTTAAATCCAGAAAGTTTCTACTTATTCCCCTGTCTACTACATCTTATGTGATGTTTTGCTAAAATAAGAAGTGCATATGGCAACAAACTTCAAGAAGTTTATAAGGTTTAAACTTACAACACATTTAACAATAGTTTAAAAAACAAATAAAAATAATTTATCTTTGTTTGACAATCCAAAACTTTTGTATAGAAAATTAAAAATCAATATATCCGTTGAAATGGCGACCTTAACTGCAAGATACATTTTAATCGTTATGACATCGTTGCCAAATCGTCCTCCTAACTTCATAAGATACGACAACAGACGAATTTTATCACAGAATTGCAATTATACAAATACCAAGTTGTTCGACACTATTGACCGTAAGATTGAAAATAAACTGCAAATTGGAGATAGAATTTGTAAAGATTCACTTAGGGTTGCCAACGTTTTATATTTTATTAAGAATTTGTTGTGGTTGTTGTTGTTTCTTTTGCTGTTTATTCTTCTGTATGTTAAATCCTTAAGCCTTTTAAAAGACTTACTGAAAGGAAAAAGCTTTGAGTTAGTTTGCACATAAGGCATTTTTGTTCTATACCAGCGTTTCGTAAAGTGTTCAAGCGAGAAGTCTTTAATTTTATGTAACTACGTTAAATATGATCACAAGAAATACACTGCTATTTTAAACTTAGTAAAAAATCGCTTAAGTTCGTGGCGTGGAACCGTGGGGACTTTTTCACAGAACCTACTTTGCGTGCACTTTGCGGAACCCGTTCATTACTACTACGCATTACGCAATCATAGATCTATGATTGCGATTGTGCATCTATGCACAATATAATGTACGTATTATATTTCAGCAGTTGGCAACCCTAAGTAGCCTTGAGGTTAGTTGGAGTGCTTTTCGAGTGGTTGATACAGTCTCAGGGGTTTAGCGCGAGGCCGGCCCGAGCGGGAGAAGAGAGTTTTATCTCTCCTACTTTCCAATCCAATAATACTTGTGTAATACGATGTAAATTCGCAAGCAGCATTGCTCATCGATAAATGATCTGGGTTTGAAACCCACGCATGGAGTTCAGCGATCAGATTTCGTTCAAACTTTGTAGATAGGTAGATATGGTACAGCGCCCCACCCTATTTCCACTATAATAATATGTATATACTTATATTTTTCGCCCAATTCTTAAACTTATAATAAGAAATATTTTTTATTTTTTAGTTCGATTTATTATAAAACCGTGTTTTTTTAGTTTTTGTAACTATATTTTATTTTTCTTTTTTAAGACTGCGAATAAACATTTTTCTTTCTTTTTTCTAATTGTTAATTTGCCATCCAATCATAATAAAAAAGCATGTTAAAAATAAAGTGAAGTGCGTTTACGCAGAATGTCAATTTTGGGGGAATACAAATATTACGGAGAATGCCACTTTGGGCTCGAACAACTATGATCGTATGTATGTAAGTATGTGAGGTACGAGTACAATTTGAGTTATTAGAAAGAACTTACGTCACACAATTCCAAGCTTGACCTACCTCGGGCAACTAGTATGTTTGTAATCAATCCGATATTGTACCAATCGAAAACCTAAACGAGCGTTTGTAATTCGTAAACTATATCATTAGTTATATAAATAAGAGTAATGTTTGTAACCACAACTCTGATCATTAATGATCTAACAGTAAATCATATGCAACTAACATAGTAACGGCGCTTTTACAACGTACGACGCTATAATTATACGACATATCCGACGCGATGTTAGCCCTAAACCACGAAGCAAGCCCTTACACTTTTGAATCTGTACTTTTATGTATTTGGTTAAATTATATGAGGTACTTAGTAAAAATAAGATATCTTAAAAACGTAAACTAACTGAGACTATGAATTTGGATGTCACTAAAAATAATAATGAACGTAGGCATCACGCTCTAGTTAATTTTCGTCGTACGACAAATCGTATCATACGATGCAAAGGCTTACCGCTCCACATTACAATATTACTTCAGTCCGCTTATATAATAGCTCGTACCTCTTACATCGATTAACTAACCCAACCTTATTTATTCAAAAATGTAAACCACATTGAAATAACACTTTCGTCACCCCTAGTTTATAGGCCGGGAGACGGCAGTGAAGCTATGATACGCTTCGTGTATTGAGCGGACAAACGAGTCTACGTCCTCTCGTAGCAATAATTAGTAACTCCAGGGGCGTCAACAACGCGTTGCAAGTCCAGGAGGAACGTTTACGCTATAGGAATCGGTGGGTGTAAATAGAATAGAATAAATAGAGAGAATAGAGCGGTATAGAATAAAGAGTGTCCAAAAGTATGTACCAATCAGGTGGAATTAATGTAATGCATTATGTTACAAAAAGTACAAAAATGTTACCAATATTAACTGATCCTAAAGTGATAACACGATAAGACGGCAATTTTATTGTTTATTTCATATTATGTGTTAAAATGTATGGTCATGTAACATCAAGTCTTTTCTCATACAAAAACAAGTTTTAAAGCGGCGAAGTATTTTAGGAAGTGATGTAAATGTTAAAATTAGTTAAGTATGTAATCGGTTAACAAATCTTAGTAGTTCATTATGTAATTTATATCTATCAGTAGGTAGCAAAAATAGAATAATTATTCACATTATTAGCATATTTATATATTTCATAGTACATTCCGTGGGAAAACGAGGAGTTAAAACTACGAAAAAAAACCGGTCGAGTGCGAGTCACATATCTTAGAAATATTTAGGCTTCAACCGGTGACCTGTGTGTGTGTGTGTGTGTGTGTGAGAAGGGATGGATGGTATCCCACCACCCAACCATCGCCACCCCCCGCACTATAGAGGCCTAATGAAAACGAGATTTAACCTCCAACTATTTCGTCACCTCATCTGCATTCTGTGGTAACTCTGCTATTAACATTGATATCAATGTAATATAATCTTTATGACATACAAGATAAGATTGGTAATTGAATGCAATCGTAAACACTGATAACGTAATTCATTCAATCGGTATAATTAGGCAATTATAACATGCAAAAAATTCACTAATTCCTCACTAACTCATTACCTATGTACGCACTTTCAAGGTATTGCTCAGTGAACTAATATGATGTTGTTGCTATGTCGTCCTAGCAGATTTAAACAAGTAGGTTACTGCCACCACGACGACCTCGACTAGTTAATAGTGGCCCTGCCTGCATAAAGAAGGCTCCCGGGTTCGATTCCCGCCGGGGCAGATACCTATTTATGTGACAGATAAATGTCTGTTCTCGGGTCGTTTTAAGCTGGCGGTTCGCGGCCGAGACCGAGACAGGAGACCGCGACCGGCACTTGACCATAGGCAATGTATAGGCGACAACTCGCGACCGAGACCGAGACAGTCTGTCGCGCCTATACAAAGTGACGATCGCGGTCGCTTGTCTCGGTCGCTTGTCTCGGTCTCGGCCGCGAACCGCCAGTTCTAATGATGTGTTATTATGTGTTGTTCATCCCGCTCGCAACACATCCTAGTGCGGGGTTATGAGTGTGTTAGCGTTTATTTGGTTTATTTATTTACTTTAACCAGACACTAAGTAATAAAATTAATATCAATACAATCTTGCCAAGCGTGCTCACCACGACTAAACCTTATTTCATTTTCTCTTCAAATGAAATGTCTTGTTAGACTCAAGTATCTTTTCTATAATAAATCGATAAAAGAATCAATTGAAGATTGCCGACATGAATCGATAACAAAGCGCTAGATAAGATTTTAAATTAGAGATTAAAACTCCAAATGACGTAGGAAAAGAACATGACGGTGTGAATCTGGTGGCGGTTAACACGGCCAATAATCTGGGCGTCACCAACATATTGCTAAATCCGCTTTTGGCAAAGGGAGATCTCCGGCCGGGCAAGACGTCTTGCTCGGCAGGCAGCGAAGCCCCGACCCGTCTGCCGAGTTGTCGGAACTTGTATATGCGAGCGGTGTAGAAAACTTCGATAGCGTGATTCAGGCTCCGAAACGTCAGCGGGTGACGTTTTCGACGTCGCCACACGCTTATTAACTGATCTCGCGTCACTACAACCGGAGCATAAACGTCTGGTTGTGCAGGTTGACACCATACCACGATCAAAAACTGAAGAAACGTTGTGCGTGCGATCAAAGCAAACTACATACCACCAGAATACCAGATACAAATACTCGTAAGTTACAGGCTAATTATGTAACATCACCTTATTACAACTACTTGCGTACCCGCCCTCGCTTCGCTTCGGAAAACGTATTTTAAATGTTTACAAATATGTATTTAGTATTACTACGACTATTCTAAGCGTCATATTAAGGTGAAACATGCGCCAGTTTTAAGTTAGACCTCCAGCAATACATCTGTGGTAACAGCATTTAATTTAGTACTTTTTGTGTAATGCGCTTACAAACATACGGACGGACACAAATTCCAAAATAATCACTTTGTTTACTGTAGGAACACCATTGATATATAAAAAATATATTTTAACAATGAGGAACATAGACGCACTGTATTTTACAACTAATAACATGGAGTCCAATAGGGTATTTGCCCATGTCTCAGGCCATTGATTAGGTCCTAACTAAATCGTACGTATTAATATAAACGGAATGACTAAATTACGAAGAAAAAGGATATAACATTTAAACAATCACTTTAATCTCGAAATATAATTATTATAATAATATAACTACAAAATATACCTATTAAAAATTAATCTTGATTCATCGGTACGAACATTGTAAAGATTCTCAAGTTCTTCGGCGCTTCCACCTACAAACAGACCGACGAAATTATCATCAACTTTTGACTGATCCCTATTATAAATACAAGAATTTTTTTTTAAAGTGAAAACTTCTTTAGTATCGTTGTGATTTGGAAGACGATGAAACGGAAATGACGCGCAAATGAAACGAAACGGAAACGAAAAAGAGTCAAAATGGCAGCTAACGTAAAAGCAAACCAAAGCAAAACATCAATATTTGGACTGACAGTATTCGTTGTTTTGAAGTTTCACTTCTAGCACGCGTGAATTGCACACATTTTGATTTTACTTAGGATGAATTATTATTAATGTTTGACAACAATTCCATCTGATGGTAAGTAGAGATGAAGTCTAAGCTGATGGATACACTACTACTAGTTCTGACTTGACCGGTTATCTGCTGGTTAAAATACATAATTTAGTAGCCGGAGATCGCCTTGGGAGGCTAAACGATTATGCTTGGGGATCAGCCGCGCTCCAATTGTTGATATTCCGAATCAGTGATTATGTGATCAGTGATTATGATCGGTGTAGGAAACTTTTAATAGCGTGATTCTTCATCAACTGGCGTGTAATAAAGCTATTGGTGACCAAATTAGGGGTCGGCAGGTCTATGTTGTCCAGTTCGAACGCCTCTAATGTGATTAATGCCTAGTATTTAACGACAACCGGGACCTTCTAAAGATCTGTATAGTTCGGCCGACGGATCTTGGCCGCTCTGAACTTTGTTCGGATCGCTGCGCAGAAGTCAATTTTAGGGTCGAAATGGTGGCAAGACGCGCGGGGTGTCACTTTGAGTATTGTTTGTTTCGGTCACACGCTCAGTGTTTGTGTCGCTATCTCTCTCTAAAGTAAAATACCTGCACACTATATCCGAAAGCCTAACTTCAGAGCGGCCATGATCCGTCGGCCGTACTTTACCTACCATTCAAACCTCCACAATATTACTACTATTAATGATAGTACCGTCGTGGTAGATGAGAGATCGTTACAGATAAATAAAATAATTAAAGACATATTACTCAACTTGGTCAGGTACCCACTCACACAATTAAATAATTATAATAGAATGACATAATAATTACAAAAACCAAATTCCACGATACCTACCACACATACTATTATACAACTAACTATTACGAATTCACTACCAGTTAACTACGGTATTGACGACTATTACGGCAATGTTTATAAATAGTGTACTGGGAAGTATTGGACTTGGACGGTCGCTAAGGTAATCGACCCGATGCCGCGACGCGACGCCGAGGGCGTGACTTAGTTACGACTCGCTCTTTGCGGAATAAAATCGATACTTTCTTTCTTTCATGCAAGTTTTTTGTGCAAAAAGAAACTCAAACTCTCGCACTACGATTACGTGCCGCAGGTGGCATGGACAGATACAAATAAGACATCACTAACACCAAATATCCGAGAACAAAGATTTATCTGCCACATAAACAAAAATGTCTGCCCCGGCCGGCAATCGAACCCGGGACCCCTCGCTTCGGCAGGGTCACCCCCGACTAGGCAAGAAAGCATTACGATGTGTTTGTTTCAATTTGCATAATTCTTCTTCTTATTATTGCTAAACTTACGCATCTAACCGTGGACACGTTTTGTAAGTTTTTACATAATTATTATTATGTATGCAATTCCTCCGCGCGCATTCCACAAGTAATGTTTATTCTGCTGTTGCGAAATAAATATTTGGAGTAGAGCACAGATATCCTTTTAAAACAAGATAATTTACGTAATATATTATAATTATATTAAAATATACATTTATATAGTACGATTACCGACCGAACTTACTTTAATAATAATGAAAATTATGAATGGGGATTTAATTCCAGTAATTCCATTTATTCACATAAATATCGTTTCGAACTGTCGAGTCTACACTATGTCTGTGTGTTAGTCTTTTTAACGTAAAAAATTATAGTATTTTATCAAATCAGAAATACAATACCCGTATACAAAATACAATTAACAGCGAAAATGTATTTGTAATTTTGTACGCACACACAATACATAGCGTGAGCACTTGAGCAGTGAGCACCCACCCGTATCATGGTTAAATGCTTAAATGCTTAAATGAGTACAATCCAAGAAGAGTTAAGTTTAAAATCTTATGAGAATTTATTTATTTTAATAGTGTATTAGTTTTAATCTAGACAGACTACAGTAACTACTAACCATACACATATTATATCAATATCGCATCCAAGCGACTACGAATAAAAATAACAAATAAAATACTATTACATATTTACAGTACAGTGAACATAATAGAGTACCTAAGTGTACAACGCACTCAGTGTACAAAAACAACTCTACAGATAAGACAGTGTGTGTACACTTTTAGTAATACAACAGATAATGAGTGAACATTGTAAGCGAGACTCACCGGTGTCCTCCGGTGCAGCAGCGTCCCCACGGGGCTGGGGATCTTCGTGGGCGAGTGGGCGAGTGGGCTGCGGGCTGTGGGCAAACCAACGTACTAGATTAGGTTTATATCATTACGTTAACAGATGAAAATTTATGAAACCGTCTAGAGTTCTAGACCGTCTAAATAGAATTAGAACAAGACTCGTACTAACTAACGACTAAAATATAACACTAGCAACAGTCCTGCCACAGTTCTAATACCAACTAACTTTTTTACTTCTTGTAAGGTAGTGCTTGACAACAATCACACCTGATGGTAAGTGGCGATGAAGTCCTTGAAATGTTGAGCGCACTAACTTAGATAAAGCCTGTTCACTCTTCTCGAAGACTCCCACAACCAACATAAAAATTAACATTAATAACTAACATTCTAATGCCGTTTGCTGAACTAACCAAAATATAGTCCTGATCTGAGTCTTGTTCTGTGTCGGTCATAGTTTTCATGGGCGGCAGCGGTGGTGCTGCACGCTCATTTGCTATCTTAAATCCTTATTAACCACAGACGCATTTATGCAGGTTTAAGACATGAATAGACGGAATACTATTGTAATATAAATCCGAACCCGGAATCGAACCCGGGACCCCTCGCTTTGTAGGCAGGGTCACTACCAACTAGGCTACGTGGTCGTGGCTCGGTCTAATCGGCTCGTTTGTCGGCTATTCAAATAATATACGCCTATCATCTTCAATCAAGCCTTGCAAGTGAACGGCTGCTATACATTTTGTAACCATGTTACAAATTACTAACAGTCAATGTTACTCGGATATTAATTTAAGTTAGCAGTCGAAACAATATAACACTATATTAATTCACCGTTAGCCCGTATTTGTAACTGAATAGATTAAGTGATTTGTGGAGGTTTCGTGGAGGGTGGATTTATCGCCTACATTCGTTTGTGCGGGCTCTCGGGCTTGGTAAAGACATTAAACAATTAGGCATTGTTTCATGAAATAAATTTAAATGTATATGTAAGTATTAAAATACCTATAAAATGTATAATAATTAAGTACACAGATGATCAAAAATAGAGTGTTTTATAATTGTTGAAAACAAAACTGCTAAACGGTTATTTGTGTGCAGTGCATAACACGCTGTGAAAAAATATATCAACCTACATACGTTTATTATAAAATAATAAAATATCTGGAAACTGTCATGCTTCGGGTCTGTTCTAATTGGCATAACTATATCCAATTCTGCGCATCTGTTAATAATCATGACATGTTAGTTATAAAGGTAGTATATAGGTAGTATATTATACTACCTATATATATTATACTACCTATATACTACCTTTATAACTAACATGTCATGATTATTAACAGATGCGCAGAATTGGATATAGTTATGCAAATATTATAGTTATAAAGGACTTTACTGAATATTTTTAATTTTGGAATCATTAACGAATTATTCGAATTCAAAATCATATATAGATATCATCACGTCATATTTTGAGTGTATTATCGTATATCATCGAGAAAAAACGGCGAAAGAGTTATTCATACTTAAATATATTGGTTAAATAGACCAACGGACAGAGAGACCATAAATCCAAAAAATGATGAAAATTAGATAGTAGCCGATTCTCACTTACTGAATATGCATATAAAATTTCATAAAAATCGTCAAGCCGTTTCCGTGGAGTATGGTAACTAGCATTGTAACAAACACACTGTTTTGCATTGAAAGATTGGTTTGTTAAAAATGCTTCGTTTTAATTTAACAGCTTTTATGTCTGACCTATTTTAGTAAATCAACTTTCCTTTCGCCGTCATAGGGGTAATCACCAAAAATACTTTGTACATTTGTATCACATTAACGTCATATCTTCCAATAACTAACTATAACTATCTAAAATCGCAAATCGTATGTAAAACGCAGTCGTGCAAACCATTAGAACGACCGAACTTTCATTCGGTATTAAAACCGCATTCACCACAGACATTACAAGGAATTCGTACCTAAATTGTAGAAAACCGTTACAACGCTGTGACGCTCTTTCAGTAGACATTAACGGCTTCTGCATTAAATCCCTCATTCACAACAGAACTGTTAGATCAACAAGATCTGGAGATCTTTGGGGTCAAAAGGAGACTTTCTTTAATTTTAAGGGAAACCTTAAGCTTTTTTTAATATAAAAAGCCGATAAACGGGAAGAAGAGTCATCAGAATGCGATGTCGACAAAGAAACAGAGAGAAAAAGAAAGAATTCGAACGACACGAGCAAATTTCGGTCCTAACGCGCCGGTTTAAATGATTAACGGGTTTGTACCCTTTGGATATTGAGGAAACGAAGAAGTCTATTTAACAGTGACCACTAACTAAATGGATTGTCTGTTCGTTTGTCGCCCAAAAAACATCGCATCTAACTAGCTGGGCTTTTCTAACGGCCGGGAATATCTTGATTCCACAACAACAATAGGGTCAGCGATTTTCGACTCAATAAAATGCATATGCTACCTTTAATTTCAAACACCTACCGATTTTATGAAGGTTCTTTCGATGAAACGACCCGAAAATTCCTGAGAAAGATTGTTTAACCTGTGCTCCGGTAGGGATCATCATCGTTATCAACTCAACCCATAACTGCTCCATTGCTTGTCTCAGATCACCTCACACAATTTGAGAGGTACAGGCATGGTAGCAGGGAACTGGTATAGTTCATCATTCTGGCTAAATGCTGACAGGAATATTCGAATTAGAGATACCCTCATTAAGTAATTATAATGGACATTTTTCGTAATAGCCCGTGAAGTCGGTGAATCCCAACATTACTTAACTTGCTCGATTACCTACGATCGTCATAAGCTCTGGTGTTATGGGTGTTATTACAATAAATATGACGTGTCATTGCCGGCCGCCTCTAATCTCATTAGACCAGTCTGGTAGTACATAACTTCCGGACATCAGACGCGGTGTATGAAAACTTCGGGATCATACACTTCTTTCCTGTAGAGTAAAACCGACAATATACGAGACGATTTCGCTCGAGTAATCGTAGTAATCGAGCAGGATCAGCAAAAAGTGATGAGATGACAGCTAGCTAGGCTAAGTGTGGAGTGATGAGGTGCGGTGAGGAGAGGCGAGATATGATGTCTTCCAAATGTTTCTGGCCAGTGTGCCAACAAAATATAACTGGCCAGCGAGCAGGCCGTCTTCAAGAATAAACATATGATTAATAAAAATAAGGGAAAAGAGGAATGGATGCCTTCTATCGCACTCATACAAAAAAGGAACAACTTACGCAGATGACACGAAAAAAAGAGACAGAATGATATTATGTTTGGTCTCATTTTGCGTGCCGGTTTTTTCAAGGAGAGCACAGTTGCTCACAAGCAAACTTGACAGCTGACCGTCTAATTTGTCTTGTGCCACATACAATTGTAGTTTCTAGTGCTATCTCATGTTGGCCACGCTCACCAGATGTCTATATCCTTCTCTGTCTACGCCAAGAGAGCTTGATGTTGTCATATTGTCATTATCATAAAATGGTTTGGAGCACGTTCTACGAGTGCCAATTGTACTTCCGGTTATAATTTTGTTAGCCATGCCTGATGTCAGAAGTTAATCAAGTTTCTCCACATTTTATAATAGGAAGTTGCCCTTTTATAACTTTAACATTAATTTACCATGAAACAGTAGGTCCTAAACAGGGTGGATTTGACAAAGGAAAAGGCAAAAGTCATACCCGTTCACCTAATAAGGAGGAATGAGTGGGCACTCTCAAACGAAGCCGCGGGCGAAAGTTATTTATGAATGATTGCAATAGAAACTGAATTTATGCATATTAATTATACAATAATTGAATATCATACATGTATATTTAAAGGTTTTTTATGTAAAAATTTGACGTCGCGTCGTAACGTCCGTAACAAGAAATACATCACCGATGCTTACCGTCCAAGAGAAGGAAGAACGAAAGAAAATCTCCCTCTCCACCTCCCAGCCGGAACGTGACAAATTTTGTGTATTGCACACAAATAAATAAAAAGTCTGATAACAGCTTCTTGGAGGGTTTCGGAGTATGGAGAACTATACTCCAGTCAAGCCAAACCAATTGGTTCATGGTGCTTTCGCTGGCCGACGGACTGGGATATGAAAGTTCCCTTCTGATGAAGGTCGCTAGATTTGGTACCAGTCAGTTTAATCCTGACTATACACGTGCCTCTGTAGTAATTTCTCAAAATTTTGTTCGTATTTTTTTTATTTGGTCTAAAGTTCTGAACTAGGGTTTCCTTTAGCAACGAGCGGGTTAACACTAATGTTTACTACCCGACATAACATCATTTGGCATTGTGATATGACGGAAGTACGTTCACTGGACCGGAAAATGCGCTATATCACGTCGCAATAAGGTTTTGTATACGTAGATTGCCGTTATCGGTGCAGATAAAAATCTTGGCGCAACGATAATGCAGCCCGTCAGAAGTGGTACTGTACGTGTGTGTGTGCATGTGTGCGTGATTCTCATCACACGGCTTACCGCTACGTGTGTATCAATGAAAATACACCGGCCAAGTTCGAATCAGAGTTAAATCTTTATTAATAACTAGTAACCTGCCCTCACTTCGATGATATAAAATCAATATTTAAGGCTAACTAAAAATTGTTATAAACCGCCTAAAGTTTAGCTCTGTGTGTGGCCGTTCCAGAGATTAGCGCGTTTAAACATACAAGTAAAATATAATTGATAACGTAATACCGTTATAGTTTTATCTCAAATCTGTTTATTAGATATACTTATTTTGGAAATTTTAATATGGTTATAGTTCTCGATATAGAGACCAAAACATTTCACATATTTTTAGTATTTAATTGTTACACAAATTCTGAACAACTAATAACAAATCCTGGAAATTACATCACAGCTTGTATTGGTCAACAGTTTTATTGCTATATTTGATTCAATTTAATTTATTGTTTCATAACAGCGAAGTATAGTATCATTCACTATAAATTACGAGGTTTATTAGGGACCGATAACATAATAGTCCTCGTAAAAATGTCCTGTAATTAATAATGCCTGATAACAATGTTGTTAACGAGTTGTATAACAAACATAATGTTATGTTGATGGTGTAAAGGGTAAACAAACACATTGAGACAAGCAAATTAAAACAATAAGCAACTTTTCATTTTCGAATTGAATTTTTCATTGACGAATTTTCATTGTTATTTTTACTTTAACAATACATTTTATTATTTACACCCTGGTCTGATGGAATAGGATTGGGTTGGCAACGAATATCTATTCATAAAACTTATTCACAGCAAACTACTACTAGTAATGTAATAGTATTAAGTTAATTAATTTTGCATGCCATTAGTGAATGGCAAATTTGAGGCCTCTATGTAACTGACATAACATCCTAAGCATGTAACCACATTTATGCAAATAAAATATTATTCATTCATTCAAAAAATACTACCCAGAAACAAAATGTAACTAAGTATGGCTTTTAAATTCTGAAAACTAAAATCAATAAAATTCATTTTTATATTCACACAATATCTGACTGTAATATTACCATTATGAACTTTAAGTGTATCATGAACACATTTTGTAACAGGCATACAGCAGAGATAACATTGTTGATGCCTTATCAGCTTTAGTGATTGTTTACTTTGAAATTGGACACTTCGTGTTCAGTTTACTGAATGTGTCAGATATATGTGTATTTGTGTAAGTATTTGTGTAAGTGTATTTGTGTGTATAAGTGTATTTGTTTGGTTTTTCCATTTGTCTTCATTACCATAACAAATATTGCTCAGCCAGTACTTCTTAAGATTCTCTAAGTCATGTCACCGATTAAGTGTTTAGAGGTAACCATTTAAAATTAATAGTATTCCCAAGTAAACCTTAAGGATTTTCCAAATATGATTTGTAATGGTCCTGATAAATTAACATAAATAAATAATAAATAAACATTAACACTCATGCCCCTGCACTAGGACTCCCATTGTTGCGGGTTGCATGGACAACACTAATTACACATCACTAACACCCAACACCCGAGAAGAGAATCTCACTTAAATGAAAATCGTTATTGTAAAAACTTCTATTTAAGTACATAATGACCAAGCTTCCTGTTTTAGGTCATGTTTCCCTTCATTTAGATGGCAATATTGAATACAGAGAATAGTACATAATACTATATAACATAATAAGATTCTTATCAGAATCCATCTTAATAGCGCATTCAGCACTGCCTAATCTATAGATCTAATTATATCTATTGATAGGAAATTAATTAAAATGCAGATAAAGTAGGTTTATTAAATTTTATAGGTACTTAGGTAGTTATAATGTAGATGCAAACTACAAAAGCTTCACTGTTTGGAATGCTACGTGTGATGGCAATATGGCAATTTATTGGTAAATCGGTAAATCCTTCATCTCAATAAAATAATTAATGTTAAATGAACATCACATAGAATTATAATTATGTCAAAACATTACCTTATATTAAATCTTCTCAAACTCATCACGTAAGAATGTTAGTTCCAATATCATAAAACAGTAAACTCTATTGTTAACAATGATTCACAACAGGAAAGCCGAGTGTACTTACGTTTTCCTGGAATGAGTCTCGGGCTGATCGGTGGGCGGTCTTCCACCGACAATGTGCTATTCAGATCTGAATCCTTGCCTATGTTATTGTTGTACTTTTTAACGCTTTCCGCCCAATCGTGTATCCATGTCTTGTCTCCCTTGCACCTATTCAGACTTAAATACGACAGCTGGCTCACAACCTGATCTGGTGCCACCTCTCCTGATTCTTCCCTTAGAGCCTCCTTGACATTTTTTAGAACTGTGCTTTCAAACTTTGTGTCTTCCAATATTCCCTTACCACTGGGTAATGACACAGGCACGGACGATTCTCTCGACAATCTATGTACATAATCCGTCTGATCAATATCAGACTTGGTTAAGCTACATCGTCGACGAACAGGCATCTCAATTTTAACAGGAAACTTGGAACTTAACACACCAGATGTTGTCACAGAAGTAAAGATACCTACATCTGGTTCTTCCTCATGTTTCGGAGGGGACTTAGCAAAAGTCTTCTCTGTTATAGTTCGCACTCTGTTCTTGATTTTCTCTAAATAACTTCTTGTAGATTTTATTTGTTTGGATGTTTGTGCAGCTAAATCATTCTCAGTAGGAGATTCGTAACAACAGGATATTTCTAACACATTTTTATCTTTTGATACCTTATTCGGCAACTCAATAGTTTGGTTCATTGCTAGTGGACTTCGTAAAGCTACATCTCGTCTCGGCTCCTTAGTAATTACTCTATGAGGATTAGGGAAGTCAAATACTAGGTCTGGGTCTTTTTCTTTTTTCTCGAGAGCCTCCTCAATTGATTTATTCAGTAAATCTGCACCAAAAGTTCTATCTATACTCATTCTAGCCTTCTGTTCCTCTGTATAATTATCTCCTTCAATTGTATAGGTTCCAGTAGAGGAGTTATTTGACTGTCTGTCCACATCATCATCAATAAATAGCTGTTCATGTTTCGGAGGGCATTTCTTAAACAATAGATCAGGAGTTTCAGACATGGCTCTGCTCTTCCTATTAAGTGGACTTTTGGAAGGTTCCGGAGTTGATAAGCCATTGTCTGGTGTAAGAATATCTAATTCAGGACTGGATATGTCTGTTAGCATAACACCTTCAGGACTGTGGTCCATTATATCGGCCATAGGGTGTTTGGTGTGATAGCTGGAAGAAAGGTTACCATAACTTGGTGTCCGATGGACGTCTCTAACATAGGAACTGTTTGCGGTTTTAAGGGGCAGGTTCAGACCTTGGCGGGTAAAGTTATCGCTGCGAGACATTATACTATCGACAATAGGACTTCTGGACGTTCGTTTTGGCTGGAACATGTCACCGATTGGGGATTTCGCGTGCCTGTTTGTTATGGGGCTAGTGATGTGCGCTTTATCTACGTTCTGAACTAGTGGACTGCTGCGGAGTTTAACTGAGCTGGAGACGGCACTATCTTCTTGATCGGAGGAAAAGTATCCTTCGGAGTTGTAGCCCTGGGTTTTCCGGGGCAGCTTCCCGCTCATAGGCGGCCGTTGCGTCGCAGGCGATGGCCTGGTCACACTCGCTGACATGGACTGCACTCTTTGGTGGCGGGCCTGCGACTTCTTAGCCAACTCCTCCAGCCGACGATTGTCGACCTGCTTGGCGTCCCCAAAGTCGATGGTGAACGCCATCGGATGTGGTTTCGGCGTACCAGGCTCAGACTTATCATCCTTTCCTCC
Source organism: Ochlodes sylvanus (assembly GCA_905404295.2). Taxonomy (NCBI): domain Eukaryota; kingdom Metazoa; phylum Arthropoda; class Insecta; order Lepidoptera; family Hesperiidae; genus Ochlodes; species Ochlodes sylvanus. Next base: position 1,518,560 of record FR990141.1, on the reverse strand, counting down.
CTGACCTGCCTCAACATCGTTATCGCTGCCTGTATCCGATGTTTTAGCGACAGCACCGTCCACTGCAGCGCTCTGCCCTTCCGATAAAGGACTAGAAACGTCTTCCACTATAACACTCATGTTTTCAAGGATTCGATAAAAGTGACATCATATTCACAAACATATAGCTTTCATTTCATTGCACAGCCTTTGTTTCACTTCGACGGAACAAAATGAAAGTAACACAGCACAGAAACACTAGATTAGGAAAATGTAAAAAAGAATTGTTATACGAAAAGTGGAACGAGAACGTTAATAAAAAAAATATAAACTAAAACATTCGTCCACAATTTGATTTCGTTCGTCGCGATTCGCACGTAATGAGTATTGGACGAGCGACACGGCCAGCGAACGACAACACACACGACCAAACGAAAAAGACGAATGTTTTCGGATCACACGGACGGAGATTCAAGCAATTAAATTGAACTGCATTTTACTACCTATTACATTTTTCTTACAATTTGAATAGCAACACTGAAAATTAAATTAAATATTATTTTAATATTAATATGATTAAGGATAAATACATGCAAAAAATGAAGTTAAGAATTAGTGTTTAGCTAGAGAAGTAGTATTAAATCATTATATTTTAATATTTTTAATAATAACATGACATTTTCATACTCATTGCACTTTTATTTTTGTTAATAGAAACACTTATCTAACTGTCAAAATGACAGCGTTTCTGTTTACGTATTACGCGCAGTTTGCGATAATCTCAACTCAAATATATTATTGTATAATTATTAGGTAAGCATTTTAAAGTGATAATTGACTTGCAAATGTTGCAGAATTAATGCAAAGATAAAATGATACAAGAGATAAAACCCTGGCGTTCAAGGTGCGTGAAAAGGACCTTTGTAACGTAAGACTCATAAGTCGTTGTGTCAGTGCCATCTGTCACTCACTGTCAGGGAATGAATATGAAAACGTCAGTGGTCGTAGAAGTTAGGCCGAATGTCATCTTAATGTACCTATACTGACTGAATCACTCAAGTTTCCAAAAAATGGTAGAGGCGGCCTTTTCCGAAGACGGAAAATATTATTCCTCTTTAAGTCAAGATGGCAGATTACGAATATGGGACACGGAAACTAACGTACTCAAACAAGAGTACACGCCAGATTTACATTTAACCTCACCTCCGTCGTGTTTACAGTGGATATGCGCCGCTCAAAGTTCGGTAAGTCACACGTGGTGTTTTATATTTTATTCTAAACTTGTATCACCTTTATCTTATTAAATAATTATAAATTTCGCTACATTCAACATTGTACTTTTTATTGTGTAACTGTACATTACAGATATATTGAGTTACGAAAAGGTAACAACAACATAACCTATGTTTTCAGGGTCAGAAAGGCGTTCGCAGGAAATCTGTCAGCGACTCTGAAGTACAATGCATAGCTTTAGGCACAAACAGTGGAAAGATTCTTATATATTCAGTTTCACAAGCCAAAGTGGATACTGTTTTAATAAATCAAAAAAACAGAGACGCACACAATAGTAAAGTGACATGTTTGGATTGGCACACGAATTACGGACTTCACAGCTGTAACGGCGACAATTTTATATATGAATGGGACTTGCAAAGCGCATCTGTTAGATCTAGGTACAATATAAATATAGCTAGTAAGAATAAACACGGGAACATTGTTAGTGCGATCAAAATTGTGCCACATTATGAGGTGAGTTTGATGTGATCTTAAAATATTTGGGTGGATGGCTAGTGGTAAAATTCTTGACAACTTGATAACTAGCAGCGATGCGGATGGGTGTCGCGGCGATGAACGATTTCAAACCGTAAAAGAACCGTTTTACGATGTGCGACGATGGAACCATTTTTACGTCTTGGGTATGAACGACTTCGTCGTCGTGCCACAAACAAGTCTTCGAACTACTTGAAACGATTTTTTGACTCTCGTCGCGACGCGTCTTCAGAATGAAAATGTTTCGCCCTCTCATCTCAGAACGAAGAGAATGTTTCACATTCGTTCTCCATGCAGTTCCAACAATAAAAAGTCTATCTTATGTGCAAATGTATGGAGTCGATATTTAATTACCACCTGAATACAGTCCTACACATAGATCTCAAGGCCAGCAGCCTAATTATTGTACTGTTACTGAATAGAATAGTAAAATTCATTTACTATAGCTAGGAGGAGCCGGAATAATTATGACATACTAGCGACCCGCCCTCGCTTCGCTTCGGGAAACTTATTATCAAGTGCTTAAATATAAAGTTTCATGGTTCTTTAAGAGATGGCGCTAGGCCGATGGCGTTCTTATTCTTTAAGTTAGGAAGGTTCACCCCTAGATGGCGCTGTGCTTAAAACCCGAAGAAATCCCATACAAACTTTCAACCTCTATTTCAACCTCTTCATCCCTTTTTGTCGCAATAAAAGGTAGCCTATGTCCTTTCTCAGGGTCTAAAGATTGTCTGTGTCAAATTTCATCAAAATCGGTTGAGAGGTTTAAGCGGGAAAGCGACACAGACAGACAGACAGACAGAGTTACTTTCGCATTTATAATATTAGTAGGGATTTTAAAATTTAAGAAAAAAAATAATTGTAAAATAAAATTTATATGGTACAAAGAATGCACCAAATATTTTTTCGATTTAGTATTACTTAGAATCATGGTCGGAAAGCGTGGTTACAAGGTTTCTGTTTGAACTCCTAACGCACTGTATACTTACTCCATTGACTTAAAGTACAAAATCACCTTGCATAAGAAATTGGGATTGTTGGTGAAGAATTAAGTTTCGGGAATTAAAGCCGAATGTACTGAAATAACTAAGTTGTATTATTTCCAGAAAACTCCTGCAAAGTATCTGGTGGCTGCGTCGTGGCAAATCCGAGTGTGGAGGCTACATAACTCAGAAGCCACTGTTATTAAATGTCTCGGTCACAACACAGCCCCTCGAGCGTTATTGACTATTGCTACTTCGAACAACACTTGCTGGCTTATTGAGGGGTCACAGTATGTCTCTAAACATTATTTTATCCTAGTACAAAGTATGCATTACTAACTGGTTGTGGCTTTAAAACTTTATAATCTACTTGCTATACTATTTGCGCTGTAGCATGGTGCGGGTGACAGTTGCCTGTATGACGTTCATATCTGTCATCAGAACTACTATGCGTTACGTTATACTCATAACATGCTTAATTTTTCTTTCTTTTCTTTGATTGATTTCTTTCTTTGATTTGTAGATTCTGGTTGGGTTTAATTTAATTTACTACAGTTATTAATGATTTAATATATTACGAATGTGGTACAGCTGAAAATCGCGGCAACTATCAAGAAGTTTCAGTAAAGTTTCGTGAAACGAAACTTTCACCTGCACCATGCTACAGCGCAAATAGTATAATCAATTTGTGATAGGTGTGAGTGGTTTGAATTTGAATGTTTGATTGCCGAACAAGGGAGCTTGGGTTTCAATTCTGCATGCATCTCAAATTTTAAAAAGTTGTTTGTACCTTTATTAGATATTAAATACCTATTACTTCTTTGGTTATGTAATTCATAGTGACGAAACCTGCACATCTGAGAGTTCTCTATAATGTTCTCATGCTCTGAACCCAGCAGTGGAACAGTGAAGGCGAGAAAAACATTGGAAGACATAATATAACGCCCATTTAAGGGGTTTCTTTGGGCTACAATAATTATTTATCAATTTGTTATAAATGAATCATTGTTGAAACAAAATCAGTAGTAATGACATTTTTCCAGGAACGAACGTCTACTGGCCTTTTGGGATGTAACAATAACAGATGATCACATACCACAGCAGAATGGCGAAGAAGTGACACCAAGCAAACGTCAGAGAAAGAAATCTATCACCAACGCTGTTGTTGTACCCACACCCACTTACAACTTCGTTCTAGAAGATGCCCCGAGGATAGTTGATGTGCAAGTGAAGTCTGAGGACGGTGGGAACAAGCTGATGATGGCCGCTGCAACGAGAAGTGGTGTGGTACACTACTATGGACTTATGTTAAATGGGTTAGTACTGCATTTATGTTATGATTGACCTATATATACATTTGGATTGGGAGTCAGTACTCTCTTCCTTACTATTTCTCTCATATTTCAATGCATTGGTGACGACGAGCTATAAAGATTGGTGATGAAACTGTAAACACATTTTGGTGACAATGACTATTGACCATGAGGGGGCTCGTCTACTCGTTTATAGGCTATTTATATGGAAAAGAAAAGCAGTTTTATTAAAGAAAAGTACTTAACTGTAACATAGACATTTCAATACTTTTTTTATACATTGAATGCAACATATCCGTTATCGGTTCCAGATCGTCGTCGAAGCCGATGAAGCCGTCGGTGACGGTGCAGGTGACGACGGCGGGCGCGCGGCCGCTGCCGCTGCAGTGCTGCGCCGTGGAGCCCGCCGGGGCCCTGCTGCTGGGCTACATGAGTGGGCCCCTGCTCGTGTTCGAACGACTCGTGAGTCACTGTTTTACAGTATTACTAAAAATTACTCTGTACCTCACTTTTTTGCTGAAATTTCCCGGGCGGCCTGAATTTTTCAGAGACAGACATACAGACGTGGTGGGGGACTTTGTATTATAATACCCCCGTACCCTAGTTGGTGTTAACGTTTATTTATTTTAATATGTTAAAGATGTTTCTCGAACATCCGGTTGTAGAGAAGACCAATTTTGATGGAAAATTGGTTTAGCCGTCCCAGAGAAACAGACTGACAGACGAAAGTAAAAAAAAATTTAACATTTTAGTATCTTGTAAATATTATAAGCACTTGAACACGCACGCACGGTTACTTTGAAATCATATCTATACATTATAGATTAAAACAATATTCCATGTATGTGTGTATGTTGCAGACGCCAGACATGAAAACAAAGACCCAAGTGTTGATCCGCGGCGAGGCGAGGGAGCCGGCGGCCGCGCAGAACGACGTTAACAAAGTGCGGGCGGGCGCGCGCGATGACGTCACGTACGTCGAGCCGATGGGCGGGGTCAGCAGGAAGCGGCCCACGGCGGGGGGCAAGGTCAGTCGCCGTGTCTCTTGTGGTCTTGATGTAGCTTAGGACGATCGAACAACACTCAAATTGGGGCTAGGATGGTTAGGCTAAGTCCTGTTAGCTGTTAGTAATAGTCCTGTTAGCTGTTAGTAATAGTCCTGTTAGTAGAGTCTCGTCTGTTCGTTCGTTGTGTGTTTTAGTGATGTGTTATTTGTGTTGTCCACGCTATCTGCAGCTCAGGGAATCCTATTGCGGGGCCCCCGCAGCGGGGGTATGAATGAGTGTGTGTTTGTTTATTGATTTATTTTGTTGGTCCAGGTGGAAGTGTCGATGGAGGCTCGGCTCGCCAACCTGTCGGTGGACGTGGCCGGCCGGAGCAAGTCCGCCGTCAGCCAGAACCTGACCAAGCTGCTCGTGCAGGGGCTGCACTCCAAGGACAAAGGGTACGGCTGCTTCGATGTCTCATCCGTATACACCGGTGTGGTCTGTGCGCGATTACATAACTCCACTTCTATTCATCTCAAAGGAATTCATTAAAATGTGATGTGGTGACATTAAATTGGTGTAGTAATGACCATCTATACAACTACATAAATAAATAAAATTTGAGTGTCTGTTTGTAATATTAAAATAACTGCTTTTTACTAAATGCATTATGGATGTGTACACGGTGCATATACCAAAATAACATTTTTTACAATTTTAGTCTGTATGTCTGTTTGAGCTAATCTATGGAACAGCTGGACCGATTATGACGGGACTTTCACTGGCAGATTGCTGACATCATAAGGAGTAACTTGGGCCACTTTTATTTTAGATTTTTTTTTTGTTAAATTCCACGCGGACAAAGTCGCGGGCACAGCTCAATTATAAGCATAAGCTAATAAGCAGCTATTTAATAATAATATTGTATTGTCTATTGTCATCATCAGATATATATTGTATTGCTAAGTGGAAATAAAGCTATAAAGATATAAATAATAACGTATTGTCATAGGATAATACAGTTGGTATTGCAACGCGACGAGCCGGGCGTGGCGGCGCGCACGGTGGCGGCGCTGCCCGCCGACCACGTGCCGCTGCTGCTGGAGCAGCTCGCCGACATGGCCACGAGGAGGACCAGCCAGTGAGTGTCGATGGTGGACATGGTGGTAGCCTCGTTGGGATCAGGACTTAGGGGTTGTTCAAGTATTACGTAAGCACAACAGGGGGGGGGTCTTTGCTTTGCTTATTTTTGATGACATGGGGGTGGGGAAGTCTAGATGGTGATTACGTTAGCAATGTAAATTTTTTTTTTCACTTTTTCAGATTCCCCACCATTTTTTTTTTATCAATAAACCATTGAATGCAAGTACTAATGGTAAGCATGGGGGGGGGGGGGGTAAGAGATTTGCTTACTCTTGCTGACGAGGGGGACGGGGGGGTTAAAAATTGCAAATAATCTGCTTACCTAATACTTGAACGGCCCCTTGGCCACGTTGGTGGTGTTGATTATAATCGAAGTAGTGGTGGTTTATTTGAAACACTGGGTTTTAGTGAAATACCCGCTGCTTCCACATTAGTAAGACAAACTAAATACGACAACTATCATTGATAAACCCCACAGAATACCAACGAGTAACTCTGCCTGCGAAGTGAGGAGTCCCGGGCTCGATTCCCAGCTGGGGCAGATTATGTGACAGATATATGTTTGTCCTCAGGTTGTGGGTAGTAGTGATGTAAAGTTTGTGTTGTCCAAGTCATATGGTTTGCCAAACAAAAAAGAAGTGAAGGACCGTCATCATTTTTGGATTTCCGACACTGAAACCAAAAAAAATTAACTGCCAGTGACATGTGCAATTATTTTACACTATCTCGTGTTGGTGTTGTTAGATGTGCAGCGGTGTGCACGTGGCTGTCGGCCGTACTGCGGTCACACTCGGCGCTGCTGCTGGCCACGGTCAACTCGCGGACGTCTGACCACCTTGTCAAGTTGCTGGCTATATTCACACACAGGTACGTTTTATAATCAAAAAGGTTGTAGGCGTAGTTAAAGAGTGTGTAGTTTTTACGAGAAAACGCGAATTTTGTTATGCGATAGTCGCTAGACAGAATCAGTCTCTCCTGTGTGGTGTTAAGATCTTTGTGTAAGGATTATATTATCAATATTATCATTAAGAAATTAACATTTATGCTGCTACCATGCTATATATTTATGCAGCTACCATCCGTTTGCTAGTGTAAGCCGTCGAAGGACTTGTGTTTTGGCTGGGAGCTGGAGACGGAGAGCCAGTACCTATCAAAAGTCAAGGCAACTGTAACGGTGTATGTATGTTTGTTCTCAGACGGTCACAGCTCTGCCAGCTGCTGAACCTGCGCGGGCGGCTCCAGCTGACGGCGGCGCAGCGCTCCGCCCGCGACCTGCAGTGCGAACACCAAGAGCCCGTCCTCGACTACAATGGTAATGCTCGGTTTGGTTTCGGTTTTGTGCTTGTTTCTTTAGAATACATTAATGGTTGTGTTTCTACTACATTATTGCGCTTTACCATCCTAGCCATCGCCACTTACCATCAGCGCCCCAAGTCTGCTAGTTTTTGGAACGAAGTTCCCTATCGCGCGTTGCGAAAGGGGGCTAGAGGGAATTCATACGAAAAGTTGTAACGAAAAATTCATACCAAAAAAGTTGTAACGACACTTTTTGCTTTAGTAAGCTATTGTAAGCCGTGCGGCGTGCGCACGTTTTATATTATTAGTATAACATATATAATAGTTATATTATGTTATATTTTTTTTACAATTCCTTCACTGATTAATCGAAAGGAACATCCGGGTGTCCCTTGACACCTCTCAAGTTTTAAATGCTTAAATTGCGTCTTGTCGGAATAGTTTGCCACTTTCAAAGAGAATATAACCACTACGTTTTAGCCACTTTTTAAATGTGTCAAACTATTTAAACACAAGGCAATTGAAGGATTTATATATCAGCAAAATGGGGGCCCAGGTGGGATCGTATCAAGCATTGAATTAAAGTAAGAAAAATCACTTGCGACTTGTGTAAGGTGGTTACATGGCCTTCGGTTACAGACACATCATCGGAGGAAGAGATGGAGGTCGGGCAGTACCAGTCGGACAGCGAGCGCTCCTGGGAGGCGGAGGACGCGGCGCACAGCGACGGCGACAGCGGTCACGAAGAGAATGATTGACCATTATATTTGATTACCTAAATTATGTAGTTTCATTTATCTGCAGTTTCTTAAAACAGTTTAGTAAATATGTTCAAATAGTATTGACACAGGAGTGGGTGAGGGATAGGAAAGGACACGTTACTTCACTTCAGTACTCGCTGCTCTTCGCTTTTCCTCTTATTTCTTCTTGTCCTCCTTCCGGAATCGCTTCCGAAACTGAACTGCCTATGCCGTTTTTTTTTGCGTCCTGACAAATTTGAATGGATCAATGGACACCCTCCGGGAAGCGCGGGAGGGAGGTGTTGAATGGTCATGCATACCAACACAGCCGGCAAGCGTTGGTTATGTGGGGTTGGTTACCAAAGAGAATAAATGTTACATACCAACATACATCTCAAGCTAATAAAAGCGTATTATAAATGATTTGGCTACATCGAGAACATTCGAGGAATTCTATTTACAAATTTCTTCTATCTTGCTCGTACATTTGCTTTACTGTACTCCCTTTTCGAGAACTTTTCTCGAAATTCCATCTTTAACCATTTTGGAGTGAGGCTATATGGCTGGTTTTAGTGTCACGCGGACCGTCAGTACAGATCGCTCCGCACAGACCGATCTGTATAAGGGACAGGTTACCCGAAGCGAAGCGAGGGCGGGTTTACTAGTATAATCATGGACTTATTATTACTATGGGCGTCGGGTCCGCGCTAAAAAATGTCCGAGCCAAAGGAGCAACAAACCGCAAGGAGAGCAACAATTCCGCGTTCACGACTGCAATCGAAATTAAACCGTGATGTAATGATTTTAGTGTTTAAATTACCTTGTTAACTGCATGATATGACATGACAACTGACTGGGACATTTTTTTCGCGATTTTAGTATGAGATTAGATGTCCATAGTAATAATAAGTCAATGAGTATAAAATATATATTAAAACAAATAAAAAACTTGTATCATTCTCGGCATCATCATCATTATATTTAATTTCTTAAAACTAAAAACATACATCAACTTAATCTATACTTAAAATGTAACACAATGTTACAATATAAACTATAGTGAAAAAGAAACCAAGAAACACAAACCAAGATCAATTTCACTGTCACTGCACTTGAAAATTGTCTATGGCTATAAGAATTGTCTATGGCTATAAGAATTGTCTATGACTTCGCAGGCGGCCTGAACACACCAACGACTACCGCGTGGTCTCTTTCATAAGGCTCCAATGTTAGCTGTTCCTGGGGCTTCAGTTTGTCTGCTTGTAGTTTCTTTACTTCAGCTGCAAATACTGCTTCCGGTTGTGCCGTTGAGTCTATACACGAGGCCTGCAAGATTACAATTCATGTTTTAGAAGGAAATTATGGTACAGTAGAACTTGAAGGATATTTCAGAAACCTCAGTGAGAGAGTTCACTTTCAACATGAAAGATTTAGAATATACTTTTGTTTTCATCACGGGCGGCAGAAAAATATTAAGTTATGTTTATAATTCATCAAGATCAAAAAATGAAAATAATTGTTTTAAAATAGGATGTAGTTTCGGATTGATTGATAATCGCAAAGCTTACCTTAATAGATATGACAAAGTGTCCACCGTTTTTCAAGAAGTGCTGTGCATTTAGACTGACAATCCTAGCCTGGTCGGGCTGCGCGACGTCGGCGAATATAGTGTCTACCATGCCTATCAGCATTCTGTAATAATATGTAATAAGGATACAGAATTGACGATACGGATGGCACTATGGTCAGGAAATAATAATAATTATGTACAAAGGGAGACAGATATGGTTATCATCATACAGAGAGTTCAGTTTTAATCAACACAAAAAATTTAGTTCATAGTATTTACATAGTGTTATGACTATAGATATTGCAAGAATTGAGAATTGTATAGTTACCTGTATTTTAACGGGTGCCTGGCATCTTCAATAATTGGAATAATATTGGTCCTTTTCTTAGCTACATTAATAAGATCCCTGCCAGATCTGTGCGAGAATTCCACTGCATATACTAGGCCTTCCTATAAATAAAAGGTAAATAAATTTACAAATAAATAATAAATAAGTTCTTCTGAACTTTATCAAAAATTTGATTTGAACACATTATAAACTAAAACTTATTTTCAGCAAATGATATTTCTTGTGCCATATAACTTGATAAGCTTATATAGGGCTTTACAAACATTTAACAACTTCTATGTACTCACCGGTCCGACCACATCAGATACATGGCTAACTGTGGTTCCACTGGCCGCCCCGAGGTACAAAACTCTCGACCCTGGCGGCATATGGATGGCGTCCACACCTCCCATGATTGCAGCTGCTAATTTTGATCTGAAGGGGTTCCATACTCTGTACTCTACCTTTTCACCATCTGTCTATAAGAAAGTAGGAACAGGTAATACCAGTAAACTAGCAAATAATTGACACGAAAAAACTGTTGTCAATCAGATGTGGGTGTGTGGATATGGTCTTCATGATTAGGTCAAGATTAGAGGGACCACATTCATCATGTAAAAATGTAATTACCAAAAAAATAAAGTAAAATAAATTATACTAACATCCACAGATATTCTCTTCTCGCCATACACTTCTGATCCAGGCACTAAATTCTTAGTCACTAAAGCATCTTCTTTCCCTCGGGCAATGAACACTCCAGGATGTCTGCAAAGAATAACAATATTGAAAAGATGCACAAAGATAAACCATTCTAATAATCACTAAAATTATCAGAAAATAATTTGGCTTCAAGCTTTAGCATTCAGAAGAACGAAAGTTATTTTAATAACATCATGTTGTACACAACAAATATCTACCATGCATAACTGTATGTAACCACAGAAAATACATACCGATGTGGTTCAATAATAACTTGTTTGCCTCCTTTGAAGCCCCCTCGACCGCCGCCGGGTCCTCCTCGGCCTCTGCCTGGGGGCGACAAACTAAATTAATAACATACCAATAAATACAATGGATATCCAAAAGTCTAAGATATATCAGTAGTGGGTATGTGGTATCATAGTCTTCACGAATAGGTCTAGTTTTGAGGGACCATGTTTCATCATTTAGATACTAAAAATAAAACTGACAGAAGAAACTATTATAGCAACCTATTACATACATGTAACCAACAATAGATGCCTGAAATTGTCATTTCATTGAAGAAATTAGTATCACTGGTTAGGCATAAGAAAACCCTTTAAAATGTCTTGCTAATGTGTCGTCATGTATAATCCAGCATTTAATTTTTTATTATTGCAATGCAATGTGCAATATTACGAAGAATTGTGCAACGATAATGGTGTTGCAATAGGCTGCTGAACAGTTTACTTGAAAGCTTGTGCGTGATGCCATTGATTTAGTGCTTACCTCCCCCGCGTCCACCAAATCCCCTGCCGCCTCCACCACCTCTCTTCTCAAACTTGCCGCCGCCACCACCGAACCCGCCGCGTCCGCCGCCGAAGCCCCCGCGGCCCCCACCGCCCCCACGGCCTCCTCTAAACCCACCGCCTCGGCCGCCGCCGCCGCGACCGCCGCCACGTGGAGTGAATTCTGAAAAATATAAATTATTTTATAATCTGTCGGTAAAAGTTTAGTACTGTTTATAACATTGTCTTGCCTCGTCATAATCGTAAAAGGGTTACATAAAACGATATTCGTATAAAACAAACAGAAAAGAAATCTTTTTTCAATAAATATTTCGCATGAACTCCCGAATTTAGTAACATGCTTAGCACGTGGTATATAAAACATTTAATTTTATTTAGAACCATAAAAATCACTACAAATTCCTAACAATCGCTAGTACGGAGCCAAATAAATACATTGTTATATCAAATCAATCCATTTCAAACAACTTTATGTTAGGTGGCGGCATGACTTTAAGGTGGGTGGGTCATAATTCATAACCTATGAGACTACTATTACTCGAGGTTCAAAATACTCTAGATTACAATTATTGTAACACGATAAATATAACCTTATCCTTAACATGTAATTATATATAATAAATGGGTAATTATAGAAGTATCCACCAAAGCAAGAACAGCGTGACGCTATGGGAGACATCAAATCATAACCTAAAACTTATTATAAATTTGTCGCGAATGAGAGCAAAAAACGTTTTGGGATATTACTTTGAACAGTACATTTATAAAATAGACAAAAACTTTAAACAGAAGAATTTTAGAGAAAATAGTGATAAGACCATGTGGTCTATAATCCACGCGTGGGCAAGTCCTAATCATAAACGTAAAATCAACTTACCTGGCTTTCCCATTTATATAAATTCTTCTAAGTATCACTCATAAAATTATAAATTCAATGTTTTGAATACTATCTAACTACAAAAACATTTATTTCTTCTAACCGGCGCGGCGGCGGAGCTCATCGCGCCCGCGTCGTGCTAACCGCCGGAAACGGAAATGAATGAAGCCAGCCATTTTGAACAGTTTGAACTTGTCAAGTCAAGTCAAAGTTGTCAACTTGAATTCCGTTTTTTTACTCAAGTGAAGTGAAGTGACAGATTAATAGAGCATGTACATTTTAAGCATGCTATGAATTTTTAAATCGATTTTTTCACTGGTATGCGATTACGAAGTAGCGCATTGATATCGAATGATAGGCCGGAAACTACATTACATGCGCTAATGAGGCCAATGTCTCGGGAAAACGAACTTCAGCAGTTCAGCCTGGCCTTCTCCGAGCCTGTGGTGTGGTGTGATATCATGTATCCGATAAAACTCGATAATGATCCGATTATCCAAAATATATTTCTAATCCAACCAAGGAGTATAGAAGTAAGGTGCACCATCACCGCGAATTAAAAAGTACTTGTTGAAAGTTATCGACTATCGATCGTACGATGGCGCGATGCGTTTTCGTCGTGCAATGGGTATTTCAATAGAATTACTTGCGAGCTTAAAATATGACACTCTGATGAAATCTGTATGTTTGAACCCATCGCACGACGAAAACGCATCGCGCCATCGTACGATCGCTGCCAATGGAGAAGGCAAAAGGGTCAAAATATTACTATCAAATACACCTAAAATCCGAGCTTAGGTCATATACATTACATAACTTTTTATTTCACTTCAATACATGCAGTATTTCCGAAGTTATAAAGACGAGAAGTTCAAGCCCTTTTTTGAATTTCCGCGCTTACGCTATGACGTCACGACGTGGCTCGGCCGCGAGCATGATACGGCGCAAGTATAGAAAATATGGGTCTATGCAGTTCAAAAATCTATAACTTTCTTATTTCTATTGATACAGACTTGAAATTTTGCATAGATGTAGTAGATAGTATGTGAATTATATATGTTATTTTATTATTGATAACTAAGGTTTGCTCGCGGCTTTACTTGAGTTTAAATTAACATTTCGGTCAAAAATCCCTATCAACTACGCGCGACTACCGAGAGATGACGTCATCGAGTAGTGACCGCCCGCCTGCGTTTTTAAAAAAACCAACGTCCGTAAATACGCACTTTGATCGTTAATATCTCAGCCATTTATTGAGATATGGAAAAAGTAAAAACACAGTTTTTCTTGTAATTTTTTATAGATTTATTTGACGTGTAAAAAAAAATTCGTTTGCCTGGTCCATTAGGACGACGCCTTATAGTTACCTACTAAATTGATTCGTTGTAGGTTAGGTAACCCTTACCACAAAATATAGGTACCTACGGCGTTCAAAACTTCGAATGGAAAGGAACAGGGAACTACTCTGTGTACGACAGATTAATTAATTAAACAATATTCCTACTTGTACCCTAAAGAAACAAACATAGTTTAAGTACTCTGTGTGTGACTGTCGGTTCATCGGTTGTCTATGTCTATTAATAAACTTGAGTGAGTTTCTTTTCTTGTCTTGTTCCTACCTAGTCTGTGGCAAGTAATTATATACTCTTCGGTCTGTGGTTTCAAGTCTTGCTGGGGATTCTGGCGGGAACCTTGAAAAAGCGCGGTTGTCTTTCTACTTTAATTTTAAAATTTTCCTCTATGTAGTGGTTTTTTTTAGTTAAAGTGACTTAAAATTTTGCTATTAGCTGCTGAAAAGCGCAATAGCAATGGAGGTAAACGAGGGGGGCGGGTCTCACCCGCCCACCTCAATAAAACGACCACGGCCTACGGATGAAGGAGGAGGCGTAGGCTCTGGACGATTGGACTGCGGCGATGAGCGAGATGCATATCTCCCTTATTACAAACCGAATTACAAAAGACTATATCCGGAAAACTCAACCAACACAGACTTTAAAGTGTATGTGGAATCCACAAGCGACGATAGGTTGGGCAACAAGAGCCCTACTTACTTAAACCATATTTTCGCAATGGACATAAAAGGTGTGACGGGTATTCAGAGGGTGAATGCCAATAAAATTGCAGTTATCTTCAAGCAATATAATACGGCCAATAACTTCATTAATAACACAACTTTCCTCACAAAATATGACATGAAGGCGTTCATACCGGCAGCGCAAATTGAAAAAACCGGCATCATCAGATTTGTTCCAGCGAATATATCTAACAAAGAACTTTACACAAGACTTTCTTCAACATATGAAATAGTGGCAATAAGAAGGTTTTCAAAGAAAGTAGGACAAGAGCGCATTCCATTGCAGACTGTAAGCATCACTTTCTTATCTAATGTACTGCCTAATAATGTACAATATGATCTATTCTCGTACAGAGTTTTTGAATACATTCCACCATTACTACAGTGCTATAGGTGTTTTAAATTTAATCATTCAGCAAAGATTTGTAATGGTAAACAAAGATGTAGTATTTGTGGAGGTGAACACTTGTATAAGGAATGTGATAAACCAACAGAAATCAGCTGTATAAATTGTAGTGGGCCTCATCTCGCGATATCTAGATTATGTCCGATTAAAACTAAGAAGATTATAGAAAAGAAAAACAACATATCTTATGCAAGTGCCGCCTTAACAAAACAGGTCGCCATCAATGGAACAGATTTCCCTACACTCCCACCACCAAAACCACAACCTGTAAATAGTAATGTTATTGTAAATAAGTCTGTAAATACCTCTGTAAATACCTCTGTAAATAAGTCTGTACGAGATGTAAATAAAGTTAAAATAGTTAATTCTAAGGAAGACCTTAAAACTCAAATAATTTCCAACAACGATGTACTTATGGCCCTAGTGCAGACGTTGGTGGAATTAGCCAATAAAGATGACAGTACACCCACTAATATTAAAACTATTAAAGATGCATTATTAAAAAACTTAACATAATGGATTGTGTTGGGCCTAGTCCTACACAATCCAAGCTACGTATCGCTCAGTATAACATTCAAAGTGCAAATAGTAAAAAACCTTTATTAATTCAATTTTTAAAACAACATAATATTGATATTTGCCTTCTTAATGAGACATGGTTCAAAGATAATAATTTTAAAATACCAGGATATAACATTTACAATAAAAATTCAAACAATGCACATAATGGAGTTGCAATTCTGATTAAACCATACCTTAAGTATAATATATTAAATACCAGATTTTATGAAGACATTCAAACAGTTGCTGTGTCTGTATCAACTGGACATAGTAGTTTAACAATTCTCTGTGTATACTGTCCACCTTTAAGTGGGCGAATACGAATTAATAGACTCCGTTACATTATTAATGATCTGCCAAAGCCCATATTTATGAGTGGTGATTTTAATGCTCATCATATTGCATTTGGTTGTCAGTCAACCAAAGGTAGAGGTCAGGATTTATTTAATTTAATTGATGACTTAGATTTGTGTATTTTAAATGATGGTAGACCTACAACTGTAAATCGCCCTAGACAAACTCCTTCTGCCATTGATGTAAGCTTCATCAGTGGCAGCCTCGCACCACTATGTGAATGGTCTGTACATGATGACACAATGGGAAGTTACCATTATCCAACAATAACAGAGATTTCATTAAATATAGATAAATATCATCTCAATTCACCTGTAGATAGGTTCATATATAAAAAAGCTGACTGGGCAACATACACAGCTCTTTCAAAAACAATGTTTAATGATTTGGTACTTCAATCACATGATCCTATTTCAACCTATAATAATTTCTGTTCTCATTTAGATACTCTTAAAGAAATGTCAATTCCAAAGCTCACTAAAACAAACACTTTCATAAGCAGACCACCATCTCCTTGGTGGAATAGTATATGCGAACAAAGTGTTATTGCTTCATATAATGCACTAAAACTATATAGAAAAGAGCCTACTATTGAGAATTACATTAATTACAAAAGAAAAGATGCCCAGAAAAAGAGAACAATTTCAGAACAGAAAAAAATTGGATGGAATAACTTGTGTAACACTTTTAATAGAAATACTCCCATAAGTAAAATTTGGAATTTATTAAAAATGTTTAAAGGCATAAGACCTAAGAATAAATCATATACAGATGAGTTTATATCTCCACTTTTGGATAAATTATCAGATAATAACAATTTAATTGAAGTAGATCAACTGAACATTCTTTTTGAAATTAACAATGATAACCCAAATTCTAAATTTTTACTAGATCCATTTTCATGGTCTGAATTTTTAACAAGTTTGCAGTCTAGACGAAATACAACTCCTGGCTTAGATGATTATCCTTACATTATAATTAAAAACTTAGATGTATCTGCCCAAAAGTTGTTTCTTAAAATCCTCAATTTGCTTTGGCGTAATAAAGTTATTCCACAGTCATGGAAAACACAGTGTGTTGTCCCAATACTTAAGCCCGACAAATCTCCTGAGTTTGCTAGTTCTTATAGACCAATTTCCTTGTCATCCTGTCTTGGTAAAATATTCGAAAATATGGTGAAAGTCCGTCTTGATTGGTATGTTGAATCCAAGTGTTTAATTCCACATATACAAAATGGCTTCCGTAGAGGACGTAGTAGTGCAGACAGTTTCACCTCTTTAATCTCTGACCTGAAAAATGCAAAACATAGAAAATTAAATACTGTTTGCGTATTCCTAGACGTTCAAAGTGCTTTTGACAGTGTTGATCCTGGCATACTAGTTCAAGTCATGTCTAGGTTAGGTGTGCCCGGGCACTTATGTGAATGGATTTATAATTTTTTGAGCAACAGGACAATCTATGCTAGGCATAACAATATTTTATATGGACCCAAATGTGCCTCAAGAGGTACAATGCAAGGTGCCACGTTATCTCCATTACTGTACAATATATACACAAGTGAGATTTGTAAATATGTAAATAATAAGGATATAAATATTTTACAATTTGCTGATGACATTGTATTATATAGTAGTAATTACAACTTAGAGATTGCAATAGATAATATGAACAAATCCTTACTTCAACTATTACAATATTATAACAATCATTTACATTTGAAAATTAACCCCTCTAAAAGTAGTGCTATGTTTTTTGGTAATGAAGCCTCAAATTCAAATATTATTTACAATAATGAAATTATAAATAGAGTCAATTCAAAGAAATTTTTAGGAATAATACTGGACCAAAAACTAACTTTTGAAGAACATATTAAATATGTATCCAAAAATGCTCACATAGGACTAAATGTTATTAGATCACTTTGTGGTGTAACATGGGGTGCAGACCCTAAAATATTGTCTATATTGTATAAAAGTATTGTTAGAAGTCACTTAGATTATAGTTCACTCGCTTATATGAATAGTTCTCATGTAAATAAATTAGACATATTGCAGAATAAAGCTTTAAGAATAATATCTGGTGCTATGTGCTCGACTCCCATAAGGGCCATGGAAGTTGAGACAAAAGTGATGCCTTTGATTTTGAGACGAATCTTACTTGCTGAAAGATACTGTCTCAAATTACTGGCATCAAATAACACTCAAGTAATAAACAAAATTGTACCTTATATAAATAGATCCCCAAGAAGACCATTAACAACAGCACAAGGTCTACTATGCGGCAATTCTCCAACACTGTCCGATATATTTCTGGAAATAGACAATAGTTTATCTAAAATTAGAAAACAGTATCCATGGCCATGTTACTCTTTCTCTTATCAGTGTATTTCACATCCAATTAATGTAGTTCAACAGACAATAAACAATAATTCAGAAATGCTTAAATTTTTAGAGGAAAATACAAAATACTATGTTATCTACACTGATGGGAGCAAAGCAAGTGATTATGTACATGCTGCTCTATATGATCCACAAGCAAAATTTTCTTCAAGCTTTATTCTGCATGAACCCTGCTCTATATTTACGGCAGAAGCATATGCAGTGTATCAGGCATTAATGCGTATTCGTGAAATCAATAACATTAAATATTTTTTAATAATTTCTGATTCCTTGAGCTTGATAACAGCTTTAACTACCCTCACAGTTAAATTCAAGTCCAATTATATCCTTTACTTCATTAAACAAATAATTCACCAATATCACATTAAAAATATCCAAGTTTTCTTTCTATGGGTGCCTTCCCACAAAGGTATCTCTGGCAATGAAATGGCTGATAAAACTGCATATGAAGGAGTTAATGCTGTTGACGTTAGACATACAATGTATGTTCCTATGTCCGATTACTTGCAATGTATTGACCATAATATTCAAAAGTTGTGGTTAGAAATGTGGAAGAAAGATCAAGATACGAAAGGAAAATGGTATGGAAGCATACAAGAAAGCTTACCTGCAAGACCTTGGTATCATCGAATGGAAGATGCTACTAGAGAGTTTATTACTATCATAAATAGACTGCGTTTTGGTCATAATACTGCACCGTCACACCTTGCTCGACTCGGCATTATTGCGAATAAAAACTGTTCATATTGTAATTCAAGTGATGGAACTATGGAGCACATTATCTTTGATTGTCAAAAATTTTTAATCGACAGACTAGTGTTGGCCAGTGAACTTAGTGATGTTGAAAATAAGTGTGATTTATTGTCCCGCCCGCCGCCATTAAAACAATTGCTACAAGACGAACTTAATTACAAGCATATCTACAAATACATCAAGAATACAATTAAAACAATTTAATTGAATGTGCTCATAGGCGTAATATTACGCCTATGAATGAGCTATGGAAAATAAGAGCTGACCTAAAGGTTTTAAATACCAGGTCATAAAATCCCCAAAAAAAAAAAAAAAATCAAGTCTTGCTTTCTTGATTTCGTGACCTAAATTATTTGACAAATTTGACAATGACATAATTATTTTTATTACTCTTTCAATTCACTCTTGTTTCTTTCTTGTAAACTTGTAAGTTGTATTTGGCAAATTTGATTCTTCTCAATCTTCTCATTAAATTAATGTAAATGAAATATGTTTAAGTGATTAATTTCAAATTATGAGCAAAATGAGTGTCACGTGTGAGAACACTGAGAATACATTTATTAACGATAACGAGTCTTATGAAGACGAAAGTATCAGAGAAGTGAAAGATGTAGGTTTTGTTTGATTTTAAATTATAATTATGTATTAAACCTACATGTTTAATACTGTAAAATTCTTATTCTTGTCCAGGCACATTAATGTACGCCTTTAGAAGTACTTATTTTTGCCGTTATTGGTGTTTCTGTTTCGACTCCGCTATGTTAACATTTAATCGATTGAAAATATATTTCAAAATATTCGTAAAGCTAGGAAGAAAATCGAGGCCTCAGGCTTACATGTAGAGATGTATTAGTATTAGTTGAAAATTCTCATTTTTCGAGAAACACTGTTTTAAAGTTTCATTGGTACTAAGGTACTAACTTCAAAATGTGGTAAAATTTGAATGAACCCCCGAGTTTTTAGTAAGTACGCAACAGTCCACCATCTGTTACAATCATTTGGGCCAGATTGTAATATTAGCCCTGGATTTATTCAGCAGATTATAATCATATCCATTCATTTAAATAACTGTCACAATTTAAATAATCTTTTTTTAGCCTTTAGAAGACTTGGATGTTTATGCAGACAGTACAGATACAGAGAGTCCGAAATATTATAGACTGAACGAGACAGTTTTTGCAGAACCAATTGCAATTAACAACAAAAATGCAGTGAACAGTAGGGAGTTTTCTTTTTACTTTACCACTTTTAACTAAGTAACAACTAACTTCCCCTGCTTTCCCTGAAAACTTACCCTATCCTGCACCTGAAAAATTGCTAAACGTTTTTATCATATTTCTTTCAACTGTAACCAAATCAATCAAAGCAGTTTGATCAGTGGCAAATGTGTCAGTCAGGCTGTAAAACTGCCTCTTCATACATGATGCTCACACAGTGGATCACCGCCTGTATACATTGTGTACCAAAATAATAATATTTCATCTCTTCTATACATACATATTATTATATCATTAACAATGCCTACCTGCATTATAATTTAAAAAAATCCATGTACAGATTTAACCCTGTCTTATTATTTTTTTAATCTACTATCCTGACTTGAGTTACTCATATTTTTTGTATGTTTCAGATGGAGAAATAACCAGTGAATTATGCGTTATCCAAAATATTATAGTGAAGAAACAATCTGGCAAAAGAAATAAATACTTGATTGATGTGGGTGTAAATCATTCAAGCTTCAAGTGCCCTCAGGTAATTAAGGAATGCTTCTAAAAATTAAAGGGCTTGTAAATTGAATGTCTGCTACTATCGTCTTAATTTGTAAATTTCAAAGAGCAGTTAAAAACAAAAGCATTGCATTTTCCTGATAATCCATTGAAATGTCTGCAACTTGCTCATTGACTACACTAAAGAGTATTCATATAACATCCAGTAAACTAATAACATCTTTATAGAAACTAAAATATGGAATATAAATATTTGTCCTTGTCGAGGTTAGTGGCGTTTTTGTTTTCCATGCCACTTTCGACAGGGGGAATCCTGGTGTATATGTTCTATGAGTTTACAAGCGTTTATTTGTTTGTGTAGTTTCATTTTATGACTATGCATTTATTGACAAACTTATTTGAATTCCAGACGGACTGCACTAAGACATTCACAAGTACAACATTACTACGCTCTCACATACGCAGAGTGCACTGTGCAGAACGGAGCAGATACATGTGTGAGCAGTGTGGGGCCGGCTTCAGTGCTAGGTACCTGCTGCAGCGGCATGCAATGGTACACACAGAGGAGAGGATCGAGTGTCCACTCTGTGGGAAGATGCTGAGCAAGCGTACCAAGTTAGTTCGCGTGTTTAGTTGTTGATTCACACTAATGACCTTAAAAATGCCGTAAGTTTAGTACGGTAATTAAAATTAGTAGTTTATGCAGTTGAATATGCTAAAATGCATTTGTGGACTATTGGCGGTTTTTCTAAAAACGTTAATCTTTTTTTTCCGTGGTCTTATGCCGACTAATTGCTTGCAAGCAAATTTGATAGCTGACCTTCGAAGTTTTCTTATGCCACGCAATATCGTACTTTCTCGTGCTATCTCATGTTTTCCACGCTCGCCAGTCTATATCCGTCTCTGTCTGCGATTGTATATTTTTAATATGACGATATGATAGTGTGGTATTCGCGGGCAGTATGTCGCTGCACCTCCGGCGGCACGCGGGCGCGCGGCCGCACGCCTGCGCCATGTGCGGGCGCAGCTTCGTGCGGCGCGCCGCGCTCGACACGCACGTGCGGTTCGTGCACCGCGCGGGCGGCCTGCGCTGCGACGCGTGCGGCGAGAGGTGGGTGCTAGATCAGCTAGATGTCAAACATTTGGGTGTGCGAACTATGCAAATGTATAAACGCTTACACACTCATAGTCCCACACTAGGATTCCCTGTGTCGTGGGTGCCATGGACTCATGGACAACACACAAGACAAGAACACACACACCCAGACCAAGAACGGCAAAAATTTCCGCCACGCTGGGAATCGAACCCAGCACCCTCTGAACGGCGATCCGGCGTGTTTACCATTGCGCCATCCGGGTCGTCAATGCAATCGTTTTAATAAACCCTTACGCACTCATATCCCCAACACTAGGATTCTCTGTGTTACGGGTGCATGGACAATCACAACACAAATATCACGTCGTTAAACACCCACGACCTGAGAGAAACATCCGTCCGATTGTTATGGACGGTGCTGGTCTAGAAGTTGTAGACGAATTTACCTGGGACAAGTGATCCCAATGGGTAAGTCCAACTCTGATAGGCTGCGTTCGGGAATTATATTCGTTTGTGTGCGTTGCACGGTGCGTACGTGCATGTCGCGTGAGCCAAGCCTTGGTACCAACGAATGTGACGATAATCTACTGTAGGCCCAAACTACCGACTGCTTTACGTGCCCTCCAAAGCACGGAGGCGCTCAAGAAGTTGTACCACTAGCTATCACCCATCCAACTACCGACCGCGCCGACAGCTGTTTAACTCGTAAATCACGTGGGATTACTTTGTTTACTTTACACATTCACTGTTATTTGACAATGTATATTTGTTTGTATGTTTGTTTGTAGAGCAAATAAATGACAGTATTTTTACTATTTTTATTGTTAATGCTACAGCACCTTAATGTTCTATCGTTAATGTGACGTCATCTCTCAGGAACGCATTCTTTGAACGACCGATGTACAGTTTATTATTGTTAGATTAGACAAGTGACATAAATATTTGGAATAATAATGCATATCAGTTCGCGCTACTAAGAAGAGATATATCCAACTTCATCCTGTCGAAAATATCGAGAAAGTATGCGCGGACGTCGTAAAAATTCACTCTCATTATATTTTCCTTAACAAGTCCAAATAAATACAACTTCAAATAATACAATGAATAGTTTGAAAAATTATACACTTTTTTACTGCTCGGACGGCATAAAAATTCACTCTCATATTTTTTCCTTAATAAATCAAATTAATATAACTTTAAATAAGATAATTAATGGTTTGAAAAATTAGACACCTTTTTCATGCTAAGTGAATTTTAATTGGAAATCAATAAATTTAATCACTGTTCTGGTCCGTACAGTAAGAATAAGTAGTTCTAAATCATCTTGGAACATTTGAGCTTGTAAAAGAATAATTTGGAGAATATCGAAGTAGGTAATCGCCTCAATTAGATTTTGTTTCCCAGGTTTTCATCTCGCAAGCTTTTGATGAGTCACAAGTCATGCCGAGCGAAGTAGGCAGGTGCTGAGGTGAGTCATGTCTTTTAATTATTAATTTGATGTGGTTTAGATTTTTTAACAGACTTAAAAAAGGAGCAGGTTCTAAGTTTAACGCATGTTATTGGTTATGTAAGTCCAGCGAATTGTCCGTCATTTGTGAACAGATTATTATTTTATTTTTTTATTTGAATGAGCGTACTTCCGAGGTGGTCCCACTTCAATTCAGTATCTGATGATGGAATTCCAGAGAAATCCAAGGAAATCCTAAAATTTTGTAGGCTTAGTAAGTACAAATTCTTGGTACAAAATTTAAGTCGGGTTTTTTGTTAAAATAAAAAAATATATATTATTGCTACTTTGTTTATGTTCCTTATTGTTTTCAACCCATAACTATCCCACTGCTGGTCTCGGGTCTCCTAAAACAATCGGCCAGGAAACAGTAATAGCCTAATAATTTGGACGACTATTTTAAATTTATAGTTAAATTAATGTTGTACGCAGAAAACACGAGGGTATTACATAAACAGAAACATCTTTCGAAGGTTTTAGTTATCAGCTTTTATTTATATGAAAGCTGATAACTGAAACCTTCGAAAGAAATCTCTAGCTATGTAGAGATTCTAGCTCATAATGACTTCAATACAAGGCTGCTCAGAGCTCTTTGAGAAAATTTCCGGGCAAACCGAACGAACGGCAGCTCTACCAGTGACAAGTTTAATGCGCTGCTCCCACGATAGTTGTGCTAGTGCACCTCTAACTTTTAAACTCTTAACACCCAACACAAATAACACATCACGAACACCCATGACCCGAGAACAAACATTTACCTGTCACATAAATATCTGCCCAGGCCGGGAATCGAACCCCGGACCCCTAGCTTCGCAGCAGGGTCACTACCAACTAGGCTACGGGGTCGTCGAACTTTCAAACTTATGTGCGTATTACAATTTAATTGTCGCTTGCTTCGGTGAAGGAAAACGGTTGAGGAAACCTGCGGAAAGGTGTGTGAAGTCCGCCAATTCGCACTGGGCTCACGTTGTGAAAGGAGATCGAGCCCAGCATTGGGACAGTTGTGGGTTGCGATGGTGACTTTGTTGTGACTTTGTAGAGCTAATGGTTTTTATCTGAACTAAAGGCATATTATCTGCATATTACAAATACTCTTTTCCCACGAACAGATATTGTATCATTTAAGCAACCCAAACAAAACTCACATGTGCAGGCTTGTTATACAACTATTAAGTGTATAATATATTACCCGATGCGACGCTCTTGTCTGCCTATGGTGTGCTAGTCTTCAAAAAAGAAAGAATTAACTTAACTTAGGTTTTCTATAAGCGAGTACGCTTATTATCTTGAACTTCACACCCAGCGTCAGATTACTGAAGCATTAATTTGTACATTCCTAATCTATTCTTAAGGTAGTGGGAAATTTGTCCATGACATAAAATCTTACAGACAGTATGGCAATGCCATGCCGGACTGCTGTTCGAAGGGACCATGGTTCGATTCCCAGCGAGGCAGAAATTTGAACGATTATTTTAAAATTCAGTTTTCGGTATTTGCGTGTCGTCCGTGGCATCGATGATACAGGAAAACCTATTTTGTTCGGTTTGTTTAAACGGTCGCATATTATAAGGTTAAATTTTAAAATATTCTTAGCTTAACTTTCGTGGACGAGATCATTTAAGCTTCTAATAAAATGGCGCCATTTGCAGACTCTTTCCCTCCGCCATCGCCGGCAATATTTAATTAAGTTTAAAACGGCGCAGAGCCGTACAGTGCCAATCAATCCATTATCCCCTGTAACGAGCTGGTGTAACGTTACCAACCTACCAGCTGCCAGTGGCTTGTATGGATACTTTTTATTTTACGAGCTGAAAAGCCAGCAGACGAGTCACCTGATGTTGAATGGCCACCGTCACCCAAGGCACGGTAATAGTATCATACAGTACTGTGACTCGGCCCTGTTCTTGAAATAAAAGCCTACAGCCGCGCGCGGTAGGGCCGCTCTTACAGCCTCTTTTTAGTTGTAGTGAACGTAAGTGGGTAGGTAAATCGCACGCTTCCTGATTACAAACCCACACGTTCGATCGGCCCTACGGCGTGGCTGCAGCTGTTGTGTACTTAGTGTGTACCAACTCCGAGGCGCGTAGGTATGATTCGCGTTCCGACCGTTTGTATGAAGATGGAATACTGTATGATACTATTACCGTGCCCAAGCACAGCAGTAACAGCACAGACATCAATGCTTTGTCGGCTGAGAAAAAGGATGAGCAAAAAGTGGAAATACTGGATCTTTACCCAGCTGGAAGACGACAAGTCGTTTGACAGCTGATTCAACTGTCATGGTGGTAGCTAACAACCCGAGCGTCAGCCCTACCACCAAGCAGAAGTTGGCTTCTATCCCCTCTTACCCCTGGTCTTCCAACATGGGAATGAGGTCAGTAGACTGAGTGGCCACCCCAATACCTAATAATGTCGTCCAAAATTTCATCAAGAAATATCGATTTTCATAAGGAATTCTCGATACTTATTATTACCTACTCTAGGCCAGCGCTACACAAAGGGTTCGCGAAACCTACTTGTAGCGATGGCGGCGTTAAATCAATGTTTTGTAATAAAATAGAGAGTACTTAGCTGATATTTCAGATCGCGTTCAATTACAGCTAATACTATACGTGTACTGTTAGATATAATTATGTATGTACCTTAGAATAATAACATATAGAAAGACAGTCTTCATACAAACGCTCTGTCTAAAGTGAAGCACTAAACCGAAACTTTCCCGAAAGCGGGGTATGATTCGGCTGCGGATTTAACCATATGTTTTTAGCAATAATACATAAATAGCTTTTCAGATATTTTGTGACACAATTTAACTGGACAAATCGTCATAATTCTTTTTTTTCGCGAGACACGTTTGGCGTGCGTTGACATGAGTTGCCCGGTGTTTGGAGTAATTTCTGACTCCAAATAAGGTGCTTCAAAACGGCTGCGCGGACTTCGTTTCTATAGTGTAATTATTCTAAGGTATGTACATTCATTTGTCATTTACTTGTAATGGATGAAATAACCCAATTAATATCGCTCGGTGGTACTGAACCCTAGTGTGCGAGTCCGACTCGCAATTGACCGGTTTTATTCAGAATTCCTTTGATGAAAATATGTATTGTAAACTATGAAAGTTCCATTCCGCGCCAGTTACGTATTTTGTAATAAACTGCCAATGCTGAAAACTTTGTAGTTATTTCATTGTGTTACTCCCACTGAATGTTGTGCTCTCGTGTTTTTGTGTGTGAAATTTTCACCCGGTACTAATATTAAATTATGTATAAAAGTTCTACATGACATGACTGCAGAGCCAATATTAATATCATACGAGTACATACAAAACTAAAACTGTTAACTGATTAAATTTCGCACGTAGATGATATTAAAAAAAAAAACTATTAATAGAGGTATTTATGAACGCAAGAGAATTTTAGATTTTTTTTTCCCTTTGTACATTTCTTCCCGCTAATCGCAGAAACGGCTTCCGCGATATGTATGCGATTTTCACTGATGTATTTGTTTTAACCGACCGTAAAGGAGTTCAGTGACATACATTTGACAAACCGTATGGCGCAATGGTCACTGCCGTTCAAAGGGTCCTGGGTTCGATTTCCACTGATGCGAAAATTGGAATGATGAGTTTAAATTTCTATTCTCGGTTTGGGTGTGTGTATCCTTGTCTTTGTGTGTTGCCCATGGCACCAACGGCACAAGAAATCCTAGTGGGACTATGAGTGTGTAGCGTTATTGTTATTCATACGGACATAGAATTACATGAACAGATTTGTTTTTTTTATTCGTATTTTCACGTCACCGATCAAACTTTATGCCAATATTTTATAGTTACAAGAACGTCATAACTTAATTTAGAGATGGGCTCCTTTACTGCTTGTGGATTTGATGTTACGTCGCGTTGCACAGAATATTAAATGCTAAGTGGTCGCGTCCTGTCCTCGTGTCGGCCGCGGCCGTGCCGTGTCGTGTCGTTGGCTGACACAGCGTTCTCGCTAACGGCGCGGCCGGCGGCGGCGGGTAATATTGCGCTCGGTATATTACTAGTTTACTAGGAGTGACGTCACCGGCCTGTCCCTACTTGCCAGTCGCTGCAACTCGCTGATACGCTGATCGGTCGGATAATAAGTTATCCGTATATTGAAGCGTCGTGTTCAGGCTAGGTCTATTTGTCGTCCATGGTTGACATGTTGGTAATGACTATGGTGTCAATGTCCATGTGTGATGTTGACCAATACCATTGGGTGGGTTGTACTTAAACGCGACCGTCGTCGTTACATTAAAATACCGGCCGAGTTGTATCTAAGTTTAGTAAGGTCGATAGTTAAGGCCGATTTTGAAACAAGCTAAACAATTTCTACTCGAAACATCTGCTAAAACTGGTGGGAGTTTTGTTATTAGAATAGATGAATGGATTTGAGGGTAGCCTAATATTCATATTTTAATTCAAGATTTAAATTAGCTGTGTTGAAATTGTATTTTAGTTCGGGGCGTACTTAAATATTTCGTAGAGGACTATTTTCGCTCTTACAATTAAATTTTCTATAAGGTTCTCTCCCGTGCTTTGTTTAGGACATTAATGAATCGTGAAGCTTAGTACTTTGAACGCTAGGCCACTCGGCCCTCATTTAAAAATGTAATCAGCTTTTAAAAATATGCTTTTCATGTTTCATAATATTGTTGTATGAAAAAAATAAAAGTGTCGTGTTTATTACAATAGGCACAACGATAATAATATAACATACTTTCACTTACGTTTGATATATGAGCAAATAAATATGAGCAGAAAAAATATTTATAGCTGCTAATGATAATGCGACTAACTATTTTGGGTATACATAATTATTTCTTTTTTATAAACATGAAGTTCATAACAATAACACCATGACTCATGAAACTTACGAACGAGGTGTTTACGTTACGACGTGTACGTTCATAGATATTTTATTAGCGATATTTTCTACCAGTTAACTCGTACCGTAAGCTCCCTCACGCTTTACTTCGGTAATAACTCAAAATTTAAAAAAGTTACTAAAATCAGCCCTTTAATTAATTTTTTTATGATCTTAAAACATAACTTAATTAATTAAATGAGTTAATTAACAGTTCCATAAATTAAATTAGATTTTCGTGTCGTCCAAGAAGTCCTTTTTTGAATAGTAATTATATTTCAACAAGTTATTTACTTTTAGTTTAAAGGTTTGTCTTTCAGGTGTCTACGCATTTCGGTTCAAGAGATGGAGACCAAAATAATTATTAATGAACGATAAGGATATGGTTCATACGAAAAACCTAAAATCGCGATTAAAATTTAATGCGGGTAGGAAAGTAAATATTTAGGGTTGTAGATATTTTTTTATGCTAAACTAGTTTTCCGCTCTCGGCTTTGCCCGCGTGAAATTCTTAATTTCCAAAAATCCTTTCTTAGTTCTCACTTGCGTCACTTGATACAAAGTTTCAAGTGAATCCATTGAAGAAATAAAATTTTTGGTTTGTTTATCCCCTTTTTTTATCCCCTTGGGGGGAGGGAGACTTATCAAAAATTCATATATTATGTACATGCCAAATTTCAGCTTGTTGCGTTCAGTAGTTTCGGCTGTGCGTTGTTTTTCAGTCACTCAGTAACGGAAGAGTTATTTATACATAATTATATTGTTAAACAAAAAAAAATCGTCAAAAAATAGAAAAAAAAACTGGATAGATAATAATCGATGATAATCTCCTTTATATCGTCCAGGTTATGAAATATACTTTACGAACTATTCTCATACCTACCAAATATACAAAAAAGAAATTCATACAAATCGGTCGTGCCGTTTCGTAACACCGTGACACGAGGTTTTTATAATACATATTAGATACTTTTGAAACATATCATCAGCACGAAGAACGTTTGACAAGTTATATTCTATCTGCTCCGTACGACGAAAATGTTGCGCAATTAAGTATTATGATGAAATCGTTGCAAAATAGGATGAAGGTGTTTTTTTTTATCTAAACAAATCGTGTACTTATCGTGTTTTGAAAAATCTCGGGGTGTTCTTTACCATTTGACAGCCCTACTTGAAATACAGAGTACAGGTGGAGTGGATCATAGGATACTTTCCATTCTGACTCTATTCTCGGTTCTCGCGGAATAGGTGATGAAAGATATCGTGAAAGTTTTGTTTAGTGGTTAGTAAATAAAGTGTTTTCTTTTTATGGCAATAGATATAAGTTCAAACCCCGCCCGCAAACCTAATTTTCAAAAATAATGTGCGTATTAGAAATTTAATTACTTGCTTCGGTGAAGGAAACCTGCACATCATTAGGAAACCTGCACACCTGAGAGTTCTCCATAATGGTTTCAGAGGCGTGTGAAGTCCGCCAATCCGCACTCGGCCAGGGTAGTGGACTATGGCCTGTACCCCTGACATTGTGAGAGGAGACCCTTGCCCAGCAGTGGGACAGTTACGGGTTGTGATGATGATAAGATATAAGTATGTAACTATTATTTTGGGTACGGGACGGGGATACGTTGTAAGGAATACTTAGATGTCCTGAAGAAAATTGAGAACGTGTTGGATACTTTTTTTTTATTGATTTAAGACAGCAAACGAGCATGCAGCACCACCTTCCGCTGCCGCCCATGACAACTGTGACCGACTTAGAACAAGACTCATATGGGGACTGGGATAGTTAGTCCGGTTAGGTGACGGTGTTAGAACATTAGTTGGTTAGTTTGTAAGTATGAGGACTGGGACAGGGACTGTTAGTGTTATACTTTGTCATTATTGTTTTTAGTATGTTCACGGGCAATCATCGGTATCTGTTATCAATTTATTTTGTTATCTGCTGTTTAGCTACTGGCGTGTTACAACATTTCTGTGAATTGTAAGGAAATATTGTATTTATTAGAATATTTTTTATCCTATAGGTACTTGTTATAACAGTGTTGGAAAATCCAGAAAAATTTCGATTGTTAATTTGTCAACGATCTTCTCAATATTTAGGTACATACGTATATAATTTTATCGGAACAAATCAATGATTTTTAAATGTGCATATTATTATGTATATATTATGAATTATCTCTTAACTTGCAATCCGAAATAGGATCTACAAATTAAAATTAATGGGAGTTAAGAAATTTATTCCAAAACGTGGTCCAAAATAATTTTATTTACGAAATACTTGGATGTGGGGCATATTTTTTACCCTGGATAAATATTGTTTTTGACCACAACACCATTTTGATAAGATTGCCACCGTCCTACGCTATTGCGTAACGACTTCATCAGTGGAGAGTCACTGATGAAAAACAGAATAATATTATGTAGAGACAATGTTATTCTGTGATTTTACCGACATGTCCGTTGGGTTTTCCACGGGGAGGTATAATTTTAGTTCTCTGTTTTCCGCTACCATCTTAAAATTCATATCTTTGTAGTGATTAACACTTGTCCGACCATCAAATTATAATATCGGCTTTGTAATTTAAAAAAATGCCCATTTCTTAAAACAGCGATTTTCTCAATCGAAAACACCATCTCTGTCATTATTTATATATAATAGCGACTTATTAATTTATTGTGTCATGCGATATGTTTGTGTAGCTTATTATTAAACATCTCAAGTAGCCAGCAGCGACGTCCGACATTTTGTTCGCGAACTCGTTCTCATGTTTACTTAATAATTTAACTCTAAACAGTGCGGTAATTAGATTTTATAATCTTGTTATTGGAGTCGCGTACACGTCGTAAGTTTTGCCATTTAAATAATTACGTCCAAATGGTTCCATGGCTCCATGCAGCACGTAGACCGTATCCTATACATCGCATGCATCTTATTTATTTATTAGCGCGAGGAAGATATCGCAACGAACTCACACCTATACGTTTCCCCGCCGACGGGCGGCCATATTGCCCGCTGCGCCGCTCGCCGCTCGCGCGCTCGCT
This sequence comes from Ochlodes sylvanus, assembly GCA_905404295.2. Lineage (NCBI taxonomy): Eukaryota > Metazoa > Arthropoda > Insecta > Lepidoptera > Hesperiidae > Ochlodes > Ochlodes sylvanus. The sequence goes on along the minus strand of FR990141.1, from coordinate 1,487,274 downwards.
CTGCCCGCCAGTTTCACGCGGGCATTCGGACGCGTGTACCGCGTCCCGGCCGCGGCGCAACTGAACTGAACACGCAGTGTATACGCACTTGGAAAACAACCCGACGCGGAATCTAATTTCAAAAATTTTGAATTTTTTTTTTCTTTACAACTCGTCAAGATGGTTCGAACCAAGGACGCTGACGGGATCAAGAGTAATTCGATAGTTACTGAAGTGCAGAAGAGGCCGTGCCTCTTCGACACGAACCACACGAATTATGGTGATAGGGCGGAGAAGACGCGATGCTGGGAGGAAGTATGCCAGAGCGTGGTGCCGGGCTGGTGCGGGTTCGGGGTGCCGGAGAAGTTAGCGGCCGGTACGTTGAGTTAGCTAGCTTGCCTATTTGCGGATGTCGGATTGCCGCTGCGGCTGCGTGCGGCCGCCGCCGCTCCACAACCGGTCGGATTGCAATTGTCGCGTTCGACTTGCGTGCTCTTTGTTCGAACGGCCGCGGTCCGCGGTCGCTGATGCTTTCGAAATGTACCCAGTTCGTAACGTTTGCGTTCGACGGGACACGTGTTGTTTTTGCGTTTTATAAAATATTTTTTATGGCGGCCATTTTGTTGCGGAAAATCAGTTTTCGAAATTTTAGGTATTCGACGTTTGGTAACTCGGCGATTTGAACGCACGGCGCGGCGGCTGGGTGCGGCCTCGGCCGGACGTATTTATTCATCGTTAATTTGAATTTAGAATAATTTTAAACGGTAATAAAGAGAAACAAAAAATCGTGAACATTATACTGAGCGAGCGCAGAGTGTACACTGCAGACCTATCCTATGTAGATACCTTTTATTAAGCATGCTGATTATGATTATTTGGAGTCGTCGAGTTACGAACACTATTAATCTTGCGATAACAACATAGCATACATCATATTATTATAATGACAATATGGTGGCCAGTACCTACGTAAGGTACGAACGTTATCGCTGTAGGGCGTTTACTTTCATACCAAATGTATCATACAAAGAGGACTATTTTTAAACGTTTGTTAGCGTTTAAAAAGTTGTCCATGGCACTTTAGGTAAGTAATAAGTATGTATTACGTCACCTCGATGATATTTTAACAGCATTGCTATAATTATAATTATCAATTTGGCGACAATTTTTAACGTTTACGATTTATACAAGCAATCTACGTATACGTACGTAGGTACTTGGGTACATCGCTCTCGTAATAGTTTTGATAAATATACCAAGAACAATGAAATGTTACGTTATTCGTGTTTAAATTATTGTGTACTGCTCGATTCTGCTTCATGTTTCATCTCATGACACATTACCAATTAATTACGATGTAGGTAGGTACAACAACAAATAATATTTCAAACAATCCGCCTTCAAATGTTATTTACTAGGCTAAATTAACGTAAATTTTAACGTAACGTAAACGTAACTTTATTTTTTTGAAGTTACATAGCATTGTAACCTTGCAATTTGCAATATTTAGGTTACAAGTAGGCAACTATTTAGGATATAATTACGATAAACTTAATAAGGAAAACTTAAAGAAAATTTAATATTTTGACCTCTCAAGGGATAACATGTAATATAAATACATATAAAAAGTAAAAAAGTAATTTCTAATAAGTCTTAGAAATTACTTTTTAGAGCTTAGAATAGCAAACATAATTATTCTAGTAAACATGATAATTTTCATCAATACTGAAAACATCAAATGGGTGCATTGGGGTAAGTGACGCGCCTCATGATTCGAGAATGGGATCCAATTTTTTAATAAAAGTATATTTTCAAAATATTGATGAATGTTGATGTTGATTTTGTACTATACCACGAATGAAATAAATTAAATATGAATATATTAGAGTTTTTTTGTAAGCCATTGTTACTCAAAATTTATTAACCATTTAATTATTTTCTATAATAATTCTTTTTGATTGACGGTTGATTTATGTGAGCAATGTAAGTGAAATCAGTGTTGTTACCGAACGTAGGTATCATATAATTAAATTCTTCCGTTAACACTCATTTACGAACCCGTCATTTAGCCATTTTGGAAACTAGTTTCAGCATATAAATGAAAGCAATTTCCGTTAATCAGCAGAATTAATTATTTATTTATCAATAAAATTATATAATTATGCACATATAAATTACAAAAATATATTTAGTGTTCTTTAGTTACCCGTCGATTTTTTTACCTGGTTGGTAAATATGTACTGTTGACAAGAGTAGCGTAAGTATGATTCAAAAATCCTTCCATATCTGGCTAACAATAATGCGTTTGTCCATGAATAGAACGAATCAGCGTGTCTCACACATAATATGCATTTATAGTTTTAATATTATTTGATAATTTATCCTTTTGGGCAGATATTGAAAATTCTATAGAACTGCAATGTTAAAAAAATTATGACGTTTCGACGCATCGTCGCAGCGCGCTGGCGACGACGTTATTCATAGCATTCCGAGATACGAGCACAGCTCAGACTCGGAGTGTATTTTGCTCATAAACATATTTTATTCCAACACAATTACATACAAAAAGGACACAATGCGTCATCATGTTACCGATCGAAACTTGGCAAAAAGTAAATGTTGTCTACGAGTCGAAATACTTGGTGGGAAATTATACCAATATGGTATACGTTTTCATATTAGCTCTATAAAATAATCCGTTCAGCAAAAAATCTTACCAGGCGTTATATGACGACGCGTCAACTTGAAGCGAACGTACCGCCTTTATCAAGCCACTCGAGCCGCCGACACCAGTATTCCGAGCTCGATATATTACTTTCTGAGCAGTAGCCTCCGGTTTCAACTTCAGTAATCATCGAGCAATGTATGAGAGTATAATGGAAGTGTACAAGTTGAATTATCGCAAAAGAATGCAGTGGTCCTTACCACGGTGCGGCGTTCGTGACTCAATCGACGCAAGGGGCCGGCCCGCACCCGTTCATTCGCCTACACTGACTTGTAATGATGTATTTATACACTACAGGCTTAGTTGTTTAACTATTGAACTCGTTTTCTAACAAAGCAGCAATGTAATGCTTTATTTGAGACGTTTTAAAAGGTCGCTTTTACAGTCTGTGTATCTTATCGACTCTTGGCCGCCTAGTTTCATATACTAACACAAATCTCACGTTGAAAATGATATACTCGTATTATTGTGTTACTTTATTATTTTATAGCCTGCGTTTTAAAACATTATTTCTTTTATGGCAACGTTTAGGAAGTTTATTTATTGGATTTGTTTCTTTTTCTTTTCCTGTTGTGTCTGCCATATTTCTTAGTTAGCTAAATCGGTACTTAATAATGCCAGTCATCAAAGGTACTGTGTAAACCCACGCCACGCTATTAGCTTAACAGGAAACAAAATCGGTAGTTAAAACTCCCAAAGATCTGTAGTTTTTTTTTTAATGTTTATCGTAATAATAAAGTGACAAATACAAGTTTCTGGGACACTATCATTGCGTAAAAGCCTACTATCCATATTAAAATTGAAGCGTTCAAAGTCATTAAACCGAATCGAATTTTAATCGCAGGATTGAACTACACTACTAGGTCGCAAGTAATTTCTGCGAAACGCTACTAGACTCACTTTATCCCGCAGGTGGTTGAGAGGAACGACAGCGATCACAAACACCCCAATAACTTCAGTGGAGCTGTAGGGTTCAAGTTAACATAAAAAAACGGACTTTAGCCACTGTACTTAATATACTTACATGATATAAGATCTGAGGCTTAGCACGTAGCACGTGTTTGTGAACATGTTGTAACGTGTAGGTATATGTGTAACAGGTTATAATGGGAACCCTGTCTATTAAAGTGTTATTATTAAAGTGTATTGCGTTATTTTGCCGATCTCTTACGTTTTAACAGTAATTTTTCACCACATTAATAAATAGGAAAATAAATTCGCAATATTTTATACTTTTTTTATACAATTTGACGCGTTTTTTATATTATTTGACGGCTTATTATATACTATTTGACGGCTTTATGTGCCCTTCGAAACACGAAAGCGCCCAAGAATTTTTCTGCCACTAGTGCTCACTCGTCCACCTACCGACCGCGCCCGCTGATGCTTAACTTTGTCGATCACTTAAGATTGACACAACAAAGTCGTTGACTATATAATAACATAAATAATACGAATAAAAACACCCTTAGTGTGCCCCCCACAGTGGTATCCGTATTGTTCTGCGGTGCGTTTGGTCAAAAAAGTGTGACGACTGCCGATGCATAATGTTAAATTTAGTGTAATATGGTCATTTATTGTAGAGATCATTGATAAAAAATATGTTTCATGCATTGTAGATAGCCAAAACGCAGGGGTCTGTGTACGAAACTTCAAGATTGCGGTATCACCTTTATGTTTAAGTTATCATTTTGAGCAACTTCTTAAATACACAATACACTAAGGTAATTTAGTAGTGATCGATTTTTAGCTCTAAGAAGTCCGTTTGTGAAAATCATCCTGTAGGGTTTTTGATTGTAATATAGTGTGTTGCAATATGATTTCCAAAACATAAACGAACTATACGTTTAGACACGTCGTGATTCAACGCAAGCGGTTTTGAAAATTCTGAAAGCGCCGAATCGAGGAATAACACGCTCTGCGGTTTGCATTTTCGCTTTCATAAATCAGTATCGCTATTACAGTTTGTCACTAATTGGTATGTGTAATTATTAATAATTCGTTATGAAAGGTTTTCGTTAATCAGTCAATATTTTCACCCATCCATGCAGTAAACAAATATACTCTAAGTCTACTTATCGTAGGCACCATTAGAAAGTTAACCAAGGTTGGTTATAATCGGAACTTCAATCAATATTTACAAATTTTCATAAGTTCCTTTCCTATGACAATGCCCGGCCGGGAGGCCTCTGCGCAGTAAATTTCCAATTGATCATTAAATTCTGCATCAATCCGCATCAGAGTATCGTGATGGCACTAGCCCCAGACCTCAATTGAACATCTATTCTATCGTCCGTTCGTCCGAAGTAACGTGGTGTCATAAATATACAATCTAATTCCGTTGAATTGATAATAGCTATTTATCTACTTCGGAATCGAGTCACGTTGCTTTTTAGGTTTGAAATCTTAATACTAAACTAAATGCACATAAAAACAAATCTATTAAATCTTCACATTTTATGCCATTTCAGTGCTGCCATATTAAATTACTTCTTTTGAGCTACAAGGACGTATTTAATTTTTTTTCGATAGATTCAGTAGTGCTTAGTAATTCGATTATCTTATCGGTGTCTTATACTTGTTATACAGTTATATCATACATCATCATATTACAGACATGAAGTTGAATTTAATGTCTTCACAATCCGTAGTTCTGTTTCCGTCACAACTGGGGAAAAAAATTGATGTGAACGAGAAATGTTTGTTCTCTGGGGGAGTAAACCACGTCTTAATTTTTGGAAGTAAATACCGCTTCTTCACATATTGCTTGTTCATGGTAGGGAATAAGTGACAGACAATCGCAGTAGTGAAGAAAAATATTAATTTTTAGTTTAAAAATGGTAATTAATATGTATGTCCTTTTAACCCCACTTCACCCCATTTATTTTGCAAATCGTTTTAGAGGATTTGTGTTTGTGTTGTTGAATTTATTTTTTGGTGCATTTATATATTTTCATTACTTTAAAAAGTACTTGCTTGAATCAGCACGCAGACGATTTTACCACAGAACACAGCGTACACTAATATAATTGTAACAACATACAAATCAAATTACAACTTTGACTGAAATGCAGGAGTTATTCTCGTTTGAGTGTTGTGGTTATACATACATACACTGCCATTAAAATAAACAGTGTTTCTATTTAATTGATATTGGTCGTATCTCCCACTCGTCGTACAATAGGTAGGTACTATGCGAATACTATTGTACAGCCAAAAATTAACAGGTTCTAAGAAATGGTTTCTACTCATCTGACCAGCCGAAACATACATAAAAAAAATAAAGTACCGATTGTTATTAGCAAAAACGAGGAAAAAATAGGTAAAGATTAATATTACTTAGTAGTACGTCTTCTGCCACTGTCCTTCCATGCCGAAACACCGGGTTATCGATTCTTCTTTTCACTGTAGTGGTCCACAATAGTTAGAACGTGGTCCACGAAGGTTTTAAATATTCATGATTATTTAATATACGTCGGTATATTAGAATTAAAGGATACTCCGTCCTGAAGCGCCCATAGCCGGGCGGCTTGCGTCGATCGTAAGTGATCGATCGAATTAAGAAACAGCGGGCGCGGTCGGTAATTGGATGGGTGACCGCTAATGGCAAATTTCTTGAGCGCTTCCGTACTTCAGAGGACGCATAAAGCGGTCCCGGTGGTTATCGTTAGATAACGGTCGTTAAACCATCTCGGAGGCCTTCGGGCGGATTGAAAACTTCCGACACATGGGTGAGCCAATAACCCCTCCACCAATGGTGGAGTATGCTCTAGGACTCGGTTATGTGGAAAGACCTGTGCTCTTTAGTGGACGTTTAATGGGTTGAACCCAGGATAACTCTGTGCTTTAGCTCAATAAGTAGGTCGGTAGGTGACACTCATGTGACACTGCATCTGATTCTGAATTCAACTTTGCGCTGTCATTATGATTAGGCGTATAAATAAATATTTAATTTGAATTTGATAAGACGACGCCCTAGTACACTTAGTAATGACTAATGAGAAAGTGAGAGGTCCGATATTCGATTCCCGGATTACATTTTGTGTTGTGGCAGTGTAAAATTATACGTTATTTTAATAAGTATGTATAAGTATGAAATTGGCAGTAGGTATACATACGATGCTTTGATCGTGGATCAGTTCTTTCTGGTAAACGTTGGTAATTCAACAGTATAGGACAGTATAAAGCTTATAATTTAAATGTTTTCCTATGAGTTGAATTGGAGTGCAGTTGGAGTCGTGTTGGTGTAATGTACAGTGTGCGCAGACCTTATGAATAAATTAATGAAATGAAGTTCTTTCAATGTTTGTATTTTACAAAAACTTTTCAAAAATCAAACAAAGACAAATCCGGTTATCCGGCGGTAATAAACTCCTAAGGCGATGTTTCCTACTCACAGTTACTGATTGCACTTACTTAGTTACTTCTTACTTACCAGTACAGTAGGTACGTGTTGTAAACGCAATCGCGCTACTTTCCGTTCACGCGTGACGTGGCCTCTACAGTACGTCATCTATATTGTATACATACAAATAAATACAATTGAAGTGTCTGGTTGTAATATTAAAATAGCCGCTTTTTACTAAATGCACATGGAATATGGATCTGTACACGGTACATACATATACCAAAGAATTTTTGTATGTCTTGTCTGTTTGTTCCGCCTAATTTCTGGAATGGCTGGACTGATTTTGACGGAACTTTCACTAGCAGATATGTATCTGATGTAATAAGGAGTAACTAAGGCTGTAGGTTTATTTTAGAAAGTTCTCCGTAACAATTAAAATTCCATAATTCCAATTCGTGGGCACAGCTAGTACCTAATATTCTAAACTCAGTCTCTGTAACAATCTCCTCTCCGTGTACGATCGAGTATCTCTGTTTGCTTAATTACCTGTTTACAAAGTAACCGTTTAAATAATTACACCTAATGAGACCAACGTTGTCGCATGAGAGTAACGTTATTGACACATGAAAGTAAAGTGTTTTTGAACCCATCGGCGAAGGTAATTGAGTCTATCAATCGTAAACGATAGATTTAAGATGCGTTGCGTTATGCGTTGCGAAGTTTACATGGTAAGCTAATTTAAGCCATCCACGCTAGTGTGTACCTAACAGGTTTGCCTGTACAGTTAAATTTATTTAGCTGACACAACACAACTTTTTTAAATTGAAACTTTTATTACATCGTCTCAAACTTTTTCGTCTGTGTGTTGCATGTCGCGTGACGGTCGGCCGCGGAGTAGGGACAAAGTGAAAGGCGCTCGTCAGAGCAGCCAAGGCCAATATGGCGGCGCGGCGGCGCCTATAGTTTGCAGCAGCTGACCGTGTAGTGTATAGACTACACGGTCAGCTGCTACACGCACGGTACACGCTATTTTGTTTGTTTTTGTCTGTGTTTAATGTAATAGTCTACTTTTATTATTTCCCATTATCATTCCAATTTTCCAAGTATAAAATTTAGATTGATAAAGCGATTTTTTTATTATTCCAAAATTTTTTAGTTAAATGTCTATAATGCGAAAAAAAGTTTCACTTTTACCGTGGTTTCATAAAACCACACAATCCTTTTTTTTGCCTATTGGCAAACATGCACATTTGTGCAACATACACGGTTTTAGTTTACCTTTACTTGTACAGTTCGACTGTACAGGTAAGCCAGTAAGATACACCATAACGTTAAGACGGTTAAGATGCGTTGCGATATGCGTTGCGAAGATGCGTTATGTGCGTGGATTGCATTAAAGTCAAAGTAAGGTTGCATTGTCGTATGATTGGATTGTATTAAATTAGCAATTAGAAAAGAAATTTAAACACGCACGTAACTTATGATTGTTGAATTGTTTGAATGGAGAAGGCATCCTCTCACATTGCTAAGTTTTAGTATCTATATTACATATTGACTTAATATTACTAATATTACAATAAATTTTTGATGCCAACATATTGGTTTGTCAATAATTAATTTCGCCTCAATCTCGCCTCATGAAAGGCGAACTAATCTGCACTGCCCGGCATGCGGCAGCTTCGGTATAGAAGCAGTGTCCATCATCAATACCTATGTTCAATATTATACACCTCTCGTGTTATTATCTACTAGTACGGGCATCGCTTCGCTTCGGGTAAATATGCCTTAGTTAGAACTCAATGCTATACTATATTTAAGGAGATACATAAATAATGATGTGATATTTCCGTCACGTAAGTACCGTGACATCTTTCCCAGCCGTAGTTAAAAGTTACAATAATGTAATCCTAAATGTTTCCATATAACGGCCTTTATCTTCCAGTGAAAGTCCCATGAAAATCGGTTCAGTCGTTCCAGAGATTATCTCGGACAAACAGAAAGAAAGACAGGCAAATTTTTTAAATTAGTTTCTTTCCTGTTTTAGTATCGCCACAAAGTAAAATACAGTTACATATTTCGAAATCACAGACGGAAACTTCAATTTTATTTATATATGTATAGATGTACCTGTGATATGGCATGTACATAATTATAAAGTATATACTGAACAAACTTAGTTTAGCCAAACGTGCCAAGACCTTCACAATCTCGCAAGTTCGATTTGTTTGACCTAAGTTTGCCAGATCCGATGTCACCAAAATAATCTAGATAATATTTCAAATTGTATGGATTTTAGGCTTGTTGTTGAGAGAATAATTACATATATCGCTAGTCTTTATACAATTATTTTTTCACAATTCATTGACACTTCTCCACCAATCCGCACTGGAGCAGCGTGGAGGCGTATGCTTCATTAAATAGGAGGAGACCCGTGCTATTGAGCCATTAATGAATTAAAGCCAAATTGTCACCTTTTAAAAGCTTTATTTAACAATGTGTGTATGTATGTATGTATTTAACAATGATTTGCAGAGAATACGAATGTCTGTCCATCGATAACTAAAAAGTAAAAATTAAAATGAACGTTTGTCAGCTCTTAAATAAAATATACAGGACTTGAAAGCTGCTTAAATAAAATAAGCAGGTTATGTAACGATAAGTATTTATTAATCAATTAATTTTTTATTTTTAGGTACTTGATAAAGACAAGTGTAGTAGGTACTATTACATAGTTAAGTAGGTAGGTACTGTAGGTAGGTACCTCCGCGGGTTTCGCTCTTTACACCGACTTTGACATTTCAGTAGGTAGCGCATAAAATATGAGTTTATTTAAATTAACAAGCAAACAGGTTCAGTTTTTCATTTAGTTATATTAAGGTTTAAATTGCCATTTTTTAGTTTTTGTATTTGAAGTCGGTTTTATTTTTGCAATACTTTTTTTTTGGCAAATGTGTTCCATGTACGGACGGATCATTTACAGGTTTATTATCTTTTCTCAGTAGGTATTCAAAAGTTGGTTTTGTATTTTAAGAGACTTTTATTTGCTTTATAATAATATAATGCACTGTTTTAAAGCGATAGACGTACATAATTGTATTAATTTAATTTTTATCGTTCTATAAGCAGTTAAGCACACGACGCCGACGCGGCCATGTTATATGACCGCCCGCGTCCTCCGCGCCGCGCCGCGTCGTCGTCCGTCGGCGTCGTACTCATATCGTAGACTCATAGTAGTCGTAGTCGTACCGTCGTTACGTCATAACGCGTCGAGCGCGTCGCGTCGCTCGACGCTCTGGCGGGTATCCGCAGCGGGCGTTATCAATATTGTCCGTCGTACTCGTACCGAAATAACTTAATTAAATGCAGTGTTTACTGTACACGCGTTATGATATTTTTTAATGTGGACTTTTATAAGATGTTTACTTAAATTTTGTCGTTTGAATTCGCTGCAAGATAACGTTGCTTATATTTACAGCATTTACACATACATACATAATTAAACGCAAAACAACATTTATCTGTCGCATAAAAATCTGACTCAGTCCGGAATTGAACCCGTGACCCTTTGTTCAAAGGGCTGGTGGGACTCACTTAACTAACGTTTTTTGTTGTAAGTTCAAATGTTTTTTCTAAATGTTTAAATTGTATTGAAATTTTATTGAAATAGATAAATGTTTGTTCTCGAGTCATCGGTATTAGTCAGTTTAGTCACGTTGTTTGTTTTGTCCATGCCTCCTGCGAGACAGAATCCTAGTGCTGGGATACCCCCGCGCTATCTAATACTAATATAATACACTCATACGAGTGTGTTATCGTATCTATCCAAACGCTAACACACTCGTATGAGCGTAGTAAATAGATGGATAGCGTTTATTATTTATTTGCCAGTTTCGACCTGATCGTACTGGAGCTACTGGACCACTCTGTCACCGGTGGCCAGTGACCACCCCGAGATATTTATTATATTTTATTACACGATCACTAGTTCGCAGTCGCCGGACGCAAAAGGAAATGTCCTTGCGACTTGTTTACGTGTCGATTAACCGCGGATTGCGGCCGGACCAGGAGGCCTACTACGACAAACAAAAGTCGACGTTTCGGACGACGTATCGTACTTTTTTCCTAACAGTCACGGTCGCCAAATTATGTTTCGTGTGAATATGGCATTTTTTAAAGAAAACTCAATGCGATTTTCGTATATCAATTTATTTTAATAGGCAAAGAAACACGTAATAGGAAGAAAAATTCCGATCCGTCGTCCGAAACGTTGACTTTTGTTTTTCGTAGTAGGCCTCCAGCGACCACCGATACGGGTTTTACGGACACATTAATTTTTTCTTTATCTTTATTAAAAAAAACCGCGCTGGACCACCACCCCAGCGCAGTAGGCCTCAATAATAATACTAATAATAAATAACGCTACACACTCATAGCCCCACACTAGCATTCCCTGTGTTGTTGGTGCCGCGGACGACACACAAGACAAGAACACACACACCTAGACCGAGAACAGAAATTTAAACTCATCATTCAAATTTCCGCCTCGCTGGAAATCGAACCCAGGACCTTCGGAGCGGCGATCCGGCGTGTTAACCATTGCGCCATCCGGGTCGTCGACCCGTATGCCCACGAATTATGACCCGTATGCCCACTAGAAGGCAGCGGTGGGCCACTGATGGGCTGCAGCTAAGGTATACTTTACAAATTAACGATTTTACAATACGAATTCGATTCGATGGAACCATAAGTATTGTTTCACTTAGTTGTTACTTTTTTGTTTCCATTTTGCGTCTGTGCCAACTTCACTGGCTACCACAAAATCGCAGACAGAGAGTGCTATAGACAAATGAAATATACTCTTTCACTCGCACGAGAAAAACTTATGCAACTCTTTTTCTTGCACGTGAAACAGAATATTTTTTGTCACTCGGCGCGGCCATTTTTTATTTGCTTTGGGAATTTGTTTGTAGCTGAATATCTCAAAAAGTCAATGAGAAAGCGCGCCGTATGGGAAGCAGTTAAATTCCCCTAATTAATGTAATTTTCATTTAGCTCCCTTATCTCTTTCTATCTCATAAGTTCAGTTCCGTAGTTACAGTTTTTTCATCGGACTGAAACAACGATACGGGTACTCACGATAAACATAATAGCGTACGCCTAACGAGAATATTCCCTTTTCCTATACGACCGTATTTATTTCAAAACAATGGCGTGTGTTACATATTAAACACATATAATAATAACATTGAACAAGTAAGGATGGGATTATTTTTATTGTTATTCTTTTGATATCCTGTTCACGTTGAAGTGATGAAAGGTTGACGCAGCGAGGGGTGAATCACGTTCGGCGGCCGCGAGCCGGCGTGTCGCGTCGCGAGTGTGCACAGATAAGGATATAGACATCTGGTGAGCGTGGCCAACATGAGATAGCACGAGAATCTACAATTGTATGGGGCACAAGAAAAAGTCGACGGTCAGCTGACAAATTTGCTTGTAAGCCAATGTGGTTTCCTTGTAAAAACCATAATGCAATGACAAAATATAGTATCATTCTATTTTCTGTGTCTTGTGTGAGTGCAATAGATGGCATCCGGCGTCGGTGTTCCCACCCGATTATAATGTGGGTGTCTTCAAATCAAGAGTGAATAGGCTGCTACTAAGTTAGTCGCTCTACCACCCAAGAGTCAAATTCCCCTCCATTCCACTTACCATCAGGTGGGATTGTGGTCAAGCATTAACTTATAATTAATAAAAAAAAAACTATTAGTCTATACTCTTCTCAGTCTACGGGCGCGAGTGACGACTGTGCACCGTCCGTAGCAATGACGGTGGCGGTGATGGCAACGTGCGTCCGTTCGCGTCGACAGAATTCACGTTCGGCGTATCTATAAGTAGTACATAATATGAATAACGTTGAAGTGTTTTACTGTGATTTCACTGTTTTATTAAGTGCTTATTATTATTTACACTATACTACAATACAAAGAAACTAACTTTTTAATTTATGTCTGTCTGCTTGTCAGGGCTAATCTATGAAACGGCTGAACCAATTTCATTGCAAGATAGAGGAGGTTGTAGGGCAACATATAGGATACATTTTACTCCGGAATCTCCACGACTAGGCTATTTCATAAGATATAACCCTGTATTGGTTAGTGATGAACGCGAGGGTATAGTTTCGGATTCGATTCCCGTGTATGGTGACAATATATGAGAGCTGATCACATAAAGTGGCAAAGAAACGGGTGAAATGTCGTGTAGGAGTTCAAGTGTTTTTTTTAATGGAGTAAATTGACAAGATTAAACTTTGGAACTGAGTTAATGATGATCTTATATGATCAAATTATTGTTGTCGCGTTCGTTTGATTGTCGACTCGTAAAAGTTGACTGAACGTCAAACCGGTCCCATTATTGTTTTAAACAGACTTAATTGTCTATTTGTTTTATTTGTAATAATATATATACTGTAGTACTCTGATGAGTAGATATTTCAATTTTAATACTGATTTTAAATAACATTTCACGATTGTTACAACCGATCGTTCGATCCGAATCGATCGATTCGAAAATAAACTGTCTTTAGTAATCTTAGTTGGAGTTGTAATTAATAACGACAGAAACAGCATTGTTCCATTTGTACACGAAAATGAATGAAAATCGTATCAAATCCCCATCCGTATCAATTAAACAGGAGATCCGCACTGCGCTCGAAATACTCGTAATTCGCTATGAGAAAGGATTATTTTACATTGTCACTATGAAAGCCTGAAAGGCAACTTTTTCTTTTGTTTTGTAAATGTATTTATTTTGTTATTAGCTTTCTGCACATCGCCGTGGTGATTATACGAGTAACTTTACCAAATGTCAGACTGCTAATTGCGTGTATTATTGCTACAACGATATAGGTATATACAAAGGTTTTCTCTTCTTTTCATATATTTTTGGTTTCTGTTTTCTTAAATACAATAAAATACAAATATTCTTTATTGTGCACATACATAGTAACAAAGAAAGACAATTATGTACAGTGAGGATGTTACACAAGATGTGGTCTTATCGCTAAACAGCGACCTCTACCAGACAATCGTTGAGGAGGAATTTTAGTTGTCTAAACAAGAGACGATAGGGTGCACAATTGCACATAATTATTATATACACCTACTTTATAGAATACTTATTATTGTCCTTTTTCGGTCGTATATTAATAATTATTTAAAGGTAAAAGGCATGGGAGCATTATATGGGTTTTCAAAAAAGGCGTATAATAAAAAAAAAGTGCTCTACGTCAAGGCCGGCGGCGCGGCGCTTGGCGACTCCTCTGGTCATTCGACTTTCTGTGGCAACGGTGACCATTGGACATTTTTCATCAGCAATTTAAAATATGAAAAATGTAAGTAACTTAATATTGTACACGTAATTTTTTGCGTATCTCGTGTCACGGTGACCTGTTTCAGAGGTTGTTTGAACCTCTCATCGATTAGGTCGCAATTTTCCTTTTGTGCTATAGGTACCTACGCCGCGTTTTTTGTGTACTCATAATATAAGGAGTACACAATAAATATACATCCATCTCACCTTCTCTTTTACTTAAAGACCAGGGTAATTTTAAAATTTTGTCACAAGAGTGGGTAGCATCAAATCTTTGGGTTATGTATATTACTTTGAAATTTATACAATTTTAAATTAAATGTTCTGTTTAGAATTTGATAGATATTTTTTGTAGTGATATCACTAGTAGGCCACGTGGCTTCAGTACTTATGAGGTTATTTAATTGTATAGTTGGGTTTTCGGTGTGTGGATGTCCTTCGTTGTTCTGAAGTCGACAGAGCCGCGAGTGACGCGGGCGAAGCCGCCGTTGCACTTGAAATGTATCGATTATACCCGTGATTTGCGTGACGGCGGCATGCTGGCAGGTAACTAATATTTTATGTAATACCCTCGTTGTTGCTTACCGCTAATGCCTTCCTATATTCGAAAAACGATTCGTTTTGCTCACGGATAGTAGAAATATCTACGAAACGTAACTAAAAAGTGGTTCTTTATCAAGCAATAGCAATTTTTGGTGCATTTTACTGATAAACTATCACGCCTAAAGATTTGTGCTTTAACACAGTAATTTAACTTCATATCTAGATGTGGTATCTGTCAAAAAATATATAATTTATAGCCATTAAAAACAACAACATTTTTATATTAATTGGATAGAATGTTATTGTACTACTAACGCCATCTGTAAGAAAATCAAAGAGTTAACATCGCTGCAACTAAACTATACTAGATGACACCACTAGAATCAGGTTGTAAAATAACGGCGGAGTTTTGGCGGGAAAGCGGCAATGTCACATAGCTCTTAAAACTATTACCCGTTAGAAACACTACAAATCTCAGCTTTTTCCTAGTAAATTAATAGTAAAGTCAATGAAAATAAATTCGGGCGCGGGTTACGTTTTACAATTTTAGAGTGAGGATACTAAGGAACAGGTTTACTAGTAGGTACTAGAATAAATATAGTACGCAAAATCGAAATGTGTACGGTGGGGGCACATCGTATTTCCAAAATAAGCATTTTCAAATTTATGTTTTATCAACATTGTTTTTTTTATTTCCAAATTCGCCACCTTGGACCCTTGTATATCAACAAAAGTCGCGCTGCGTTATGTTAAGCTTAGTTGCAGTATCTCGCTCACGGCTGCAATTTCGGAGTATCATATCAAATAATATTTATTATAATATAATATCATAATTCACAACATAGTAATGAAAATTATTGTGACTATAGAGGAGCGGATGGGTTACAGCTAGTTAATATGGATAGGCACTGTAAATATTTTTCTATGACTGTTGAAATAATATCTTCTACTATATAATTTGTAACCACAGAATGAACATACGTAATTGTGTGTAGTGTTACATTGCAGATGTCACGGATAAAGTAAGTGCATAACGTTTTAAATCGCACCTGGAGGTGTTTCAAAACATTTGCTATTCAGCGAAACTGGAAGAGTACATTAAGCCTTTTAATATGAAATTCAACTAGCGTGAGTACAGTAGCGTGTAGTTTAGATAAAAGTGGCCGGACTGAAGAGGTAAAGAGCGACTGCCGAGAGAGAGGAGAGGAGAGGACAGAGGACCAGTCGCGTCGAAACGCAGCCGACGTGCACTCGGTGTTTATTACAAAGGAGAATCATTGTAGCGCGCCCGCGTACTCGAATGCTCCAACGATATCCGAACTATCTATTTACCTACTCGTGTTGCTTAACTACAGGCTACAAAATAATAAAAATTAAAATCGAATCTGTGTCGCTCTACGTCGGTCGCGTTGAATTATCGAACGCCATTTTCGCGTTCGAATATCGAACGACGGTCGCGTTCCATTTGTTCGATGTGCGATTTTTGAAAATTTTATTCCAATGTTATCTAGTTTTATTTTAAACTTTTCGTATTTCGTTTTCGTTTCTTTTTCTGTTTAAATGATTTGATGATGTTAATTTTAATAAATTAAATTATTTAATTATACCATACGAATTACAGCGATAGCGGTATAACCGGTTAATTACAGTGACGCTAAATAATGTATTTAATTTTTTGTTGAATTCTCGAATGTTTGATAGTGGCCTTTGAAATTTTAAAATGGCTCCATTCGGTGTTCGAAATTTGAACAAGGCAAGTCTATTGTCAGTAGTAAGTAGCGTTCCGAATTAGTAACAGTTTGTTGTTTGCGTTCGTTAGAAAATTATATTGCGGCTCTCAGTGGTCGGATTATTGTGTCAAAAGCGGAGTATAGTGTTTGGAGTCTTTTAAATGGGTAGGTATTTTATTTTTCTTCATTTTTTATTTTTACTCTGATAATACAATGTTATCGTTTATATAAGGAAACTTGTTTAACCAACACCTTTCAAGGACATCTGTTTTTACCTGCCAACTAGCGTAAATTAATATAAATTATTTATCAATTACAGCGCATTAATTACCTGTGGTACATAAGTATCTGTAATAAATGTAATAATCACGTAATCATTTCGCTTTGCGCTCCTGATTGCCAATACCAACTGATTAGAATGTTCGTGAGATTGTTTTGTATTTTTTATCTGTGGAATAAATTTGTTAGGCTTTATTTATGTAAGTACTATAATTACATTCAAACCATAGAATAAAAATAATAAAAAACTTAAACTGAAATGACCCCCGAGAGGACCCGAACAGGTAGGTACTATTTTTTTATATAGTTACCTGCTGTTCAAATATTCTGACGGCTATTATATTTTATTTTCACATGTTGAGCGTTTCGTAAGAATTTTATTTATTTATTTATTTATTTAAACTTTATGCACTATACAACAGTACAGACACAAAGGCGGACTTAATGCTAATAGCATTCTCTCCCAGTCAACCTTTAGGCAGTACGAACACAACGATATGGCGGCATGAATATAATACAATATAACAAAAACTATTTTAAAAATAACAATAATACAATATAATTTCTATATACATACAAAAATCATAAATATATAAGAATACATATATATTAATATATAAATATATATATATATATATATATAAACAGATATATCAAGATAAATACATTATATATATAATTATATACATACACAGATAAAAGTAATGAGCGACAAAAGCACTGATACATGTTATGACCTATGTGTTCCTCTTAAAGTAATGAAGGTGAAGTTTTTTCTTAAAAGTGAGTTTGCTGGCTGGCTTTCTGAGGGACTCAGGAAGATCGTTCCAAAGTCGAGCGGCTTGAACGGCAAACGAATATGATAAGAA
Source organism: Ochlodes sylvanus (assembly GCA_905404295.2). NCBI lineage: Eukaryota > Metazoa > Arthropoda > Insecta > Lepidoptera > Hesperiidae > Ochlodes > Ochlodes sylvanus. The sequence continues at coordinate 1,469,433 of FR990141.1, read as the reverse complement.
ACCAGAATGGTGAAGTGGAATAGAGAGAAGCAAACTCTCAGTGGAACGAAGCTGCCGTTCATGTGTATCCCGCAGAAAATTAAACTTGTGTTTCAGATACAAGGGGGATTGTTCATCAAATAAAACTGAAAAAAGAGTAGAGAGTATCCTAATTTGTCTCCGTTGGCGAATAGGAAGCCAGTGAAGCTGGGACCGAAAAGATGACACATGATCAAATTTGCGGAGACAAAATATGAAGCGGATACAGTTGTTGATAACCCGATCCAGTTTGTTCAGGAGGTCTTCATTAAGATCAGTAGTGCAGACATCACAATAATCAATAATGGGGAAGATGAGTTGTTGCACCAGATTTATCTTAACCTTAATAGGTAGGAATTTTCTGAGTCTATTAAGGGCGCATAGCTTCGTTATAACTGACCGACAAATTTCACGAATTTGCGTAATCCAACTAAAATTACTATCTATATAAATACCTAAATTTTTGACTACGGGCGAAAAGGGAATAATAGAATTTTCAAACATAACCGGAGCAATAACATCTAAATCTAATTTGACCAACTGACGATCACTTCCAATGATGATGGCTTGACATTTATTCGGATTAACTGCTATACCAAAATTTCTTGACCAGGTAGCTATGTGATCCAGATCATTGTTAATGCTGTCAATTGCATAGCTGAGTGTCTCAACATTAGCTTGAGAGTAAATTTGAAGGTCGTCAGCGTAAAAATGGTGAGAGCAACCAAGGCAGGAAGAGAGGGAGTTAATAAATAGAGAGAAAAGGAGAGGAGATAGAATCCCACCCTGTGGCACACCAGATGAGAGCGTACACCAGTCTGATGTTTGCTGATTGAACCGTACAGCTTGCTGGCGGCCACAGAGATATGAATAAAACCAGTTGAGAGTGTTAGAAGATAAATTAAGGTTACGAAGGATGGCTAGTAGGACGTCATGGTCGACCATGTTAAAAGCATTAGTGAAGTCAATTAAAACAAGAATGGTGACCATTCTACTTTCCATGCCAAAGCTAAATTTTAATTATAATTAACAATAGGTACCTATTTTTATATACCTATTTAAAATAAAATACTTACCTGCTGCTTGCTGTTAGGAAAATCAAGATTTGATCGTCAATCATTTTGGTTCATGAATAAAATTAAAAATTAGAAAAAAAATTAAATAATAATTATGATGTACTTACCTACTTAAAAAAAAACTTCCTGTAATTTACATTCAGTTAAAAATTATTAATTTGAATTATTTAATTTAATTAACTAATTAAGAGGGAAAATATTTATGTTTGTGTTACACCGGGAGCGATGGAACCTTTTCAAGCGAGCTATTAGCTCGACTTTGATCCAACTCATAGGAAAGCATTGAAATATGAGCTTAATTTCTTAGGTTTTACGGTTGAACTAAAACAATATGCAAAATTTTAAGTCCGTAGAGTAGAGGAATTTATAGTTCTTATTGAGGAACATACATAGGTACGAGTACAAATACTTAAAACAGACATTGTAAGGTAAATAAAAGCTTATGAAAACAATATCCTAATAATTATTACATAAAATTATTATGTATATACTAACATATACTATTATATGTATAACTAACAAATATATTCTACTGCAATATGGCAGGACTAATGTATAGTAATTAAACGTAATTCATGACTTCTTTGGGTTTGGTCTGTTAGTGAACGCGTTCTCATTGCGTTTGTAATGATATCCTCAATTTGTTCCGACTGGTACCTGCTTGGTACGAGAGATCATTATCACATTTCTATGGCAATTCTCGGTTGTACCGCCGCGGCGCCGTCTCTACAAAATCGTCTTAATTAATATTTAATGACTCGAAATTTCAACATGTACACACTCTAATCATGTTTGTGAGGTTGGGTTGGGTTGTTGCAATTATGAATGCATTGAAATAGAAATAGGAGTGATAGGGCGTCAATTGTCAATTTTATGGGAATCGGAATCCATATTGCGGAATCTTGGGGAAGCTAAATCTTTGTTTATAAGTGTGACCTAAACCCGCACTTTGCAACGCTTTTCCGTTGCTTACATTTGTGTTGTATTCGTTTACTACGCCTGAAAATATACTCATTTTGGCGCGAACCAAGGGTCCGGGTCCTGTCAAAACAAGATTAATATTTTATGTTATTTTATCTCTTAAAATTTATTTACATATAAAAGTATATTAAAACCTTATGTTGGTGTACAATTAATATAAAGGAAAGTTACCACCGCCCGCCACCAGCTAGGGAATGTGACGTTGAACAAATGATTCGACCAACTAAAACTAATCTAATTTAGAGTTCCTGGTGGGAGTGCTCGAGTGTTGCCACTAATATATCAACTGCAGTGTTGCCATTGTTGGTGTCCCGGGGGTATAACTTAGTAGTATCAACGCCATCATACTAATGTACTTGTTATTATAAAACATCTTGGATGTAAAAATATACTTATAAACAAAATTTTATAACAAAACATCAAAAGTTTTAATAACAAAATTGTAGGTTGGAATCCGCAACGTCATTTTTATAATTATACTCTACGCGATTCACGAAAAGTTGTCAAATAGAGTTAAGTTAGCGTTTTCATAAAATAATATTAAACTTTTTATTATAAGCCGCCATTTTTTAACGAGATGTTCTAATTATCAAATATATAAACAAAATTTTATAACAAGTTTTCTAAACAAAATGTTTGGTGGGAATCCGCAACGTTATTTTTAAAATTACCTATACTCTACCTGCGCGATTCACGAAAAGTTGCCAAATAGAGTTAAGTTAGTGTTTTCATAAAATAATATTAGATAAACATTTTTATTATGAGCCGCCATATTTTAACAAGGTGTTCTCATTATGTGGCACATTTTATTATCTAATTTATTACACGTTCGTTATGTTTACGTATAACACTTACCGCCATCTATCTGCACTACAGAAGTTACTTCGTAGTTCGGTTCGGACTAATGGTGCCACCTATCTGAAGTTTACCGTGTTTGCTCTCGGCGCAATAGATTTCATATCTAAACACACAATAGACCGAAGATATTAGGTACCTTGAACACAACGCCATGCGTACATAGGACTTCTTAGTTCGTAAAACGTGCGTTTTAACAGCGCCAAGTGTGTACCAGGCTTTACGAGTTTTAAGTAATATCGCAAAAATTTGATACAATTTGTTTAGCCACTAACCCGTCCGATCCGCACGGAGGCAGCTTGGTAAGTTGGATGCTCTAGGCCTCCTAGATTATGCGAGACCATGGTTATTAATGGGTTGAAGGCATGTTTAGACGTAGATTACTTATGATATAAACGGTACAACAATTTCTTAATAACACTGCATTACATACAAACAGGTCGTAGTTCTGAGAAATATCTGTAACCCATATCACGTTCTAAATATAGACGGGTTACCGGCGGCGTGTCGCTTGAGCGGCTCGATACCGCTAATGAGTACACCTGGCGGATGGCGTGCAGTGGTCGGTGCGGCCCAGACACACCCCCGTACCCATCCTATAGAGTTATAGACCACAGTCTTAAATGCTCATCTCATTATGATTCCCTTTTCGGCGCGCGGTACATGCTGTACATGCATTACTCCGCTGAAACCGCTGAATGTACCTATTAAAGATATAATAAATCTCTTCCGTTACTGAGTGACTGACATACAACGCACAGCCGACACTCCTGAACGCAACAAGCTGAAATTTGACATGAATGTTCCTTGGGGAGTGTAGGGGAGCACTAAGAGAGGATTTTTGGAATTCCCCCCTCTAAAGGGATAAAAGGGGATATCAACTGAAACTTGTTATTTCTTCAATGGATTCACTTGAAACTTTGTATATATTATGTATGTAGATTCCTCATGTGACGTAAGTGAGCACTAACTTTTGGAATTTGTCAAGCGGAGCCACGTGGGAAAGCTAGTTTTTATGTAAAAAAGCTAACATTTTTATTTTCTCTGTAAAAAATAAACACATTATGAAGGTTAGTTAAATGCCTATTTTATTTTCATAATACTTATTTATATTGATAACTATGTTATGTTACTGGCGGGTTCGGTACTCGTTAGATTTTTTCGAAAATGATAACTGTAACTGACAACCCTAGCTCGAATTGTTTCGAGGGTATAGAATTGCTTGGAATATTGATGATTTTAGTGGTATTACTGGTGAGTATTGGTGATCACTTATATCATAGTTATATCCACGAATGGAATTTTGATCAATATACGACATGAAAAAAAGCTTAAAATTTAAAAAAATTAAGGAAAATTTTAATTTTGCGAGCTGTATCTAAAGGCAGAGAATACAATGCAAGGCCTCGGTACCTTTGCGCGTTTTCATTATAAGGCAGCAATAATGGCAATATTCATTGATTAGTTGCGATCTTCCGCCGAGCCTGTGACGAGGTAATTTGAATCTTAACAATAGAAATATTAGCATTATAATTAAATACAGAAAGATTGGCTAAGACTTGCTCTATCTCTGTACGCGATGCCTAACCCATGGTAGTATTTAACGACGACTTAAGTGATTAGCCTATTAAAATATAATAAAGGAATTTCGTAACTGAAAAAATAAACGTATTTATATAATAAAACGTTTGATAAGTCTGTGAAAAAAATATGGAAGATTTATAGTCTGAAGTCAACTGAAAACATGGGAAATACTTCTAGGTAGATTTTAGATATTTTTTCGAAAGTTACATAAGTTTTTAATTTTACGATTTTTCCTAATTCGTTAGTCGTACTCGTAGTAATTATACATTTAAAGCAATAAATGTCTGGATTTTTAAGTAGTTCTGCAAGCAAAGTTGGCGACAGCTAAATTTTATTATACCTACGAGTGTTTATTATCAGCCAAATGATAATTACATCAAATTCCCACAGTGCGAAGCGTCTAGAATTTTTTTTGTACACTTACGTAGATAAATAAATAATAATGGTAACGTCATTAACCTCAAAGTGATACTTGATTGTGTTTTTGACCTTTTTTCTGTCATGTGTTTCGTTCACTGGTATAATATAGATTTTAATTTTTAGTAGACCTTCAATATTTTATTTATACAGGTACTAATATTAATTATAACAAGATTATCAATACTAATATCATAAAGACAAAACAATTGGTAAATTTCCTTGTATTAATTAAGCTCAAAAACTAAAAGAAATTCTTTCACTAGTAGAATGCTATAATTATTATTATTGAGTAACATTATATTGAAAAAAAAAATAGGGATCCGTACGAAATTCCGTTAATTTCACATTTTATACATTTACTACAATGCCTGTAACTTATTCGAATGTAGACTACGGATGCGAGGGTACTACTAGTTACTAGGGTGTTTCCCGAAGCGAAGTCAGTGTAGGTTTACTCCTTTATTCCTTAAGTCTGTATAATCCTTTATGCTGCTGTTAATATTCGTGTATAATTTGAACATGGTTTATAAAATGATATGAATGAATGAAATGATGTTTGTTAGAATTTTATTTTTCAAACACTTTCCGAAAGTTAAACTAAGCTATCGAATCTTTCTTGTATAATTAATGTTTTTTATGTTTCAAGATAACGTGGTTCTCCTTATTGTAAGATAGAGTTAATACATAATGTGCTATGATGATTAGCAATATGAGAATAAGATTATGAAACAGCAATCTCAGCGGATTCAAAACATAACGAACAATGAATCACTGCTCTGTGCTCTCTGTTCACCGGCCGTCGTGTGAGTGTGACTCACATCATTCCGATTTCTTGTGACCAGTGAATAAGTTACATTCCTCGAGTTTTGCTTTGGTTTTTCAAACCTATGTTTCGTCAATTGAATCGTGGTTAAAGTCAAAATGAAATTTTGATTGGTGTTTAAAATTTGTAATTTGTCATATAAGTAAAAAACTTGGCGTCTTTGTCTCGTAAGTTGATCAGCAAGGTGACAATTGTATGAGATCGCATTTAAAATGTAAACGGGTACTCACGATTTTTAATTGTCAAAATCGTGAGTACCCGTTTACATTAAACAATTTTTATCGATATTTCGACCCAGTTGCATGGATCATGGTCACGGCGAGTCTGGTGGCGGGGAGAAACTCTTGACAGGTGACACTACATAACAAGTTCAAAATGATACGTTGAGATTGGCTTGGACTTTGACACTCTGAGGATTGAAAGAATACTCCAAATAAGGAAATTATGAAATAGAACCTGTTCACCCACATACCTACACAGTTGTTTCTGACGCTTGGTTTATAGGGTCCCGGGTTTGATTCCCAGCAGATTTACGTAACGAATGAAAGTTTCTTGTCGGGTCGTGGTTAGGTTATGACGTGTGTGTGTCATTTGTAATGTGTATGTCAATGCCACCTACCAAGCGATCATGCCTTTTCTGCTCATTGCGTCTACCACATGGAGTTGTACCACGTAGGTGCGAGTGTGTGAGCGTTTAATTTTATTTCCGCAAATTGCCGTTGACTTATGCGTCACGTCAGCACAACGCTATTAGTGTCACATGGCTCGGTTTAATGAGATAGTGCACGATTGAGTTGAGCAACTGTGGACGCGGCAGTCATGGGCGACCGATACTGGCTTGATTCAAGATCGATTCCGTGCATCCGGGGGCACTACAACTAAAACAACAACACAAACTAAACACAACACTAAAATAAACAACTAAATAAACGCTAAAAATATAGGCCAACACACTCATCTGATACCCCAGTACTAGGATTCGGTAAAGGCTTGAGAGGATTTTTGTTATTCAAACTTTTATTTCTTCTAGTATTTATTTTCGTCGCGACTAAATTTAGTCGTTTGCTCAGATATTTTTTATATAATAAAAAAAAAGTTTTTTAATACGCCAATGATAACTTAGGTGCGAACATAAATATTAAATACACACAGGAATTTTAAAATTCTGGGAATAATTGTAATTGATGGTCTATATAGGTACTGGAATTTAAGTCTTTTTTAAACAACACTTATGCAAAAAAAAACTTCAAATACGTCAAATTTAGCTTGTTCGTTTGATATTTTAATAAGCAATAGCCAAAAATTTGTTATTGGATTAACTTAGTAACGTTATAAAAAACAAAAATAAAATATCTTGTTAAAAACGTTCAAAGATAATTTAATTTGTGAAGCAAAAATAACACGTTCTTTGTCTAAAGATATTAATAGCAAGCAAAGAGAAAATACAACTTTACCTTTATCTAGATAAGGTCCAAATTTGATCGTGTTTTGTAAAGATACAGTCAATTTAAATCTTGAACGATTAGATATAACGCTGTAAGTATGCTGATAGTGAGTTTATTTGAGATCGGTTTTTATCGTGTTTTGATCAATTCCTAGATTTCTATTCCACTCAAACTTAGAGGAATGTTCAAGCAACCGAAAATATTTGAGCTGTTTGTCAGTTGAGGCTGGTTAAGGAAACTGAAAGAGGAAATTATGTCTGCTGCCTGTTCCAGGTTTGATTCTCGACATAAAAACTTGTAAGCTCTTGACGATAGTTAACCAAATAAATCGAGTCTCATTAAAAAATTTGGTTAACTCAAAATATAATATGAGCGCGCACATCATAAATCCATAAAATGTATCGAACTGGACATAATATTATGTTGTATGCCAAAGGTATACAAGTCTCAACTATTAATTTTATCAACAAAATTGTATTTATTCACGTGAAACGGAACGTAATTTGAAATGCCAATCGCCGCTCAGTGACGTCAAAATCATTTAAAATGTATTTAATAGTATGCGATAAGTTATTTGCATAGCTATTTGTTTATAAAAATTACAGCACATTTTATAAAATGAGTAATAAACCAATAATTAATATTATTATTATATTTGATTTTTTCTTGATTGGCAAATGGCAACATGAATATGATGCGTTTGGTGTATGGTTGTTTGGTGATGGTATGGCTGTGGATGACTATGGGCAGCTGTTACTGTTTAATATCAGGTCTTAGAGTCAGGTGTGTCCCTCGACCATCAGGTGGCGACTGACTGCGAGTGCGACACTGGCCAGTAATGCGGGGACGGTGGGGGCCCCCGCCCAACAGCGGGGCCCACCAAACACCGGGAGGCACTAGACCTCGCGAGTTCATGCTCGAGTAAAAAGAAGATCCTTGATTACCCGCAGATCCAATTCGCAATCGAAAGGAGGGCATCCACGAATTGGAAGGCAGGCTGTTCTGTTCTGTACTATCAGGTGGTTCGTCTGTTCGTATGTCGACTAGTTATTTTATTTAAACTCTTTATTGATTTCACACCGTAACATAGGCATAGGTAATGGTACAAATATTTAGTTACCTACATAATTATTATAAAAAACTATGAACGTAAACAATTATTGTTTTCGTTTGTTTGTACACGCAATATGCTATTGCGCGTTTGCGTCACGTACTTGGCAGAATGTATTTCGATAAATAATCCTCAAAAAAATATATCAAAGTGTAAGTACGCTTATATGAACAGCCGTTATAAGGGGAGCGATAGGTCACCCTGTGTAGCCCTCCCTCTAGTTTTGATTATTTTAAATATACGAGTGGGTTATGAGCAGATGTATACAGAATTCGTTATAAGCTGCTGCTGTTATAAGCTGATAACGAATTATCGGTGAGTTACTGCCAAAAATGTTGAAATATTTGTTATTTTAGAGATTAATAAAGTCTAAAGTTGTAACAATGTAGATAAATAAGTAAAATAAATCTGTAACTGATCCATTGATTATTTTCATGCATTTTTTGATAATAATCAAAAAATGCATGCAAAAGAATAATAATTCTTTTTTTATTAACTATAGAAATGAAGGGTATAAAAAAAAACTATATTACAAAAATTTAAACTGTACTGCAACATTGTATCAACAGAGTGTAGTTCGTAACAGGTCACGAAATTGGTCAATTTGTATCGCGGCGAGGAGACTGAGGTGGGACCAGTGGGAGCGACTGGCAAACAGCGTGCCCTGCCTAGTACCCCAGTTGACCCACATACGCAGCGCGGCGGTCTAGCACAGAGTAAGGGAACAGAGACACAAAGCTTCTAAGAAACGAGCAAAATTTATACCTATTTTGGTAGGGTTGGCACAGGAGGATACGATTTAATAAACAATAGTTATTTGCCGATTTCTCTCCGTACGCGACGTAGCGCCAGTGCTCACGCACACACGCGCCTCAAGCTTGTAGTAGTGTAGTAGTGTACCTATCGTAGCGCGCTTGTATGAAGCTTTGTCTCTGTTCCCTTACTCTGTGGGTCTAGTGTCATCTACTGCACTTGCCGCTTGCTTAGCCACTATTAGATACTAGATGACATTGCAGTCGATATCAAACTATGATACTTACATTTAGTTTGCTTATTTACTTAGAATGCCAACATAATAAATAAACAATATGAAGAGTACAGAGTCAAAGATAGTAAATGTGCATGCCACATGCACAGTGGAAGCGAGTAGAAAAAACATTAGAACATCCGTAAATATAAAAGTTGGAGACTACAAATTTGATATGCAAGTATCTAGTCAAAAACAAATTTAGGATTATTTGAAAACCTCCAGGGGTTAGGGAATATAGAGGGATTTCTATTTTAGGTTTTAAAAATTACATTAATTATCGAATTGTTACTATCAAAAGCTTTGAATTTTTTCACGCCAAAACGGAGCAACGGATTAATGCGATTTTGGTATGGACTATGGAGATAGTTATACGACTGGAATTTGACACAAGCTACTTTTTTTGCGCGGAAAAATATCTCATTGCCACGGAAAAACATCTTTTAATCAATATTTAAATGTTGTAAACGTTGATTTGTGCTAAAAAGAAATAAAAACTATGCATTTCAACGGTTTTGTTAGTCCTGCAAAAATAATACCACCAGTTTACGTCGTAACGGACATTTTTAAAGGTCATGTAAAATCACAAACATTTTATTAAAAATAGTACTTACGTTATAATTTTAGTCATGATATCAGTGTAACTGATTAGGGGGAATTTCAAAAATAATTTATCGTGTGACTCTCGTTAATGGTGGGATTTCACGTGTTATTTCCCGCTTTGTTTCTCGTTTAAAATCGGATAAACGTCGTAACCTTCATGCGAATATTGATTTGAACTTTTTTGTCTTTATGGTTGTTAACGTATAATGTTAGAACATGGCTCAGAATCAGATATAGCAAAATGTAATCTTGATTACAGATTACAATTACACCTGGAGGCAAGTAAATGCCCCCGTAAAGAACCCTCTAACAACTTTTTCTCGAAAGGCGTTTGTTTTCCGGAAAATCCCCGCGAAATAATCACATCTGGATAGATGTGATTGTAATCTGTAATCATGATTACACTTTGCGCATCTCTGTATTAGATGGGCAAGTAATGATGTATTGCATGCCCCACGTTTCATTCTTCCTGTACGTACGGGGCCTTAAATTTCTGTACTAGACTAATACTTTACAAATAATTTTATATCCGCAGTTGCAGCAGCAAAAGTAGGTAGCTACGTCGCGTGAAATATGCATAATTACTGGATAATAATATTCGGATAGCGTGTCTTCTAATTCCTACTAAATATCGTTACGTAAACTGTCCAAGCTGCAATGACGCAATTACCTTTCGAAACAATTTCTTCAAACAGTCCAGCTGTATCGATAGTGTCTATAAAGTTATCCTTGCAAAGAGTTGTTGTTACGTGACTGTTTGGCCTTCAACTTGACTCGTGCGACCGACCTCGTCGGCGTCGCGCTTTACCGACGTCGGTCGGTTATCGCTCCGTCGTCGGCCGTCGTCGCGTCGTCGGCCGTCGCCGCGTCGTCGACGATACGACGCTGCAATCGACAATTCAACACCGTATTGTACAGGTGTGATCGTTCATTGTGACTGTTGTTAGCCAGTCATTTGTTATTATTCAGTGACAAAAGCGATCATTAAATTTTTAAATAACTTAGATGTTGTAATTTGTTGTGTTCATCCAAAACAGCGTCAAAGTAATGAAATGAAATGTTCGCGTGTTGTGTTATTATTATTATATTAGCGTTATCAGATGATGGTTCTGGGCCTTGAGTTCGACTTGCCAGACTCTGGCCAAGAGAGATTAACCCTCCTCTAGCGATTTATACGTCGGGCAACCGACATTCTTAACCATAATAAAATTAAAAAATAATCTTTATTTTTCAATTTTATTATCTTTTCGCAAACGTTTGTTGCGACGATGGCTATGGCAGCCATAACAATTGATAACAAATTTTTAATTCTCGAACCGTACACATGCCAAAAACTTAACACATCTTCCGGATACTAAAACAAGTCGAAGATCCCTTAGCCTAGTTGGTAATGATCCTGCCTGCAAAGCGAGGGGTCCCGGATCCGATTCCCGGGCCGGGGAAAACATTTATGTGACAGATCAATGTTTGTTCTCGGGTCATGGGTGTTAGTGATGTGTAATTTGTGTTATCCGTGCAATCCGTGCCACCCGCTACACAGGGAATCCTAGTGCGGGGTATGAGCGTGTTATGCTGGGGCCACACTAACGGGTAACGCCGATAATTATCGCATGACGGACGTTTAATGTTGGTGTGGCCACTACTTAACGCGATAATTTTACAACGGCATTCACATTGCCGTTTGCCGTTGGGCGATAGTTCGAATGTTGGGGCCACACTTGTCAAGTGTAGCCACTCACTTTATCGCGTTATTTTAACGCAATGTTCGGCATTGACGTTGACGTTGACGTTTTCGTTAGTGTGGCCCCAACATTAGCGTTCATTAATTGATTCAGGTTAATTTGTTGCACAGGCAAGGAGGTCCAGAAGCGATGGCGGTCGATCCGCGACTCGTACACCAAGGCGTACCGGCAGGGCAAGTGCCCGCCACCCGAGCAGTGCCCCCCGGGCAGCCGCCGCTACCAGTACCACAAACAGATGAGCTTCCTGCTGCGGGCGCTGCAGAACAAGTCAGTATACCCCTACAGTGCCGCACTCCTGGTACCTACCAACGATCTACTAACTACCTACCCTAACTAACTTAACTAACCCTAGTCCCTCCTAACTACCCTAATAACGTTCTAAAACCGTTTGCTAACTGACTAACCATCCTAGTCCCGATTTAAATCGTATTCTGTGTCAGTCACCGTGGTTCACTGATATGTAGCAGTGATAAATTGATGCTGCGTTATTGTCTGAAAAATAACTTTATCCGTTACAGAAAACCGAGGTACTCCCAGGACAAATACGAGTCGTTGTCGGAAGTGTCTAACTCGCCCCAGCATCCGGCCGCAGAGGACGTCATCATGCCCAGAATAAAGAACGAAATCTTGGACAAACCTCTCGATCTCAAGACGAAGCCTGATCCGCCCGAGAAACCAGAGACCCAGGACAAATGCAACCAAGCGGCGATGGATGAGAAGAAAAACCCTTCGCTCGAAATCAAAATCGATGCTAACACCATCCTCCCAGACGATCACTTCAACGATGATAAACTGTTCATGAATTCGCTTCTGCCGCTGTTCAAGAAAATGGATGACGACACGAGACTGCTGTGCCGCATCGAAGTGTTGAAGATTATCAGGTACGCGTTGCAGGGGCACAAGTGCTTCGAGGCCCTGAAGATGGCCGAGGACAGCTTCTTCAAGAACAGGATGAGCGGCATCCTCGCGAAGGAGGAGGCGGTGGACCCTGGCCTCGCGCTGAAGGCCGGCGAGTCCAGATTGTCGATGACCACCAGGTCGGCGGATGGTAGCCGCCCTGTTAGGAAGCGCAGGGTGAGTTTGGGATTGGATAGTTTTCTTTAATGTAAATACTAAATAGCCGATAAACAAGCCATTTGATGGTAAGTGGATACCGCCACCGTGATCATAGGAAACACTACGCATCAGCTGGTCACGAATTAAAGAGAGGAAACATATTAATTACCAAATAATTCTCATAAAAGCAAGCTGGTCTTTTGGAATGAGCGGGTCAATATTCTAGGCGGCCAATGTGGCTGAAACTTCATTAATCGATTGACAACTTACACAATACGACATTATAATGTTGTGTTTTGTAAAATAAATTTCAACAGTCTGTTATTCAGCGAAATGTATTGAGTGATTTTACAGATACGGGAAATTCTTTGTTACGTATTTCTCGGTTAGGTCGGCTTTTGGCCCGTCCCTGAAGTGGTTTCATATGAAAATGGTTTCTAGTTATACATTATAGTGTAATGTAATAAGTCAATACAACTCTTAAGTCGAGTGTCTTAAAAAAATCTCTACTCAATTACCAGAGGAACTTTATTATATTAGTTCACATAGTATTCCTGAGGTTGGATTGTTCGATCAGCAATCATTGATTTAGTTATAGTCAGTTTAACTTTAAAACTACAATTCGTTGAGTGCATTGGTGAAATATTTTATTTGTAATTAATTTACTATAATTAAGTGTCAAGTAATCCATTTAGATATTTAACGGAGAATTTAAGATTGGATCGGAAGCGTTACAGTGATTTATAAAGTTGGTTCATTGTTTTATAATATTAATTCCAGAGCCGCTCGCCGTCCCCGCTGCCGATGCCGCCGAAGCGGCGCGGCCGCGGCCGTCCCCGGAAGGTATTGTATTTTTTTAAGTGAAAACTTCTATAGTATCGTTGTGATTTGAAGTTCGATGAAACGGAAATGACGCGCAAATGAAATGTAACGGAAACGAAAAAGAGACAGACACATTTTAACGTGGGGGAAAATGAGATAGGAAGCATCAGCAAAATGGCGACTTATAGTATTCTTTTTTTTTGTTTCACTTCTAGCACGTGTGAATTGCACATATTTTGTTTTTTTTTTAATTAGTGCGAACCCAAAATCCCTCGCTCCGCTGTCGCTTATAAAATTGTGATTTTTATGTACATTATAATGGACACTCACGCTATACATATATTTCATTGCGATTACCAATTTGATTTGCTGTCTACGAATGTGGTTAAAGTATAAATGAAATATCGAATTTTTATAATGCACTTTATACGTAAATTATGTTTATTATCATATACCTATCCTCAGATGTAGGTATATGTCGTAACCGGTCGTCGCCGGGTCACATTGGAACTAATTGTACACATGTTTACACTAACACCTATGTATGTAACATATTATAGCATATCAAAGTAAAAAATAACAATTCGCATTCAATTGTAGAATCGTTTATACTTGTAGGTACATGAATTTTGTTTGCTCCCACCGTTTCGGAAATTGTAACATCGAGGAGAAGATACGGTTAAGGAAAGTCCTCAGCATAGGTACTTACCACTGTGAGGAGCCATCCACATGATCCATAAGATGGTCTCGCCGGGTCCACGATCCGCGCTACTAAGTCGAAATATCGGTAAAACATTCAAAATCGTCAGTACCCGTTTGCATTCAATGAATTTTAAGTGACTGCGACGGTACGGTTTTAGTATCGTTGGCCTCTCACTAGCAATGTCTTAGGGCGCGTTCACATAGGACGTCCGTTTTACTGGATCCAGAATACTGGATGCTAGTAGTGTATGTAGTTGTATGAGCGTGTTCACACAGAATCCAGTAAACCGGATCCAGTAAAAAATCCCACACACAACGGAAATACTGACCTGTTAAAACGGATCCAGTAAAACGGACGTTCTATGTGAACGCGCTCAAAATGCTGTGTGAATATTACCGTTTTACTGGATTCAGTAAAACGGACGTCCTATGTGAACGCGCCCTTACACGTGGTGGTGGTCAGGTGCGGCCGCCGCCGTCGGACTCGGAGGAGGAGCGCGCGGCGCGCCGGCCTCCGCCCCGGCTGCGGCTGCCGGCGGCGCAGCCCCCGCAGCCCCCGCCCAGCGACGCGGACGACTCGCTCAGCGCCGTCACCAGCGTGGCGCAGCTCTCCACGCCGCTCTTCATGAAGGTATGCCGCGGTGCCAGCTCGAACTTTAAATAAACAAATATACGCGAACACACTCATCCCCCCGCATTATGGTACCCTGTGTCGCGGGTGGCGTGGACAATGCAAACAACACATCACGAACACCTACGATCCGAGAACAAACATTAATCTGTCACATAAATATTATCTGCCCCGGCCGAAAGTCGAACCCGTACCACTCGTTTCGCAGACAGGGTCATTAGGCCATTACTAACTAAATTACGGGGTGGTCACGAATCTAGTTGGTTTCGGCTGTTTTGCGTTTGTGAGCTCCGGCTGTTTACGTTCGGAACTTGTATACATGCTAGCGGTGTAGAAAACTTCGATAGCGTGATTCATTCAGGTGTGACGTGTGTGCGATATCACCATTAGGCCGGGATTCCACCGCGGCGCACGTTGTGCACGGGCCCGCGGCTCGTTTCAGCTGCGTGTGCTCGTTTGTTACTCAACTTCATTTCGTGCATATCGTGTTCGTATCAAATGCAACTTGTTACACACGTGAAGTTAGACACACGTGTACAGCCTGTCCGGACGTTGCGGTTGGTTCGCGCCTTAAAATGAGGGTTTAATTTCAGATGTACAACTTGGAGCGCTCGAAGGTGGCGCCGGCGCTGGGGGCGCTCGGCCCGGGGCTGCACGTGGCCGTGAAGACGGAGCCCCTCGACACGTACGAGACGAAGCCCCCGCTCGCCGCGCTGTGAGGGACCACCTTCCCCACGACCAGCGATGAGCTACATGTAATCATTATTGTAGATTACAATTACACCCGCCACGAACGCACTAGTTAACTACCTTTCCTCAAAAGGTGGTAGATATCCTCAAATAGATGTGATTGTAATCTGTAATCATGATTACATTTTTCCCATCTCCGCCGACAAGTACGGTCTGTTTGGTGAAATGTTATAAGAACAAATCAAAGTTGTTAAAGTAATTAATAGCTACAGGTTGTGTTGTGACCCGCTATTATAATTATATTCACCACTTACGATAGCTCGCTTGATATTGATAGCAATGGGTGACGTCGGTACAACACTGATCCGAGTGATATTTTTTTTCAAATATAAAAATGTTTGTCAGGAAAAAGGTATAAGAAAACATATATACCATTATGTTACAAAATAACATTTTGGATCGACATGACATGGAAAAATATAGGTTTCTCCTCTACACACACATAGTCTAGAAAATAATGTCATTTCAATCATTCTGATCTGATGAGATAGTCACGTGTGACGTCATAAACAACGCTTCATACTGATAGCGATACGTTTATATCCGAATGTTCATAGTTATTATTATTTCTATCCAAATGTTCATAGTTATCATTATTTCTATCCAAATGTTCATAGTTATCATTATCTCTATCCAAATGTTCATAGTTATCATTATTTCTATCCAAATGTTCATAGTTATCATTATTTCTATCCAAATGTTCATAGTTATCATTATTTCTATCCAAATGTTCATAGTTATCATTATTTCTATCCAAATGTTCATAGTTATCATTATTTCTATCCAAATGTTCATAGTTATCATTATTTCTATCCAAATGTTCATAGTTATCATTATTTCTATCCAAATGTTCATAGTTATCAAATTCGCCGAACAGACCGTTCCAATGGAAGGTTTACTAATGAGCTTTACGGCCGTTCTCAATATTTTATCTATCCACTATCATGTCATGTGTGTGTTAGATGTTATAAGTAACTTTACCTGCTCATTTTACAGCTTATGGGTAACAATATGGTGAAAACTGAATGTGATGAATAATATGAGAAAATGAGAACGGTCGAGTGTTTAGATTAGATATAGAGCACTTTGGCCATTATGTTAAAGCTTAGAATAAAAAAAAATCAAAAAGTTTTACGATCTCGACATTCTGATACGATTGTGTTGTAATTGTAACATCGACAAGCGATTCTTTATTATTTTTAATTTAAAGTTTAGCATTGACGTCTCTGACGTTGCGGACGTCTATGGACGGTTACGACCATTCACCATCAAATAACATACATCTATTAGTTTATTTACATAATTAATACATATTAAGAAAATTAACAATTCACAAGAAAAACTAAATTTTTTTGTTTTCCGCGCAAAGTCAATAAAAAACGTTGATTTCTCCATTAAGAATGGTTTGGAATTTATATAGCTTTTGTTAAATAGCCCTTTGAAAGTCATAATGTTTATGAATGTGTGTGATATATGTCTGTGTGTAGCAGTGTACGTGGGAGGAAATGTGATATATGTTTAGTTATTATTATAGCGAGAACTCGATAGGTATAAGGTATATATTGTATTATATTGTACAGCGATATTGAACATACAGCAATTAGTATTTTTTAATATAGGACTCCCATCATTCGTCAAATGGGGCACCGCATTATTAAGAACAACGTTGTAGGAGCCATTAATTGTTGTTTATTTCGGAGATTGGGCGTGGTGGACTGTTGTTAAATCTATACAAATAAATAAAATTGAAGTGTCTGTTTGTAATATTAAATAACCGCTTTGTACTAAATGCATATGGATGTATACACGGTGCATAGTGCATACCCCAAAATAACGTTTTTAGATTTTTGCCCCAATCGGATCATCGATAAACAAACAAATTGTTTTCTTCAGTATTTTATATGTAATGACGGTATCCACCGACCACACAGCCAATAGACGCCTCATAACAGGCGAATGGCTTCTGTCAACACATCTGGCTTATAGTATCTACGATTCGTGCCGTTTCATTCTTTCCCGTTGCTTAAATTAATCTATTTCTTTCCAACGTTTCGTGTGGCCTTGAATTAGCCAATCGCAGCGTTGAATTAGCCAGTCACCCCGCTTCGTGTTACCTCAGCTGGTTGCCGGAATGCATTCAATACGGAAAATCAAAGAATCAATGTGGGAGTCTTCAAGAGGACAGTGAATAGGCTTTTAATAAGTTAGTGCGACCAACATCTTCGACTTCATCGCCACTTACCATCAGGTGGGATAGTTGTCAAGCATTACATTATCTCATGTAAAAAAAAATATCAAACATTAGGCGTCTATGGGCTGTGGTCTATGGGCGGTGACGGTACCTTATATATGTTGCTTTCTCAGTAGGTGTAAACAACTCGTCGGTAGATTGTACGCGGTGAAGTTGTTGTGGAGGTTTATAAAACAAACGCATTTCTAGTTGTTAGCGTGTAACGTGATAAGTGTTTAGTAGTGCATATTATGTGTATTGATATATTATCGTAACTGTAAGTATAGATAATGGAACCAATTTATTAGTGTCTCTCAATTTCGTACATTTTGAACTTTTATCAGGGGAGTGAGTTACATTTTTAGTACTTAAGTACGTGTTTTTAATTATTGTGATTGTTAAAGAAATACAACTTATTATCGTGTTTATTTGTTCCCGCGTTTGTTGGTTAAAGTTTGGTTTGATTCCACTTGTAAATGTCAAATCGATCTATTTGATTTGTAGATCTAATTTGTACGAATTTGAAAGATTTTAAAATATGTCAGATAATATTTAATGTGTGTAAGGTCGCTGTTGGGCGGCGTCTCAAGTGTAAGTTTAGGACGACAATCGATGATGAACATTCCATATTGTAAAACTAAATGTCGGATTGTCCACGTGTTGATGGCAAAAATAAATAAACGATGTTTTCCAATTTATCTTTTATTTAACACTGTTTTTACCTTCGCAAATAGATTTAATTTTCAACATAATTATCAGTGTTGTAACAATAAATTATAGGTATATAGGTATATACTCGTATATAGTTAACAACAACAATATAGTGTGTAAACAGTGTAAATATAATATATTCTTTCAACATATATTTAAAACCCTAAGGCCCCAGTTACACGACGCGCTTGCCTTGTGCATAGCAAATTAAACTTTATTGTTTGTCCACAAGGTACAAATTCTTAGCAGTTACCTAACCGCGCGGCCGCGGCATGACAGACGCGCAGTTAGGTAACTGCTAATTTGAATATTATTGACTAGTCAATAAAGTTTAAGTTTAATTAGAATGAAGTATGTCTTCAGCGGGGCTCGTTATAGCCATCCCGGAGAACTTAACGTGGAGCCCCTCTCTCTTGGGGGAGCAGGTCATGGGCCCCACGAGGCAGTCCGCGGCGGCCGGGAAGGGGCACAGCCGCAACAGCGTCCACGTCTCGCGGTCCGCGGAGTACTTGACGCACACCACGTCTCGCTGCTTCGTCACGCGGATGTAGAATTTAGTAGGGTCGCCGGTGTACACGCCTGTTATGATTTTCAGTATTTTTAGTGATATTTTGTTCAAAATGGAGTCTATAGTCGTTAAACGCGTTATAGGTAAGTTCGCAGAAACGACAAAAAACTCCAAAGAAGAATTTTTCCTCCCAAACAGAAAACCGTTACTTACTTTTAAACCTTAGTTACTCGTTTGTTTAATAAGTTAAGTCCTGAATAATCATTAAATATTTTTAAAATAATGCAAGAAACAAATAATTACAAAAAAGATTTGTCAGAAGTGGGATTTGAACCCACGGCCTCGGAGAGGACCAGAATAGCTCGCACCCATTTCAACCAAGGTTTACCTTGAGTCTGGCGCCTTAGGGTGCGTTTATATGACACGATAGCTTTAGACGCGAAAGCTATCGCGTCGTCTAACTTTTTATTATATTATAATATTTGCCCCGGCCGGGAATCGAACCCGGGACACTCGCTTCGCGGGCATGGTCCCATGGTCAGTAGGCTAGGCTACGGGTCGTCGGTATTATCATAGTATTTACCAGTGCTCCAATCGGAAACCTCGTTAGTGAGCACACAGCTGATCATTGGCTGGCGGTCATTGAACTCTATGCCGGTCTTCATCCAGTGCTTCTCGTCCACGTATATCATCAGACCGGCCTGGTCGTACAATGTCGTGTAGTCCGCTTCAACGCAAATCTAAAACATATATCACACTTTTATAAAGAATCTGTTGTTTCGGAATGGCTTCAACCCATTAATGACCCCTGGGCACGGTCTGTTCATTTCAGGCCTCCCGACATGGTATAATGACAGTTATCTAATTGTAACAAACAGGACCGACTGCTATCGCGCTCTCCGAATTATGTAAGGCTTGTAAGCGATCAAGAAATTTCGTCACTAGCGGTCACCCATCCACCTATCAATTTGGGTCAAATTTGAAGTAAACCGTTAAAAAACAGGAGCGTATAGAGACGAAAGTGATATGAAAAAAGATAATGAACGAATCTTTTAATATTTTGCGTTTACGAATGTAGGAAGGCAAGTAGTTCCACAAATGTACTGCTGAAACAGTGAACGATTTATGATAGAAGGAAGTAAAACGGCGGGAAGTTTGAAGGATAGGCATTGACATATCAGTATTTATGTCAATGAGGATAGGGTTGTATGGGGAGCGAAGTTTATTGTCATGGATAAGACAGCGATACTCAAATCAAACATGGGCGCCGCCAGGATTATATTCAGGGAGGTCCATACATACATTCGAAAAGCGTTACCCTCCCGCTGGTTCAGTCGGGTAAAAATATGTAATTATATCTATGTACTTTCTTTGAGGACAAGCAGGTGCAATTTCAGCCCAATGCACCTCGCTGCCGACGCCCATGTAGGTACCCAATTTTTTTCTCAAATAACTAAGTGAACAAGGAGTAAATACATTCATTTAACATTTAGGGTTTGTTTTATTTCAATAAAAAAATCAAAACGTGTGCAATTCACACATGGTAGAAGTTAGAAGTGAAACTAAAAAAACGAATACTGTCAGGTGTCACTCCAAATATGTATTGATGTTTTGCTTTGCTTACGTAGGCCGACGCACTCTGCAGCGAACTTTAGTTCTAACTCTTGCTAATGTTCCTATCTCATTTTCTCCCACGTTAAAATGTGTTTTTTTCGTTTCCGTTTCATTTCATTTGCGCGTCATTTCCGTTTCATCGAATTCCAAATCACAATGATACTATAGAAGTTTTAACTTCAAAATATACTTAGGGTCACTAAAAAGAATCACGCCTAGCAATTTTCAAATACTGGTTTCCGGAAGCGAAGCGAGGCCGGGTCTAAGTTCTAACATATACATAATATGTTACAATGGAACGAATATGATGCAGTTTTCACTATTTTGTATTCGATATTTAAAAACCACATAAGTACCTATCAGGTTTCGTACATTACCTCAAAACTGAAGTCGTCTTTTATCTTCACTCCGTAAAGATGGCCGGTGTTAAAATAAAAATCGTAATAGGTTTTTTGCCAAAAATCCGATGCCAACTTTGTTTTAACTTCTAAACAGTTGTCCGAAACTGACCACGATGGAGGCTCATTAAGCCACTGGAAATCCGTAAACGTTATATTATTAAAATCAGACTTTTCCATTATAATATATTTGTTACTTCTCTGAATAGTTAATTTCAATGATATTTCGCAATGTAAAGATACTTAGCAAGTTGGTAATATTATGTGTTATCTATCAATAACTATCACAGAAGCAGAACACTATACTCCTATCGGAGATAACTCCGATATGATATCGTTAGGAGTAAGTATTCATAGAATAGGATACTATAAATATCCAACAATTATCATAGAGTAAGCAGTGTTTATATTCGATAAAACCTGTTATCGAAGTCTCACCAGCTTGTCAAACGAATCGAATAGCAATCGAACAAGCGTTCACGTTCAGTTGAGCATTTATTGGTAGAAGCATTGTAATAAATGTCAATGGTAGAAGTGAAAAAAAAAAAAAAAAAACTAATACTGTCAGTCCAAATATTGATGTTTTACTTTCGGAGTACTCTGTGCTTTCGGTGGAGTGTAGCACGCAATATGCGCGGATAATGCGGATGCTTCCTATCTTATTTTCTCTCTCGTTAAAATGTGTCTGTCTCTTTTTAATGTCGCTTTTTCACGTCATTTCCGTTTCATTCAAATTTTCATCATCAATTCAAATCACAACGATGCTAAAGAAGTTTTCACTTATAAACCGCATCAAAATCCGTTGCGTAGTTAAAGAAGCATTTACTTCAGACACAGCGACGACGAATAGGTCGTTTACATACTCGTTTTCGTGTTCTCGCCCCTTCTTGTCGAGTATCTAAACAAGGCGTAAAAATCGAATATATTACAACTTTAACAAAACAAAGATCGACTACAACATCCACAAGTAATTAAATGAGAACATCATAACCGTAGTCAAGGTCAAGTATATAAGCATTATCTTAATAATGCGTATTTAATTGACGTAGTTTTTAATCTACTCGTCAGATCTTGCTCAAATTAAAATGGAACTACATAATAAGCACCAGCTTTCGAATACATAAAAAAAAATCAAATTACTTTTACAAATAACGGAGAAATCGCTGGACGATAGAGGATCCTCTTTTTTTGAAGTCGGTTAAAAAACATGTGCAAATCACCCGTCTCATTGCTTGACGCCGCGCCGTGCGGCAACAAGATATTGCAAAATTACTTTGATTCAAACATAATGACAAGTCAAAGGATTCAAAGAAATATTAAACGGCTCAAGTTGAGAGGGTAATTATCATTTTTTGAGTTGATATTGTGTTACATCTGTGTTTGTAATGGCAACTGGCAAGTAATTTTGTCTGTGGAATAATACATTGTTTAACGCCTATAAGTTTAACTCAGAATCGATTCAACACCGCCTCGCTTCGAGCCTCTTTGTATTCTTTTTATGAAAAGTCGATTGGGTAGAAGTAAAATTAATTAATAAACGCTAACCCCCGCACTAGGACTCCCAGTGTCACGGGTGACATGGACAACACAAATAACACATCACTAATACTCATGCCAGAGAACAAACATTTATCCGTGACATAAATATCTGTCCCGGCCAGGAATCGAACCCGAGACCCCTTGCTTGGCATGGAGGGCCCACTAGCAAGTAGTCTACGGGGTCGTCAACTGCTGCTGGAAGCTGCAAAGATGTGGTTTAAGTGCACGGATGTGAAGCTTTCTGATGGAGGTAGTGACAACCTTTCTTAATTATTTACAAAAACTTGTTACTTTCAAAACATTTGCCTGAATCCAATTTGATAATACACTACCTACCTAAATTAATAGCAGTACGGACAAAGTGAGTTTTTTCATAATTGGTATTTCAATAAATGAAATATTGACGTTAAAACCTGTGTATGAATCCACCTGTAGATCGATTTTTCTTGATTCGATATAAAATCGATCTTTTTCAGCCAATTGTATCGACACAATCAGTAAATACAAAATGACAAATCGCATCATTTCGTTCTCATCCCTAATAATAATTAATTTTTAAGTTTTGTCTCGCGTGCGAAACGTGTTTTTTATTCATAGTCTTTCTTAGTAAAGACGTTTTGTTTAGATTTTTACGAGTAATGAATTAAATTTTAAACTGAAGTTTGACTTTGAGTGCTATTTAATCGAGATACAAATTTTACAACAATACTGAAGATATCAATATGGTTGTCGTATCTTCGCCTTTCTCGCCGCCGGCGGAGGGGATTCTTTTGCAAACTCCTTCAACGAAACTCATTGTAAATGACCAGGAGTTGGGTACAGCCACATTGTACATCACTGAGAAGTAAGACAAGCTTCTTAAACACCTTCAAACACAATGTGTTGGTTATTTTACTAAGTATTCTTTGTTTTTAGCAATGTTGTTTGGGGCGGCGGAGTCGCTGCTACCGGTGGTTCTTCGCCAGTGATATCCCTGCTGTACCCGACCATATCACTGCACGCCATACAGAGAGACCCATCTCCAGCTTTGTACATGGTTCTTAACTTCGAATTGAAGTATGTTAATCCTTATTTTCTCTGAAATAAGGCACACAACTTACAGTTTTCTACTCAGTAGCTAGTCAGGCTGGCTTCAAGAAAAAGATAATAAATGCTAGTAACATTATTAATTAATTAATTAATGATAACGTTGATTATAATCATGTTTATGGAGACTACCATCAAGCAAGGGGTTGGCCTGTCGCTTCGTAAGGCTCCATGGACTGCCAGCTTGGGAATGGCGTCTAGGTTGCCTCAATAAGGCTAGACTGTTTTTACCAGACAAGGCACTTTTTAGCCATAGCCCAGTCATAGTGACCATGTAATTAAAGTCCGATTCCCCAAGACATGTGACAGATGTTTATTTCCGAGTGTGGGTGTTGGTGATGTCTTATATGTTTTGATTGATATTTGCCTATTATAGGTTGTGCATGTAGTATAGAGGTATAATGTTTAATGTAATTGTATTACTTAAGTGCATTGGCAAACATTATAAATTAATTATTGTGCATGACACCCATAACACGAGGAGTCCTATTATAATAGGACTCCAATAATTATTGGAGACTCACAACCCCATGTGTGCTTAATGAATAGTGCTTCAGCAGGAAAAGTAATAATTTATAAGGTTGGTTATACCAAGAAACTGTAATGATAACAATTGTTCACATTTAGTTAAGAATAGACAGCCACCAAGTTAATTTTGACTGTTTCATTTGTGCATTTTATTAGTTGTATTCCGAAGCTTATAGTTCATTTTCAAATTAACTATAATTTGTGTTAACTTACCAGGCTTCCTGAACTGAATCAAGGATCTGGAGAGGGAGACACAAATGATGATGACGACGATGATGACTTCGATGCAGATAATCAGCCCATCACACAATTAAGGTAAATGTACTAACAGTAGCTTTGCAATACATTTATAGCAATTTGATGTTTATTCAGAAAAATGTGAGTTTATACAAACAAAAACAAGATGTCAACAATTGGCAATCTTTTGTGGGGCTCGGTGTACTCTTTTATCAAAGAAAAGGGAAAAGGTTGAAGTTGAAGATTTGCATCAAATTCAAAGTCATTAATTACAAAAAAATTTCTGCTTCTACCAGTGTTTTGTAAACATGCTATTTCATAAAGCAGTAGGAAAAGCAAGGAAACTCTTAAACTTTAGCCCTAAATAGAATTCGCTTTGCATCTCATTTTTATTCAATTTTGTATTTGACTGGGATGGTTTCTTTCAGGTTTATCCCACAAAATGAGGGTGATCTCCAAGGCATGTATTCAGCTATGATTCAGGGTCAGGCGATGCACCCGGACCCCACAGATGATTTGGATGATGATGCTTACATGGATGGAGAGGAGTTTGAAGAAGGTGAGTCAGATTCCTACAAAATTTTGTTAACAACAAAAAATAGGGCAAGCTTGGCTTGGCCTGAAGGGTGGGTTACTCTCTTCCTCTTACACCACCAAATATGATTTTAGGTGAAGATGAATTTGAAGATGCAGAGGAGACCAATGGTACCCCAGAGGAAGCGGCTGCGCGCTTGCGTCAGATGCGCTTGGAAAACACCAACGGACCTCATTACGAAGGTAGGAACCACGATAATATATCAAAGGAAGGGCGATCCAACGTGTTGGTGTGTAATCAGAAGCGTGCGATTTATCTAAGCTGGTTAATAAGTTATCCGTTTTTTATTAGTCTGACTAACCAAGGTGCACTAAGTAAACTTCTGCTGCTCTGACGTTGTCCTTGTGATATCTTTTGTGTATGTCAAGGTGGGATTGATATACGCAAATGTAATCAAGAAATTATTTACATATAAAGAGCAACCGTGTAAAACTATTTCCAAGCATTCTCTTAAGATTTATTTTGCTTGATTTTTTCAAATACATATTGACAATATTTTGAATAACCACCAATCTCAATACACCCAAGACGAAGCCATTGTTTTAATTGCTGTTTTTTCTTGCAGACTGTGAAGATGCTGAAATTGAGGAAGAGTGAAAGTTTAGTTTTAGTTTCTAATGTTCATTAATATTCTGGTTAAGAGTACACCATTTCTTTTTGTAAAGAAATTTGCTTTAACTTTGCCGAGTACTTGGTGTCTGAATGCTGATTGGTTCTTTTTAGTTATTATTGTATGTATATGTGGAAAGTAAATGTTTACTCTTAATTTGCTCGAATTAA
This sequence comes from Ochlodes sylvanus, assembly GCA_905404295.2. Lineage (NCBI taxonomy): Eukaryota > Metazoa > Arthropoda > Insecta > Lepidoptera > Hesperiidae > Ochlodes > Ochlodes sylvanus. The sequence continues at coordinate 1,443,561 of FR990141.1, read as the reverse complement.
TTATCAGACATACTCTATGTATTGAATAAAATTATATAATAAAATTGGTCTGTTGATGAAGGTTTCGGTACGCACCACCTGATTATAGAATAGAACTTTTGTTTTGTATAATATAATTAACCTCTCAGTTAATTTTGTAACCATTTACATTGATGTCTGAAACCAAATAGAAATATATTTTTAAAACACTTTGTTAGTAATCATTTCATGCTTTTATTATGAAGTATTTTACTTACTTTAATTTTTTGGTTATAGTCTGTATGTTGTAGTATGCTGCACCTATTATATTATAATTAAATTATCCTGGTCTCCTGCCTAGGGTTGCCAGGATGGTATGATGGGTTACTTCCAATATTTATTATCATGTTGACTTGAACGTTTGATGCAAGTCACCATTTGTAGTAAGGGCATAAACTGCGTTAAGCGTGCCTCTCGCGTGTCCATACAAAAACGACCCGCGCGTGCCCATGCGCGTGCACACGCTCGTGAGCCCGTCGCGTGATACTTCCGTGCAATGGGGCACGCATGCACGCGACGTGATCACGCATCACATTGGACGGGTCCACGCGCGAAGCCCGCTAGCGGGTGCACGCGCGTGCTTGTTCAGTTGACAGCGCTATCTCGAACCGACCGCACGCGCGTGCCCGGCCCATAACAAAAAATGACAAATTTTGATACAGAAACACGCACGTGAGCACGCGAACGTGCTCACGTGCGTGCACCAGAAGCGTGGCCCGCGACGTGCTCACGTGCGTGCACACGCTTAACGCAGTTTATGCCCTAAACCAAGTAATAATTAAAATTTGTATTAAAACACTTTTTAACTCTATGACTATCGTAAATACTTTGGTCTTCCAATCTGGCAACACCATCTGGATCATTATTATCAGCTGCAGAACTAGTCCTCGGGGAAATGAAACTCAAATGTAGTCTACAGTTTATATTAGGAAAACACAATACATTATACTGCATTTTATTATAACAATTAAGAAATATAGCGTCGCGTGAAAGAAAACGTACTTTTGTACTTTTTAGAACCATGCACGAGAAATCTATATATAAAATTAAAATATTATCCAACAAATTACAATATTATTTAATGATAGTCGGGTAAGTCACGCGACCACACATACGATGCACTTATATTCATTTATATTTATAGTCCATAAACTAGAAACCTCGATCCTCATAGCTCATACACTCCCGTGTACTCGAGTTCTCCGGGCCGAGTTGAAGTATTGTACACTATTACCATAACAAATATCGACCTCTATATTATATTATATTAATATATCAACACCGTTAGGACACGACACGATCTATCGTCGGCCCACCGAATGGACTCCGCCCCCAACTTTTATAAAACGCCTACTTATATTTGTAATATTTTCATAGAAAAGTCCCTCAACGTAAAGTTTATACAGTACGTTAATTATTCGTTACGGCCGATGCCCCCACTGGTTAGGAAGAGGCATTGTTCAGTAACCCCGGTACATAGTACTCGGTGTTACTACATAACCGTAATTTCGCCCGAACATTGATAAAAGAGACATTACTAAAAATTATGTTACAACCAAAACCATTATCGACACATCGCGTTACGCTAATCGTTTTACCAAGATTCGGGCAATTGTTGTTAGTCTAAACACATTCGACATGTTGATATCCAATAGAAATTATTAACCTTATCGTAATATGAATTATTTTATATTAAATAAAATATACTTTATATAAGAAAATATACGCGTTTTTGGACGCTTGCTTATATTAATCAAACTTAATTTTTAAGTCTAATTATGGATATTTAATACTACTGAATTACTTAAATTAAGGTCTTACTAAACTGATTAGTCACAAAATAATTCCACTGTGAACCGGACAACCCATAATGGATTAAAATCAAATTGTAGTTATGTGTATGTAGTGTGATATTAAAATACTACTACTAAATGACAGTTATTTATGTTATAATATATGTAAACAACAAAATAATAGTAAAAATACAAATAATATTTATATTAATAAAACATTTTGTGCGCTGTAACTAAGACATCTATAAATAAACATTAGTCAAACATTACTAACACATATTATTCACTTTTCACATGTTCACGAGTTATCAACATATCGAAATTACGGTTAAACGAAATTAGATGGTTCATTCTGATTGGTTCAATAATATACAATTGGAACACTTTCCATACGTCATGCTTCTGTTGTGTACGGATTGATTTACTTAGAAATGGTATGGTTTGAATCAAGAAAACAAAGTGTCATTAAATGTTGTTAGTATTGCTTCAGAATATTCCGCACATTCAGTCATAATAAATCCACTGGTACATACATGTTACCCAGGAAATATGAATGTTGGTTCATACTTGTGTCATACTTCAACGAGAGAATTTTCCATATTGTATCACAGCACCAGATGCAGGTGTGTGTGGTGTGACTCGACAGGAATAACCCTGAAGTTGTGAAATGATACAAAAGAGGATTTCTATCTCCCGAGAGCAGTTGTCCATCTGTGATCAACTTTAAACACAAGTGGCAAGCGTTCACAGTTGTATATACATTATTATACAATTAATTTCACTTACACAATACTGAATTCACCGTCCCATCGCTAACGGTTCACAATTCAACGAACCATCTAATTTCATTGCGTTGAACTTAACTCAAACTATCATCTATCACGCGGAGGTCGTTAGGGCATTATCACTGGGTATCAGGGCGTCCACAGACTTGGTCTCGATCTTCTCTTCCGGTGTTCCGTTAACTTCCTTCTCCATATCCACATCATCGTCCTTGCCCTCCGAGTCCTGTTTGGTGTCGCTCTCGGTGGTGTCTTGACTGGACGTGTCCATTGTGTCTGGCTTTGTGTCTGTTGTGTCCTTGTCGCTTTCATGTTCCGTTTCTGGGTCCTTGTTGCTGTGTTCGTCTGTTTTTGTGTCCTCTTCCGCTTTGTCCTGTGGTTTGTCTGTTGGAAGATACATTCATTTAGTTTTTTATTATAATAAATTAGACTAAAATTTAAATAAATTTATAAAGCTGGGCCCCTGCGGTGCAGTACCCAAGATGCTGGCAGCATTTCCTCTCTGTATAGCAATGCTATGTATGTATTTTATTTAGTAAAAATTATAGATGGCTTTATTTATTCAGACATCCTTGTAAATCTGTTGCTTCACTACATAATGCTATCAAAGGAATAAGTCAATAGAATACGGAACAAATTTAAGGTTAGTTTGGAGCCAACAAGGCTGTCAGGAGTAAAGCAGTTAATTCTAAACTATTAATGTTAATAGCATCAGACACATCTTTGCGAAAATTCATTGTTATCAAGTAAGTAATTAACACTACTAAGGCCTCGTTAGCAACACTGTGAGCACAATTCTTGATGGTCTTAAGATATGTGCACGAGCTCGGAGAACACAAAGTTGTTTTGAAGTAGACTTACACTAAGCTATTGTAAGTATTTAATAAAATGAAGTTACCAGTTTCATCAACGTCCATTGGTGCGTCTACTTTATCTTTGCCATTCAGCTTCTGAAAAATGTTATAATAATTGAAATGTATTCAAAACAAGGTCATAATGCGAAATGCTACAACGTTACGATACAGTTACTTCTATCCCTGTTCCCCATTTCACTACAAATGCAATTAGTGAACGATAGATATTACGGTAAACTGCAATATTATACTATTATTAGATATTATTTAATAGGTACTTTTAAAAGTTAGAATATTTCTCTATCAAGCCAAATTACTGCTACTGAAATTTTAAAATAAAAGTATGTATTTTCAATAAACTTTTGTTAATTTCAATCGGGTCAATTTAGAAAATAAAAAGATTAAAAATGATAATATTGCAATTACTCGCATTTTATACAACAAATATATTTTTATACGACACATACAAGCACTAACAACCGACTATACCTTCACCTTTCGAAAAATACTGAAAATAATAAATATTTCTCAATACACATTCAAACTGTAATTACTATACACTATCCGACACCCATAATAATATCTGTCAGTAATATAAACAAGTAAATAACTGTGTTTATAAAGGATATATTATTATTATTATGTCGTGTCAGCATATACACACTTAGTGATTTTATCTGTATATCAGAGGAATACGCTACACTAAATCCACACCGTAGGGTGATTAACAATACAGTTGACTATACTTTGTAAGAAATTAAATGTATTTTAATGTTGGTCAACAATCTTTTATACATCGGCATTTTGGTGAGGTACATCAAAATGTATATACGATAATACTGTATGATAGCGTATACCTCCAATATATTCAAATCATTCTCGTTTTTATTACATAATTACCTACACATACAATTCATATATATATGGGTATATCCAGTACTTCGACTGTCGTCAAAAAAAAATGTAATTTAAAAAACACCTAATTTCGTTTATTCTTTTTGCTGACGGTACCGGCTCGACTGTTGGACGACGTAGACTTGGCGGACGGCGTTCGCCTGCTCTTTTTACCCTAATGTGTGATATATGGGTAAATAAAAAAAACCTTCCAGATTTACATAATATATGAAGTTAAACTAAGAAATAAAATTTATATTTATATTGTCTCTTTATACACAAACAAACAAAATTTTGTTGGTATTAGATCAATGGATGGTGAGTGATCACCGCCGCTTGAGGTCTCTATAATAAGGATGTCAGGGAATACTAAATAGCTTAGGTCAAATTGTCGTGCTAAAGCACAAAATGAGTTTTACGTGATATTTATTGATAACATGTAAAATATTTACACAACAGCTTACGGGCACGCAGCTGGGACCTTACAAGGCCTTGGAGATCCTCAACCAATTAAGTTAGGGCACACCTTATGATTGAATCTCCAGTATTCCACGTATGGACCATGTATGGATGGTATGGAGTTCTAATAGGCCCAAAGCCGTTGTTGTCTGAAGCACCGCCACACGTTACTACTAGTACTACTCGCAGCCGCTTTAGCTTTGGATTCAATAAAGTTAAATTTAAGGATATCTCTGTTGGCCCAGGTAACTCCATGGATACCGAAAAATAGGAGCCAAGTTGTACGAGTAACCTAGTTTAGTATTAAGCAGCATATTGACGGCTGTCACAAGCCCCACTCACCTGTATCTTCTCCTCCTTGCGGTCGGGCTGCGCGGTGGACGTCGAGCTGATCTCGCCGTCCTGCTCGCCCTCGCGCGGCCGCTTGCGCGCCGTCTCCCTCTCTCTCGCCGGCGCTGGCTCCTTCTCTAGCGTGTCGCCGCCGTCAGACTCCACCTTCTCCACGGCCTCCTCCTTGTCCGGCGCCGGTGACGGGTCGTTCGCGGCCGTCGGGTCCTCCTGGTGATTTGTTGTTTTACGATTGGATAAGATAAGAAAATTACGTGCATATCGCACCGTTAGGACACGAGACATTTCAGCTCGTCCAGAATCTTTAGCACGTAAACTCCCTAATACTACTTTTTTGTATTATACCTCTATATAACTAAGGGTGCGATACGTGTATCAGTGATATCATCGATATAAGGTAGATAGAGCGCTCTTGGCGGAAGCGTTTCGATCCGAACAAAGTTCAGGGCGGCCTAGAACCGCCGGCCGCACTATACCGAGCAGTACCGACCACGAGCAGCACGGTGTGCTGGCCGCCCGCGGAGACGCGCACCGGCGGCCGCGCGCCCGCCGCCAGCAGCACCGCCGGCGTGGGCTCCGGCGCGTCCTCGGCGCTGCCCGTGCCCAGCTGGCCCTCGCTGCCCATGCCCCACGCCAGGACCTCCCCTGTCGACAGACATTTATAATACAATTAAAAAAAAAACTTAAGCATCGGTGATGCCTTCAGTGTAACTGTTGTCCATGGGCGACGGTGGTCGCTTACCTGCTCGAAGGACCAACAATTTGGACAACATTTGCAAATGCTACGTATTGTCAAGTAAAACTTATAAATTTCCTTGGTATCCACTATGAAGCTTAGTCATACAAGTTTCCTCATGAGATTAAAGAGTCACTGACCGGTGTCGGTGACGGCGAAGGAGTTACACGTGCCGGCGGCTATGCTGATACATTTCTTGTTCTGCAGCTTCGGTATCGGCTCCAGTGTCTCTGCGTCGCCTACTCTGTCGCCGAGGCCCAATCTGGTTGTAACAAAAACGAACAGTAAAAAAACAAGAAAAAAACATAGATATTTTTATTGTATTGAATCTATTCTTTTTATCATGATGATCAGTGGGACCAACTATTATTAACTTAATAGTTATGTATTATCTTTAAGGGAAAATTTTGAGTCATTCCGTTCGGATCTCCAAAATAGGGGATCAGTTATATTTTAAAATATTTTCTATTCTGGTCTGATTCCCTTAAATGCTTATCCATTAAAAAATAGGGCATCAGACCGGAATGGTAAAGCTTATAATGGATCAGACCAGAATTAAAAAATAACAATAATTGGCAGTCGATCAGTTTAGGAGATCAGAATGGAAAACTCAAAATTTTAAATATTGTGACATTATATCAGTCTTAGGCAAAACGATCAGAGCCAATATTTGAACCATGATGCGTACTAGCTAACTGTAGGCAGAGCTGGCCAAAGAAAACCTTCAGCCGGCTCAAACCAAAGCAGCAATCGCCCGCAGTCTGTGAATGGTTTGTTGTCATCATTTCATTTTGCACTAAATAAATAAAAAAATATAAAAAGGTCATTGTATTGTCATCAATATTTTTTAATAATATGCATAATTATAAAACACGTTGATGTCTAAAAATGGGTGAAACTCTATAGTAGCGGCACAATATGATGGCTTTTTTGACAAATTAAAATGAGATAATATGTTAATTTAGTATCGAAACAATACGTCAAGTGCGAGTCGCATTGCACTGACTGAGACTGGGACCGATTTAGATGATTCTTTTTTTATTTAAAAGCTGGTACTTCCCGGGTGGTCCAATGCCAATTCAGTCCAGTTCTGACAATGGAATCCACGAGAAAACCATATAAGTCTTAAAATTGCATTATTCTGCAGTCGGTTTTTAATATGATGCTAAGTTAATCCTTGACAACAATCCCACCTGATGTTTTAAGTGGCGACGATGTCCAAAGATGGTAACCGTATTAACTTAGTAAATACCTATTGACTCTACTCTCAAAGACTCCTACATCAGAAGCAGGCGGGAACGCCGATGCGGGCCAGCTATATCACTATATTTTTCACTCGTAAGACAGTTCCTAGCGCTCATAGCCCGGCGGCTTGCGTCGATCTCAAGTGATCGACAAAGTTAAGCAACAGCAGGCGCGGTCGGTAGTTGGATGGGTGACCGCTAGTGGCATTTCTTGAGCGCTTCCGTGCTTCGGAGGGCACGTAAAGCCGTCGGTCCCGGTTGTTACCATTTGGTAGCAGTCGTTAAGCCATGTTGGATACCTTCGGGTGGCTGAAAAATTTCTGACACTTGGGTTGGCCACTAACCCCTCCACCAATCCGCACTGGAGCAGCGTGGTGGAGTATGCTCTAGGCCTCCTCGGGTATGAGGAGAGACCCGTGCTCAGTAGTGGGCCATCAATGGGTTGAAGCCAAGACAGTTCCGAAGAGCATACCTGCCGTACTCGCAGCGGCCCACGCTGTACACCCGCCCGCCCGCGTCCAGCGCCAGCGTGTGGTGCTGGCCGGCGGCCACGCGCGCCCAGCCGCCGCCGCCGCCGCTCCCGCCGCCGCCGAACGCGTCGCACTCCGTCGGCGAGAACAGCGCCGTCTTGCGCTTCTCGCCCGTTATACCTGCACGTGCACAGTCATCACGTTACTAGGTTACGTCCAGCCACCGACCACACAGCCAATAGACTCCTAATAACAGGCGAATGGCTTCTGTCAACACATCTGGCTTATAGTAACGATGTAAATTCGTGCCGTCTCATACTTTCCCGTTGCTTAAATTAATCTATTTCTCTCCAACGTTTCGTGTGGCCTTGAATTAGCCAATCGCAGCGTTGAATTAGCCAGTCATCCCGCTTCGTCAAACTATATTACAGATTACAGTGACAGTGAGCGCCTTTCAAGAAAAGGTAGTTAGAGCGTTCTTGAATTTGAAATTCTGTGAATTTCCGTGTCAGCAGATGTAATCGCAATCTGTAATCATAATTACAGATTGCCCGCCTGCACCAGATAAATAATCTGTGATCATGATTACATTTTGCCCATCTCTGATTATAAAATTAATATTATATTACATCATCTTTATGTCAATTCCAGTCCAACCGAGTAACAGTCAGACAGTCAACAGACATACACGCCTGCGACGTTGTAACCCGTCGTTATATTAGTGGTGTGCGGTGGTTACCGAGCTGGCCGTAGTTGTTGAGCCCCCAGGCGAACACCCTGCCGCCGCCGGCGTCCAGCGCGAATGTCGCGTGGTAGCCGGCCCACACGCGCGACACGACCGCCTTCAGGGTCACCTTCGACGGCGCCAGGAGAGCACCTGACAACACATTTTAATAGGTTCTAGTAATTCATTGTATCAGCCGTTGCCTTTTTTTTAATTAATTATAAGTTAATGCTTGAACACAGCCCCACCTAGTGGTAAGTGGAGATGTGGTCTTGGTCTTGCTTTGCGCAATTCCATAATTACGAACTAAACATCGATTAGTTTATAATGAAAGTTTGTAATGTAAAGCTGATTGATCTTGAGCTTGTAAGTTTTAGTATCATGCGTTACTTTAGTGGAAATCTACTAGTCTACTTTGCAACGATTTGACGACCTAGTAGCCTAGTTGGACATGACCCTGCTTGCGAAGCGAGAGATCCTGGGTTCGATTTCCAGCTTGCGGTCATTTATGAGACAGATAAATGTTGGTTCTTGGGCCATGGACGATAGTGAAGCGCCGCTCGCGACGGGTGTCGATGTGTAAGCATTTCTAGTTAAGAATGTAAGAAATGAAGGTGTGCACTCACTGAAGCCCTGCCGCGCGTCCCTGGAGGCCGAGCGCTGCGACAGCCGCCCCAGCTGGCCCTGCTCGCCGCACCCCATTGTGTACACACCGCCGGTTGTCTGTACATACATACATACATATCATCAATATTTAATATGGCACCTTTGCGACACACTGGTACATGAAAAATACTTGACCTTCATAAGTGTATTGGTAAACCTACACGAAATAAATTATTTGACTTTGAGTTTTAAATTTAATGAACAATTGGCGCTCTTTTTGTCGAATATTCAACGTGTATGAATTCAAGGTAAATATTAAAATTCAATGGTTAGCTGGTAGAGAATGCAATTAGCATTAAGCTCGCCATTTGTACCGTAATATTTTATATTGTGGGCAATAAAGTTTAAATAAATAAATAAAATTCATATACCTTAAGTTAGATTAAATTAATTTTTTTAAATACAAAAAGGAACCCCGCAAAGAGGGGTTCCGTCGAGCTCAGTTAAAAACTCCATTTACTCTCCTATATCCTAACCTAACCTATGATGATAATAGTTGTGACACTGACGGACAGTATGACGAGGTGGTCGCCGCCCGAGGCGATGCCGACGGCGGTCTCCCCGATGTCCACCTTGACGGGCTCGCGGCACGCCTTGCCCTCGCGCCCGCGCACCACCAGCCCCATGGAGCCGTGCGAGTCCTGCGATACACACACACAACATTCACACTTCATGTACAGGACAGTATAGATAGCTTTTAGAATTAGATATTTTTTTTATGGAGTTAAGGTGGCAAACGAGCATGCAGCACTACCGTTCCGCTGCCGCCAATGACAACTGCGGCCGACAGAGAACAAGACTCAAATGGGGACTGATAATACGGGGTAGTTAGTCCGGTTAGAAGACTGTGTTAGAACATTAGTTGGTTAGTTTCTCAGTCTTGTTCTAATTCGGCCACAGATGCGTTCCTACCCTTGACCAAGTCGCCTCTAAAGTGTGACCGACTCCAAACCCAGCTAACGGCACACTGGCCACCCGGACGTGTCAACAAGCACTGACCCGGAAGGAGCCCCAGGCGTACACGTGCCCGTTGGCGAGCAGCGCGGCCGAGTGCGAGTCCCCGGCGGCGAGCGCCACGGCGCGCGCGGGCAGCGGCACCGCGCGCGGCGCGCCCTCCTCGCCACCGCGGCCCAGCGCGCCCTCGTCGTTGCACCCGAACGTCCACACCTGACACACACACCCGCATTATATAATCATTTATTACTGTAATATAAACAAACTATACGCTAACATACTCATACCGCCACACTACAAACAGACCCCTCATTTCATCTCAACTCAAAAAAAGTTCACATTAACGTTATTATTACCCACCGACCACACAGCCACTAGACTCCTAATCAATCAATCACAGCGTTGAATTAGCCCACCCCGTCTTACCTCACCTAGTGGTCTGAATGTTCTCCATACGGAAAATCAAACATTAGGAGTCTAGTGGCTGTGTGGTCGGTGCTATGTATTACCTTACCGTAATAAAATCACGTACATACTTGATATTATTCATAATTCCTCTAAACTAATTTTTTGCGTAAATTCGTGTTTACTTCTTATAAGACACAAAAGTTTAAATAAGGAATATGGTCAAACAAAAAATCATAAACAAGCTTTCTAAATTTAGAAAAGAATGTAACGCAATATTGTCTAGTACACACAAGTCGAGGAGTGTAGTTCGCGGGAGAGCTGAGCTTACCCCCGCGACGACGCTACGGTATTATTAGAGTGAAACTGCAATGGATCCAATCCAGGAGGATTTCTCGATAAGTTTCTGGGCCATACTATCCTTATTACATCACTAATTTACTACCGATTTATTTTGCATTTTATTGATTGTATTATATTTAAAATTAATTACATGACTGACGCTATACAGTACTTTCCGTAATGGGAATTTTCACAGAAGTAAACATTTTCTTTATTATTTTGGTGTTATATTAATATCTACGACCCGTATGGCGCAATCGTTACCACGACGGACTGTCCTTCGAAAGGCCCTGGGTTCGATTCCCAGCGAGGCGGAAATATAAATAATGCTTTTAAATCTCTGTTTTGGTCTGTGTGTGTTCTTTTGGATGTTGTTCATGGTACCTACGACAAAGGGAACCCAAGCTATGAAACATATGATCATGACTGTGACAAGTATAAGTAAGCGTTTTGGAGCGAACTATGAAATACGAAATGCTGAAAAAAAGACGAAATATTCGTACTTATATTAGGTACTTGCGCATCGTTTTATGTAAGAACGTGTTTTATATGTGTAATTGTTGCGTGTACCGTGGCGGTTTAATTGTATCGGGCGCTGGGCGGCAAATCCATTGTTATTAAGTTAGTATCTATCTAGTACCTACTACATGTGGCCGGTGGCGGCACATACTTCACGTTACTTTATACTACATTGTAGTCGCGGACTGTCACTGAATAACTTTGGATAAATAACAAAATATTATTCAAATTTTGACAATTAATTCAATAAAATATTATGAATCTACAAATGTCAACAAACACCACCAATTTAATTACCTCAAAATCAGTTGACTTGTATTGATATGTTCTTATTTTATAGACACATTTCAGGGACTAACATCACAATAATAATCGGTGCCAGGTCCTACAAGAAAAATTATTGTAATTTTATGTTTATTTTCAAAATGAAATTAAATGTACATCCCAGAAATGCATTTAAAAGTAATAATATAAAATCTTTAGCTGATTAAGCTAATATATGAGGCAATAATTATTGAGAAATATTTAATATAATATGTACATGCCACACACTATGCCCCATATCCTATTGGTGATGTTAATAGGCATCATAATAATAACCAACTGTATAATTGACCGGGTCGTTGACAATTTGCAATCATTTACCGAGGTTCATGGATGGATAGAATATTGGGATTGGTCAGTAGTTGAGCAGTTTGATTACCTTGCCGTCACTGTCCAGCGCTATGGTGTGCATCCCTCCGGCGCACACCTCCACTATTTTGTCACCCAGTGCGGACACATATTTGAATCTGTTGAAAATAATAATCAATAAAATATCCTGTGTACATATGGAAATCAGTACCATATCATCAGATATCATTGTAATCAATGACCATACTATGACTCCCTTGCTTTAAAAAGCAATGTTATTTATATGCTCTTTAGTACTGTGGAACGCAGCATAATCCTATGACCTTATCACCATGTAATAAAACTTAAAATATAATTCCAATTAGAACATAGTCATTAATGCATTGCTTCACCAACAATTTGAGAAACCATTTTTTCATCTTTTTGGTCCTCTTCAGTCCACTCTTATCATTGACACTTACTTTTTACCTCACTACTCCTAATTTACTACAGTTGAGTGCGAGTACAAACTACTCACTTTGACGTCTCCATAACATCTTCCCCGAGCCCCAACTGGCCGACGTCCCCCTGGCCGCATGTCAGCACGCGCCCCCGCTTCTTGGGAGCGCTCGGAATCTCCAACTGAATCGCTGCTTCAACAAACAGGACACTTTCAATTGCACTGAATATGAAAGTTTTTATGTTTTTACACCTAATGTAGTGTGAAGTTACCATAATGTGTATACTTGGAATATTTTTTATGTTTGTCCATTTGTATTAAGATGTGTGGTTTCTCAAGAGAAAAATGATATGAAAATCTGTCTCCTGCCCAGCAGAAGGCAATGTTGTAGATTCACATCATGATTGTATATTTTTTTTATGTGCAGTTTTAAAATTGATTACTTCAAAGAAAAAATAGGCACGAGAAAATTGGCACATTCTGCATGTTATTATTATATTTCATTTAGTTACTAACAATTCAGATAGAAGTTTTTTCAATATTTTGTTCATAACAGGCCACTATTTATTTTTATCATAAACTATAAAAATTTAGAGCTGTTATTGCAAACAATTCTACTACCTATTAATACTACTATAGCACATAACATAAGTTTGTTCAGTAACATCTTGTGAGTTCACAGTTATATGTCATTTGCAATGTAATGTAAATAACATTAGTGAACAAGTTTTCCCCACATCTATTGACTTTGTAAATTACCTTGTGTTCATATTTATTACATTCTTCATAACAAGCATTTATTTTTAGTTGCTCTGTAATTTAATTACGAATCACTTATACTGACTACACTTTGCTGTGGCTTAGTCTGATATTTACAATATGTTACCATAGCAACAATAATAGCAAATTTAATACAAAATGCTTTAAATATCCATTTGTTACGGCACTGCGGAATAAAAAGTACATTTTTTTATATTAAATAAGAACTGCTTGACTACAATCCCACCTGATGGTAAGTGGTGATGAAGTCCAAGGTGTTGAACGCACTAACTTATAAAAGCCTATTCACTCTCCTCTTGAAGACTCCCACATCATACACAGGTGGAAACACCGACGCAGGCATATTATTTAATACTATCTTGTATGAAAATATACATTGAAAATTTTATTTTATTTCTATTATATAAATTGTAAGTGAGTATTGACATTCAATATGGAAATGTGCAATTCAAGTTTTTTTCAGTCACATTACACAACAACAAAATCACTTTTTTCATACATTCAATTATCCAGATTACTGATTTGCATGCCTTATGACAACAATTACTCTGGATAACTGAAGTTCCATTGTAGTTAACACATTTCATGTGTTACAATGTCTTTCATGTTCTTATGATCCCTATAAAGAAGTTACGATGGTAGGTAAGATGTAGAGGTAGATTGTAATAATTATTTTAATTTATAAAATGAATATGATATTCATTATACAATCCAACTTTTTCTTGATTAATCTTGTTTATAAACAGTAAGATGATGACCAATATTACAATGTTATAATAATGAGTCATCAATGAATAACCATGGAATATTTTGAGAAGTCATGTAGTGCCTTATCAATATTTCATGCAATTTAGTGTCAAGGTTAAAAGTTGTTATATTAAAGGCTATATTGCCTGGCAGATATTTATTTTGTACTAGTATTTTTTACAAATACTGTTTAGACATTATGTCATATCATGTAATGATAACAGTAGATTAGTTAAATGTAAACAGTATTCATTGTATAGTAATGTGAAAATATTCTTAATTTAAGAACATTGATTCAGTTATTTCAACATATTATGTAATTAATTTGTATGTTTTTTGTGTATTTCAATATTTTCTCGACTAGTTTCATGCTACTTTATTTTTTGTAACGTAAACCATAAATCTACATAATATATTCGTCTTGTTGTTCACCACTATAGATACGCTTATTGCTTATTTATTAAAAGTACGCCAGTACGCCTGCTAGTATGTAACGGTGTTTTTTTTACATTGAGATAGTTACGCGAGCAACACGTTAAGTAAGACGACAAACAATCTTATTATCTACTCTACTACGTTAATCCATCGGTCTAAATAACCTCCAAAAGTCCACTTAGACCCAGCGGCTTACGTAACAAAACATAAACATATTACAATAAATTCATTAATCTAATTATATCACGCATTTCAGCGCTATCGCCTTAGAAATATAGAGCAAAACAATCTATTTTGAAGCGAAAGGCGCCAACTAAGAGTTCTATACGCGGCTACGTTTCCCGCCATCATCATTTGACAGGTCATTGACGTCGAATGAAAATGTAAAGAAAACAAGGTGCGAAAGCATCTCTCAAAGTACTCACCTCCACGTTTTTTCTTGTTTTTGGGAGCTGTGGATGCAGTTGATGCACCTGATTTGGATGCCGTCCGTTTGACTCCTCGAGCCGCCGGCATTATGCCTGCAATATTGTAATGGTCGCGTCAATAAACACCCGAATGCGCGGCAAACGATCATCACCCAATGGCTTCGTACCAATCACGTTTTCACCGTTCTTAATTATAATCTCATTAGCCTTTTGTTCCCACATCGGCTGCATCTGCATCAATTACAAGGCTATGGCCTCATAGATTTATGCAAAGCGCAGATAGGTTATATTATGCGTTTGTATAGCACTACACCGAGAACCAAACAACGCATCAACAGCATAGGGAAAAGCGCCATATTATAGTAGAATGGTTTACTTACTGTTTAGTGATTTACACGATTTGTAATCAAAATTACGACTGAATTTACAAAATCACTTTGAGAATAAGAGATGACGTATTATTTCAACAGAGTACAAAACCCGTGCATCTCCACTGCTCAGTACGCTCGCTTCGCTTGGCCTGCGTGCCACAGACAACATAAAAAAATGAAGACGCATAGTGATGTCATCGAACCATACAGATAACCTAAAATAATAGTCAATGAATAAACACGATGTATCATGCAACTTTAACTTAACCCCGGATATTTATTTAAATAAGTAAAACTTAAATTGTGCGTAATATAAAATTAATACTTAAATCTGACCAAAAATGCTATAACAACTGCACCACAGCCTGCCTTTATAATAAATTTTATAATGTCCAGCAGCCAGTGCCCTCTAGCGATAGAGTAAACAATAGCTCCTTGTATGGATTGGCTTGGATGGAATAATAATTTATTAACATAGTGCAGTGTTTGCTTTAAACACAATAATTAGTAATTATGTATATTTTTCTCTATTAATTTGTGAGACCAGGGTTATTTCGAATTTTCTATTTACCAAACTTTTGAAATAAATATTATTCTGACAAGTTGATAGTTTTCAGATTTATTCGCTAGATGTCACCAGTACGTATACCTTTTTAAATTATTTTTTAAACTTTTTTTTAACTTTCTAATTTCAGGAATGAGCAACTAAAGCATGTTTTATAAAGTATTTTTTATTATCTGTATTTGTAAGAATACACCTTGTGTAACGTGTGTGTGTGTGTATTTAAGTATCTATGAAATTCTCCATAAAATACAACAAAGTTAAAGAATTATTTATCACTCTAAACTTAATACAACAAAGTGCTGAGAAATATTTAATTTACGTAACTCGCGTGTCGCCATACAGTTAGTGCTGAATGCAGGCTAGCCCCTATCTATATGTTAATCTGACTGCATTTGGGTGAATCATGGCAATTTTGGTGCCGCCGTGTACCATCCGTCAAATAAGTACTTCGTCAATGACAGTATTAGGGCGCGTTCACATAGAACGTCCGCTTTACTGGATCCGGAATACTGGATGCTAGTATGTAGTTGTATGTAGTTGTATGAGCGATTTCACACAGAATCCAGTATACCGGATCCAGTAAAAAATCCCACACACAACGGATTACTGGATCCGTTTTAACGGATCCAGTAAAACGGACGTTCTATGTGAACGCGCCCTTAGCCCGTATTATTAGGGATAGCTAGACATCGATCGTCGCGACAGCAAAATGCCGCAGGCATAAGGTTGATTATCTATATAATATAAAGTAAGTAAGGAGGTATCATTTTGTTTTGTTTCAAATCAGCAGAAACGTGCGCAGTTATTTTGTGACTTTGTGCTGACCTTTTCCTTTACCTACTTTATTACAGTCTAACAGTCACCTTTCTGCAACGGCTGCAGAAGCAAATTATTGATAAGTAGGTATCTACTTAGGTACATACTTCAATATTATGAAAGAGGCAAATGGTTTTGAGTGTTACTTGCCGACAAACGAGTGGAAAATCCACGTGACGGTAAGTGGACGCTGCCGCCCGTGGACTTCAGTAGCACCAAAGGTATCACCAACGCGTTGCTGGTAAACAAAGAAGGAAGAAGAGAGAATTAAACTACTGCCTTTTAAGCCCCCAGCCGAAACACGACACGTGGTTTGGCCGCTGACTCAAGCGAGAGGATGGTAGCCAGCAGGGCCTCACCATCAGGGGCGGCTTTACCTATAGTGCACGGGTACGGTGCACCCGGGCGCCGGGTGTTAGTGGGCACCGAGAGCCGCTCGCGACACCTAGACCTAATACATTTCGACCGCGTATTTTGATACAAAAGGGCGCAAGGGTTGATTGCACCCGGGCGCTACGATTGATGACGGCCGCTACATGCTAGAGCCGCTCCTGTTTACCGTCAAGCAAGGGCTGGGTTCTGTCGCCTCGTATCGTACCACACCCCGGTCTGACCACATGTGATTAGGGTCAGTATTCTAGGCTGCTCCATAACGGCCACAATGATACTGTAACAGCCACCGTTATTCCACAAAGAGAGTGGTGGATTTTGCCCAAGATGTGGGGTCGTGAAGTTACCTAAGGTTAGTAGAGTCAGAGCATATTTTACTAAGATACGGGTACTCACGATATTTATGTTGTACGTCAATAGTTGCTCTTGATTGCATGGACATTCCAGCTGAAATTTTTGAACTGAAACTTCTACATACCCCCCGTATTAGAATTTTTCTGACAAGAAAAAGCGTTATGGTCGCAATAACAATTTATTTCATTTTTTCTGTTCGCGATAAACTAAAAATTGGTATAAATCAGGTTACCTCCGTCAGGTCAGGAAAACGTTCCCTAATTCCTTTCAGATATAATAAAACAATGTATGGGTTGAATGGCAATGGCAGGCTCGGCTCTAGTACATGTAGCGCCCGGGTGCAATCAATGCCCTGGCGTTTTGTATCAAAATACGCAGATTGAAATGGAATAGGTACCTACATACAAGACGCTCTCGGCGCCCCCTTACAACCAGCTCCTGGGTGCACCGCACTCCCTGCACTATAGGTAAAGCCGCAAGCAAGGGATCAATCAGTAAAAGCCGTCTTATTATACTTAACATTTTGATTAGTACCTAAGGCGGTAAGACTAAATAATAATATGTTGCAGAACAACGTCTGCCGGGTCGGCAAGAAGGTGAATATAACAGAACACCGCTACCTTTTATAAGTATTAATAGTAGGTATAACATAAACACATGTTAGCTGTGTATTGTATGATAATAACTGGGGCAGCTTACGTACATATATATGTACCTTACATAATTTGAATACGAAGTGTGTATAAATAAGTCGTAATGAAGAACACCGGCAGTCGTCAAAGCATAAGAATAAGCCGGCAGTTCAAGGCTTCAGAGCAGGAACTCATCAGCCTAGCAGACTGCGCAAATAAACCGCCATTCGCATTTCGTTAGGGAAAACAATCAACTCTATTAACAAGTTTACTCAGTCATTAACGCTCAAATATTTTGTAGGTGTTCGCCGTAGACCGAATAATGTTTAGACATGGCGTGCTTGCCTTCTATTTGTATTGTATCTTTTAGACTGACGATCCGTATTGCGCAATAGTTACCATGATGCGGAAGAGCCCTGGGTTCGATTCTCAGCAATATTTAAGATTATGATTATTTATTTATTCACAAACACATCTATCATTACAGGTTAAAAACCAATACAACAGAGCGAATGATGAGTAAATTTCTGTGCTCCGTGCTGTGTATTTTTTATTGATTTATCAAGTATTTTGCCATAACGGTTCCGTTTTGAAAAGATTAACAAATTAGAATCTCAACTACCCTTGTAAAAAGGTCAACGCTTTTATAGTTGTATATTAAATATAATTAAATACATTTCTTACTTTATTGTCCAACGGATACATTTTTTTTAGTTTAGTTAGGGATAAAATTTTACTTAATTTTTGTGTAGGTAGGTACCTACTGTTCATATACCTAGTACATTTCATTGTTTATTTTTATATTATTTTATCACATTAATATTTTAGAATGAAATAAGGTATTTCATGTAAGACAACATGTGGATCTATATCCTATATTCTATCTATACCTACACATTAAGACAATCGATTTTGTTAACAATTGTAGAAGACATTTCTATATGCCACCGTTCTCTGGTAGACGATGGGCAAGAACACAGCACGCTCCGCCCACCGCGAAAGCCTTACATCTATCTCAGTCTTTTATCGCTCCCTCTCACATAACTCTTGGATGTAATGTAATCCTTGTAATTATTATTTCATCTGTGGTAGGTGGCCGGCTGAAGAGAATTTATTGCCGAACAGAGCGATAAGTTTTAAAACGTTCCGTTTAACGCCCCCTATTGTATGACGGTGTGAAAATATCAAAATAACAAAGTTTGGTTTATGACCTGTCACTGACAACTGACAGTTAATGAACAAATGAGCGGGAAATTATATTTAGTATTTATGGTCTGGTATGGATGTGAGTTTATAATTAGATATGACCTGATAGATAATTTAAACTTTCTCCTATTGCCAGTATTGGTTACACCAATTATTTTTTTGTGATTGAGTAGGAACATTCTGAAGTAAAAATATTTTTTAAGAAACTCTTTTGACATAGTGCCGTCAAAAGATCTTCAAAATGGGACTGTACGTAGATGTTCTTCACGAGCCCAATTGATGTGGATGAAACTTCAATCTTCAGCGAGTGGCATTACCCTGCTGAAGGACCAACGAGGCTATGGCGTCTTAGAGTGTTGAGTCGCTGGGCTCTATATCGTCCAGTAGAATTCCAATAGTTTTCAACGTGGATCATCCACCTCTTTTTCGACATGCTACATTAGAAGTACATGGCTTACAGTGGCGTACAGTGTGAATAGAAGAGTGAATAGACTACCGTTTGGTGGGTAGTTTGCTCAATGCTACTATACCATACAGGGGCGCCGGCTTTTAGAAATCCTCGTGGGTGCTCATTCTCAGGCTTTTAGAAAACCTCTTGGGTGCTCATGCTCATTTGATGAATCGAAAAATTTGCGAAGTGTGAGAATAGAAATGCACACTGATCGACCGACATATAAATAAATGTCCCTCTTACATACTGCGTACTTAATAATAGCGGTATGAAATAAAAATGATGTGTCGGTCAGCTCTTAGGTTGAACACAACAATTACTGATCTGTTTCTTGATGTCTATTCTCAGTGGTGCTCAGCAGCCACTGTTTATTTCTTATGTGTGCTCGAGCCCCCGAGCACCCACGGAGTCGGCGCCCCTGATACCATACATACAAGACTTCCATTTACTTTTTTTTATTAATTTCTTCCACTAAAAGTTACCTATCATCATCATCATCACAACACATAACTGTCCCACTGCTGGGCACGGGTCTCCTCTCACAATGAGAGGGGTATAGACCATAGTCCACCACGCTGGCCAAGTGCGGATTTATGGACATCACACACATTTTGTGAACATTATGGAGAACTCTCAGGTGTGCAGGTTTCCTCACGATGTTTTCCTTCAGCGAAGCAAGTGATAATTAAATTTTAATTTTAATACGCACATAATTTTTGAAAATTAGTGGTGCGTGCGGGGTTTGAACCCGGAACCTCCGGTTCGGCAGTCCAACGTTCAACCACACGGCTATCACTGCTCAAAGTTACCTATATCACGGGGATATAATACTATTACCGTGCTTATGTATATTCTTAAAGAGGGAAATTTCTATATTTTTTCACATTTGAAAATCGGACAAAAGAGCCATCTGATAGTAAGTTGTCATCATCGCCCAAAGACATCATCACCGGTGTCCTGCCGGTCAGTAGGCGACAACACTGAACATATCTCCATATGAACCATAGAAAATATGACTAAACTAAACGTAAGTCATAGTGAGCAGCCGAAAACAGTTAAACTGCAGTGTTATCGAATCCGTGCCCACACGAGTAATTGTACACCCATCAGTGGTGCCACCACCCGTGTGATGCCGCGACCACACGTTACGTCCTGTGTTGGTAGATATTGGTAAGGATTGGTCGAGATTTTGGGATAACGTCCTGTAGTTATGTACTGCTACGCTGGTAATATAATGTCCCGATGCCCCTATGTTGGTTGCCGAGGGTGCTCCAGCCTGGCCTACAGGCCTATAAACCGCCTTTGGCTACGTGATCCTCCACGTAAGTGAGGAGGCCTCGGTAGCAGCAGCAGATTCACATTTCTAGTCTAGCAATAAAATTGATCGTTTAATAAAAATGAGTTTTTATCAAAAAGTATGCAATGGATTAATATCTGCAGGAAGGGGTGGATAGGTTGTAGGTATTAGATATTTTCCAGTATCCTTGCGATAAATTTCTCAACTAATATTAGAAATGCCTTTCGGATTTGAACCTAGACCTCCCACGTAAGAGAGAATATTGTAACCGCCGCATCAATAGTATTGTTTATACACTTACAGGACTCTATACAAGCAAAAGGCGAGGTTGCATTTTACTGATAATTTTATTATTAGTGTCTCGCTTCGGTTGGGCAAAATTAAATTTACATTTTATTCTGATATCATATATCCATAACATGATAAAATTGTACGACCAACTACGTACCTACTACAATCACAATCTAATATTGCCATAGAAAATTGGCTTCTAAGTTAGTGCACTTCAGCACCCAAGACCACATCACCGCTTTGATAGGTACCGTAGGTACCTACCATCAGGTGAGGTTGTAGTCAAACATTATAATTATGTAAAGAAAAAAAAATTAATGCTGCAGTAAATAAAATAATTAAAGTCTGATTTTAAGTTACATTTCAAGTTTTGATGCGGTATTACCAGTATTAAGTTTAATTCTGGAAGGTTAACATGTAAATTAATGCTATAAAAGTATGAAGATTTTATTTTATTTTATGTTGGTTTCTACTATTCTATTATATTAAAATATTCAAAAAGTCATTTTTTTTAAAGAAATAAAATACGAAAATTTTGTACGTTTCAAATTACGTAATTTGCTTCTTATTAGCGGTATTGCCAGGCCCTGTGTCAGCGTTCGCGGGCTACGTAGGATGTGGCGGAGCCCTGTGGCTACGGCAGGGCTATAAAGTAGGAACAAGCGTGGAGTATTCCGGGAATCCGCGGCCGCGACACTCCACCGATTTTATAGCGTCAGTCGGCCGCACCCTTGTTACCGCTCGTTTTATTGGCGTTATCGCCTCGGACACACGAGATCATCGGACATTCGATGTTATTTATGTAAGTAAGCAATTGACGTAATTGAATTAAAATCAGTGAAGCTGGACTGCTTGGAGATTTGGATGTTGGTTTTGTGAATGTGAGTCGAGTTCGAATCTTGCACGCGTCTAATGTGCGGTATATTAGACTACAGTTGTATGTAGGCAATGTATCTATGAATCTTAGAACAAAGTTCGTTATCGCTATAGACTATTTCGAAAGTCGCCGAAAACGCGTATCCCAAAATATAACTATATTAGATCTTCCGAGGTGGTTTTAAAAGGACATGAATCAGATGAATTTCCTACGGTCTCCGGAGTTCCTCAAGGATCCCATTTAGGTTCGTTATTTTTAAATATGTTCATTAATGACTTAGTTACGTTTCCATAATTACAAATTTTTCCTTTTTGAAGTTGAACTATACTATAATAATCGTGAAAGGGATCGACAACCCTCTGAGAAATGTTCAACTTCAAGGAACGAAAAAACAGCAATTCATTGCATCAGCTATTTCAACTGTTTAAAAAAAAAATCAAATTTTATGTACTTAACTATCACTAAGTAATACCTCGGTATATGGTTATGGGATCTTGTACTTATTTAAAGTTACAGTTTAATTCCCGTTTAAGCTTTTTTACTTTTTTCTGTACGGACTCTACAATACGTAAATTTACTTATACCTTTATTATTACTTATTTCTTCATCATATTGGTAGGTACGCATAATAATAATGTTAAACAATCCTAAAAATAAAATAATTATGTAATAATTTCAAACGTTTCTACCTTATAATTATATCTTATAATCTACTTCCATAGTTTTATTTCGTCATTCTCATACTTACAACTAAATTGGTTTAGAATGTGCAAAACTGCCTGGCGTGATAAATTCACACAATTAAAACGAGTCCATCAATCGTGGATAATAAAAAGCTCGTTGCGGGACCCCATGATGTGGATTGTGGCCCTTTATGTCATTACTAAGCATATTGTTAACACCCCACGTTATTAATAAGGGGCTGAATGGCTCTTCCGCCGCTCTTGACTCCTAACAACAATCGCTTTAAAAGGGATGTTTTTTTGACAAATGTAACAAATGCAATTCAAGTCAGGGGATAAGTAACTCACTATAGACTTATAGACAATTTTTTGTTTAATTTAGTGTCGGAACTGACAGATTCGCAAACTCTATAATATTATAGGTCGAAGTTATGACCGGCATACGACCAAATTATTAATGTTATTCGCTGAGACATTTTCTCAGTTGGGCATTTGATGGATAACTTTGCTGTTTTGTTGTTATTTTTCATAACTTCTTCAGGCCTCCATAGTTGTGGAAACTCATTAGGTTAGGCATCCATGTTAGGTGGTTTTTGTGATGGGTAGGAAATACCTAAATAGTGTCCATGGACTGCATTGAGGCATTAGCTAACTTAACAATAGATACCGTATCTATTTCCTCTAAAAAATTCAGAAAAACTCATGCGTCCAGTCCACTCAGTCCAAAAACCTTAATAGCGTTTTCCTTTTATCTACCGAGTAAGTAGTAGTTATGTCTTTGAATGAATATAAATGCACTTCAGTCTTCGACACATTTAATAAAGTCGTTCAATGAATGAGTCAAAATGTCCACATGTTCAAACAAGTACATATTGTCAGCGGTCTACTAAAACAGCTTCGGGCCATTATGAGATCCTTTCGTTTGCTCATTTCGTTCCATTCTTCACGTTAAAAACACGGCCGGTGACCAGTTACATCATTCATTCGAAAACAAGAGAATGATCCGTTATGCTTTGGAATAAAACTGTTTTTACTGTAACTCGTAAGAAAATAAAAGGTTTGTAGACCAGATAATGCATTGAATATGGTCATTATACGCTTATTTGTCGCCTTTTGTAAGAGCTTTTGAAGGGAAACGCGCGCTTTGTTCGATGACGTTTAGCGGTAGACATCTTGTTTTTGCTGTCAAAAATACGGGTGCCCGAAATAGGGGTCCGTGGAAACGTTTAGCAGTTTATAAATTGAAATTGATTGATAGGGTTGTTGTAATTATTTCGTTGCATGTGCATGGAAGGAATGAATAAGGAATAAGGAATGTAATGTAGGGACACTATTTATCGATGAGTTTAAAATAACTTTCCAACTCGTGTAGTTGCTGCCCTGATGAATAATGATGGATATTGGGATTGACAATGGCGCCAATGGCGTTTTACCTACAGCCCTTCCTAATATTTTATCTACCCATAATCTCTGAATAAATTATGCCAAAGGTTACTTTGGCACTTTCCTACTTAGGTAAGTAAGTACCTGCTGCTTATTTATTAAGGATTATACTGATGCTGTAACAACGAATCTATCCCGACGATAATTAAGTACGTACCTGCTCGTCGTATTTTTTTATCTGCCTATATCACACTCTTTCTCAAAATTAACCATGGAATGTGTTTCATTGAAGTGGCATCATACTTTTGTAGTCATTTCATTGCAGATTAAATTACATAAAAATTAAATTCGTAATACTCTTTGATATTACTGATGTCTTTTGGGTACGGTGACCACTTACCAGCAGGTGGCCCGTCTGCTCGTTGGCCACCTATGAACATAAAAAATCCATTCAATTTTGACTTGTTGACCATGGAGACGCCAGGCTCAAGCATTGGTTCAGTTATTAAAAAAGTACCTATTTGTGCAAAAGTTAATCGCTCATGCTCCTTAAATTTTACCGTGCAATATAAGCGACAGTGACGTCGCATCGGCGATCACTTTCAATGAGGTGGGTCTTCCGCTTGATCGTCAGCGCACCGCTTGAATTAAAAAAATAAAAAATGTACAGAACCAACTCACCATAAACCTCGTTCCGGTCCACCGCACGCAGTCAAGTACGCTTCAGAACGGATCAATACTTTGCCCATTATCCCGAAACAAGATAAAGCATCATTTTAACCATAACGGAGGGGCTGGGCCTTTTGAACAGCTGTAATTGTTTGTCTGTGATGGATCCCGACTTCCTTGTTTATAATTTTGTTTGTTATACCTACCTTAGATAAAAAAATATTAAATAAATATGAGTGGATGTTATATGCTTAGGTGCTAGCTTTTCCCACTAGTTCGTACGCATGGAGTATTGAAGTTCTAAGCAGGTTTTAAGCGGTGTAATAAGACGAACCTTACGCCGGCTTTGAAGTCATTTCGTAGGCACGAGATGGATAGGGAGACCTCCAGGAATACAACTGTGAAAACAAAATCTAATTGCATTCATCCAGTGGTGGTGATTTCAGTGTTTATTGGTTGAGGCTCATATAGACGGACAGACACACTAAAATTCTTAAAATAATAATTTTGGCTTCCATTGACCCTATAAAGTTCCCTCTTACATTTTTTCTTAAATATCTCCTATACAGACCAGTTACTATTAGAAGGACACAATACCTACGCAAAGTTGCAAGCTGAATTGAAACTAGGTCTTCTTACTCGACGGACCTGAAATTTTGCATATCTATTGCTCCAGTACCGATGATGCAATTTTATGTCAATTTTAAGTGCAACGGTCACTAGCGTTATAAGCGTGTTGTTAGTTTTTCAATCTTAATATTTTTGTTTGTAAGTATGGTTATTATTACTATGGTTGGTAACTTCTGTCCGCACAGCGAATAGTCCTGGACTCCTGGGCTCGATTCTGGACCAACGTGGAAGAAATGCAAATGAAAGCTTTTTCTTGGGTTTAGATCGTTTGTTACAAAGATAGGTACCTAAGTATTTATTTTAAGCTTACCACGACAAGGAATCCTTGTGCAAGGATATGATATGAGTGTATGAACCTTATTGCTTTTGAACTTTACTAAGGTTGTACATTTTGGCGTCAGATCAGCGGCTACTTTAATCTTTAGGTAATCAATCATATTTTTGGTCCTTCGAGACGGTCATTTTTGAATTTTTTTATTGCAAACAATAACTTAATTTTATCTATAGTGACTGATTAATAATGTAGCTCTTGTCAGGTCCTTACATTTCTGAACCTAATATTTTTAATTCTATTTTTCTAATCGATTTTGATTGATTTTTAGGTAGAAGTATTCTAATTGCCGAATAAAAACTATTTTTGAACTTACCTACGTACGGCAGTTTTTCAAAAATCTAACATTTTTATGTATATTTCTTAAACTTATGCTAAACGTACCTAAATAGATTTTATTTCCCAACAAAATGTACATTATCGTTGACCAGGTTTTTAAATACAGTAGGTAATAGCTATTAGTTAAAATTTTACAATACCAATTGATAATACCGCCCAATCATCAAAGACTTCCGAACTGTTTAATTTAACTGTAGTTTTAATCATAACAATCCATTCACACTTGTCAAACTTCAACCAGCTTTCTCGAATCGCGCCTAAAATAACAAAGCCCTACTTTCTTGGTTAAATGAGTTACATCATTTGTTTTTTGATTAAATTATGTCAGCTGTTGCCGCTTTGGGTGTGAGACAGAAATATCTCTAGTGTTTTCCGAATCCGAAAGCAACCCAGCATCGGAACGAAACCGCCTACTTTAATAATCACAATTGTTTCACAATCTGGAAAATGGCGAACTCATCCGACGACCAATAGGAGGCGTGACCCGTGAAATACCAAATCGCCGTCGATTGGTCAATTGCATCTCCTTGGCTCCGTTCGACCAATGGGAACGAAGAACGGAAGTCCGTTCAAACCAGTTCCATTTTCGCTGTCGTTCCGTACGCACGCGTTCGAACACCAAAACGGTCGAAAAGTGATTTAAAACGGTTTTCGTTCAAAAATCGAATTTGGAACGGTGATGACTTCGTATTCTTTTATCAAAAAGTGTGGGTTTTGAATATTCACGCACGCGTTGATCGTAAATAGGTTGTGTTTCGTCACTGGCGAGGTATATTTTTAGCATTTAGCTTGTTTAAGCTGATGTGGACGTGATGCGAGACTGGTCTTAATTTAGCGATGCGATGCACAAGAGTGTGAGTATGCCACAAGTACCACAGCGGTTTTTTTTTCTTTTTCGACGTCCGCACACTGTGTTAGCAAATTGTGCTATTTTGTTCTGCCTTCTTATTTAAATTTATGGCCGTGTTAAGTAGTCGTTTCCGCGGGGTGACTGTTTATTTATTTTCAATTAGTGTTCATTATATTCGACTGGTTTAAAACTTTGTCACTATGTCCATAAAACGTAAGATGATTAGAATGACAGTTGTCAGTAAAACTTGTGATAGAAACTTGTAAGGACGTCCGAATTTAATTGATTTTGAAACACTTAAAATCATTAGTTTATAATGGAGTAAAAATATTTGTAGCACAGTATTTTCAGTAAACATATTTTCTAATACTATTCAAGTTTCAAAAACAAACAAAATCTCTACAAAAATAAGTAAACAGAAAATAGCTTTATTATTTATGACGCCTTTACAAGTTTACATCGCGTCACGAAAATCTTAGAGATGGGGCACATCGATAAAGCTAAATTAATTTATTATTGTGATAACCATATATTCTATGTGACCATGAATTTATAATAAACCTTCAAGAATTTTCTAGCGAATCAGATTCTGATGAAATAGATTTGGGTTGTACACCATTACGTCAATAAATGTCTATTATTTTTATTACGTGTATGTGTTTAATGTTATTAACCCTTCTACATATAAAATGTCCCCTTCTAAAAAGTTATTTTAAATGGCATCTTCCATAACCAATAAGTACAATATTTTAATATAGGTAATTTATCGATATCGATGCACATTAACTGGCGAATACTTTCCGCACTAACCACGATATTTTGACAACTGTCATTCTAATCATCTTACGTTTTATGGACTATAGTGAAATTATATTGAGGTTGTTAATTTTATCTCTATAGTCTCTATTATGACTTGAGTTGCAGAGAAAAAAAGTTTTTTTTTTAATTTAAATTAATTACAAAATGTTAATTAAATTTGTATTTTGATGGATTAGATGATCAATTAAATGATGCTTGTAATCTAATCAACTTAAAATAACATGTGAAAATACTTTTATCAATATCGATCGAAAAATAAATACTACTTACATCTGGACTTATGATGCCTTTGAGCTTGCTGATGCCCACGATGGACGGAGGGTGACCAGTTACCATAAGGTCCTGCGCGTTTGTCAACTGATTTGCTAAAAAATCTGGGTAATTAAAATTGGACCTAGTAAACATTAACTGAAGCTTATCACGAGGGTCATAACGTTTTTGCTTTATCAACATCATCATTATTATAACGTGTAAGGGGGTCCAGGCCACTGTTACGCTGGCCAACTGTGGATTTGTAGACTTTATAGGTACTACATCTTTCAGAACATTATGGAGAACTCTTAGGTTTGCAAGTTTTATGATCACCCCTTTACCGAAGAAAGTGATAGCTAAAACTTGACGTCGCTAAAATTTCAATTCAAAATTCAAAGTTTTGAACCCTTAAATGGCTCATTGCAAGGCACCAGTAGAGTTCCATATAACTAAAGAGGCCTAGAGCAATTGGTGGAGGGGTTAGTGGCCCACCAATTGCTCAGAACTTTTTAGGCCGTCCGAAGGTTTTCGATAAGGCTTAACGATTGCAATCTAACGTTAACAACCGAGATCGACGGTGTGAAGAAGAAGAGTGTGTTTGGTAATAATAAACAAATAAATAAAGATTGTGGAGAAATGACTCACTCACACAGAAATGCTAAACACATCTTTGGCCACTATTAGCAGTCAAAAATGGTCAGGTACGTATATAAATTTGATGACAAAAAAGAATTTATTGATTACATCATAAATACAGCTTACCCGAGGCACTTAAAGCGAATTCGCTCAGCGATGCAAACGTCAGCGTCCAGCGTTAAAAACAAAAATGACATGTAGGTATGTGCTCGATCCTATATGACCGCGAAAGCAACTATTGATAGTTATCATTATCAAGCATTAACTTATCTCATTAAAAAAAAACTTGAGAGGTGTCAAGGGACACCCGGATGGGACGAAGTTCCTTTCGATTAATTAGTGAAGGAATTATAAAATAATAGTGTCGTTACAACTTTTTTTGTCTTAATTTTTCGTTACAACTTTTCGTATGAATTATTTTCGTCTAGCCCCCTTTCGCAACGCGCGATAAGGAACTTCGTTTCCAAAAAAAATTTGAATTTCTATGCAAACTTGTATGACATGACACTTGTAACGTTCAAAAGACTCAGGGCGTGTCTTTCGTGGTTACTAAGAGCAATCTAAACAGCTCATACCGAAGACTAGAATTGCAAGAATGGCTCATATTAAAATCTATCAAGCCATTAGGCTACAGCCCGTGCCAAAGAATGGACAATGGACAATTAAACCCATATAAATACACTCGAAAAAGCTTACTTCCTACTTTTTGAAGCTTAAAATAAAGCATTTTTGAAGGTACATTTTGTCGAAAGTTTATATTATCTTCCACAAATCCGTTTTGGAGCAGCATGGAGCAGGGGTATGGTATGAAGTCGTAACGAGCCCTTTAGTGGGCAATTCGTGGGTTAAAGCCATTATCTAAAGCAGCCGTTGCATATTGTAGTCTTGGTAAGCTGACTCTACGAGTGTTAGTCGTGAAATGTTAGTAGGACCGTCAAGGAAACGTCCCGCTGAGGAGTTCAAACTACCCTATAAATATTAAGTATTTGAACAAACTGTCTGCATCGGTGTTCCCGCAGAGCTATGACGCTTCAAAAATCTCATAACAAATTCGCTCTCCGCTGCAAGTGTTAACGTAGTATGTTAAACACAGAGATGTTGGGGATCTAACGTCACTGTCACAAAGATTGACGTGAAAACAGCGGCGAGAAACTATAATAATAGAATCAAAATTGAACGAGAACTTGTTGGATGGTAGGTCTGAAGCCGAGCTGGCCAGTTAGCATTAGCACCACTCGCTTGAGTCAGCCGCCAAGCGACTTGTTGTCTCCGGCTGGGAGCTTCAGATAATTCCTGTTCCTTTTTTCTTGGTCAAGAACGCATCGGTGGTGCCTTTGGTAAAACTGATGTTAATGGCGACGGTGACCAGCAAGGTAACCTACCATCAGATGCCTCGTCTGATTGTTTGTCTACACATAAAAAAAGAAAAAATACTCCTAACGTTGCCTACATTACATGTTTAGCAACATAAAATTGCTTGTGAAATTTACATAAATTTACTTGTAATTAATAATGATTAACTTAGAAAAATAATTAGACGATTGAACGTTGAATGATATGATAGCAGCTTTTCAAACAAAAAGCTGACTATAATAAATATCTTATCTTTACATTGACTCTACATATAAACTAGGATCTAGACTCTAGAGTACCCACACAATTTTGTTTTGAGAATAATTGTAGGAAACAATTTACAAACGAATTATTTCTTCACCAAAACAAAATCGGTTTGAGGACATTGAAGAATTCTACGACGAAAAAAAGTATCTACGTAATTACTATCACGCCCAGGTGTCATCTGGTGTAACTTGGTGCTACGGAGCCCATGAACCTTCAACAGTATACCTGGAGTCATAGCCTCATCCGTTGTTTATAAGGGATCACCACGCAGCAGGGAAAATTGTTTTGGACTCGGCGATGAACTGAATCTTTTGTGGGAGTTTTGTTTGTTGTTTGATAATTCATTGCACTGAAACTACAGAACAGATTTAGATGATATTAATTTTGCATAAAGTTAGTGCGCTCTACCACCCAAGACCTCATCTCCACTTACCATCAGGTGGGATTGTGGTCAAGCATTAACTTATAATTATAAAAAATTGTTATTTTTATTAAGCTAGCCATACACGCTAGGTTACACCTGACAGGTTTAGCTGTACAGTTTAACTGTACAGTTGATTTGTCCAGTTAAATTGTGTCACAAAATATCTGAAAAGCTATTTCATATGTATTATTGCTAAAAACATATGATTATCCGCAGCCGAAGTTCGGGAAAGTTTCTTTCTATAGTGTAATTATTCTAAGGGTGCAAGTAATATTCTGTGAGTCCAGGAAAAGGGAGTTCCGAAGCGCAACGCGAGTGGGTTAGTTATTAATAAAATCGAAGGAACAAAGGAGCGTAGGTTGTGGTAAACAGAGAGTAGCCCATATGAACGTGCCCTAAATATAACAATTAACGTTCAAATTTGCAGGAAGAAGTGAAATTGGAGAACAAATTTATTTCTGTTCTGTCCGGATGCGTTCAATGATAAAATTACTATGGTCACAGAGTAACTGCCATCTTCATTTAATTCGTAAAGATTCACGTAGAAGAGTAAACGGTGCTGGAATAAATTATAATATCAGGGATCAGGGGTGTTGACGAAACGAAAATGTAGAGAAGCGCCACCCTTATCTAATACCTGTGGATTCGCCGGACATTTTTAATGTACCTACAGACATTCATTATTTCTCTCTCTTACTGCTTACTTCCATGGTTAGAACGATGAGATATTGGTAACTTCCCACTACTGGATAAGAGATGGCGCCACTATATTCAAAGTTTTCAACATAAAATTAGATACTTTCATGTTTTTTTTTTTATTTATTTATTTAAACCATATTGGAGTACACATATTAGCTTATGTAAAAGTTTCGAATTTAAAACAATTGTCATCTATACTTATGTTATAGATCCTTCTGTATTCAGTTTGATTCGGACGGTATCTCTACCGTCAGAACCTACTCATCAATGGTGGTAGATTATTTAAAGTGTTCACCAGCCTTGCCTTTCTACCATTTTCTTAAAAATCGACCATGAATAGCAATAGCTATGCTTGGTCATCCAAACTAAACGTGTAAGTACCTGTACAAAATTTCAGCTAAATCGGTTGAAGATATCTGCTTCAAAATTTAAGTTGCAGGAGTTCACCCGAACAAACACAGTTTTAAACATACCGTACATTCATTGCAAATTAAATAAAATATTAAAAAAATACGTAGGTAGGTAGTAGGAAGCTAGTAGTATTTAGTTGAATTTGTTTAGTTGAAGACAAAATGACCCACGGATATTCATAATACCAATGACATAACTCGCTATTTACATATTTAAAACGATTATTTATTATTTAATTCTAACTGTTATGATATTATTTTACACTAATATTCGCTTTAATAATAAAATAATCAAATAAACAATTTAAACCCCAAAATCGAGAAACAACATTTTATTATGCAATCAATTAGATTTTTACCGATAAAATTATCCTTAAAACATATGTTTGGTATGCGGCTAAGTTTATTATTGAGGAGAATCGTAATTTCGTTTGTGGAATGACCCTACATGCTCATTAATTAACCCCCTATAGGTTTGTGACCATAAAAGAATCGTTTTACGACAGCGCGATACCATCGGCCATCCCACGACAGTTAGGCCTATTTGAAATAATTTTTTTATCAATATCACTAGGGATTTTTTTTGTTTGGTATTTATGATTTTACAAATTACAGTATTTTGGTAATGATAATAAAAATAAATCTATAGGACATTTAGTAAAAATGTAACTGATCAGTGATCACCATCTGTAGGTAGATACATGAATGATAGGTATAATTATGAGAAAAAGTATTATAGGGGACCTTTATTAAAGCAATTCAACCCAAAACAATGATTTTTAGAATTTTCTTTGCCTTTGAACGCACTAATCTCAGAAACGGCTTGACTGATTTGGATGGTTCACTAATGTACTCTAATAATAATAATAATAGATAAATTAACATTATCACACTTATAAGTCATAACACACGCACTAGGATTCCCTGTGTCGCGGTTGGCATGGACAACACAAATAACACGTGACTAACACAGATGACCCAAAAACAAACATTTATCTGTCAAATAAATGCCTGCCCCGGCCGGGAATGGAACCCCGCACCTCATGCTTCGCAGGCAGGGTCACTACCAACTAAGCTACGGGGCTATCAAATTCTGGTAAACTTTACTACCGTATTATTATTACTTTACTACCGTGTTATTATTATTTTTAAAAGATGTGCCGAGGAGTTTCTTTCGCCGTGACTTTTTCTCCTCAAAGATTTAAAAATTCAATATTTAAAGGCACCTTAGCGAAACGGTGGTAAATGCAAAAAATTGATGTTCATAAGTGTATGTATCATACCTACATGAAATAAATGATTTGAGTTTGAGTTTGAGTTTGAGTTTATGGTAAACATTACTTAAAATTTTGTGCCTTTTATTTGAATTAGTTCATAAAAAAAATGTTATGTCAGTTTAAGCACAGGCGAAACTACTGAACGCAACAAGCTGAAATTTGGCATGTATGTTCCTTGGGGAGTATAGGGGAGCACTAGGAGAGGATTTTTGTGAATTGCCCCCCTAAGAGGATAAACGGAAACTTTTTATTTCTTCAATGGATTCACTTGAAACTTATAGGTTCCTTAAGGCTTATAAGTGATGACGCAATTGAGCACTAAGAAAGAATTTTTGGAAATTAAGCAATTCACGCGGGCGAAGCCGCGAGCCGAAAACTAGAATTAAGTACTTAATTAAACTCATAATTAGGACATCGTACTCAGAACGCTGCGTATTGGCATTATTTGCATCGTTGTATTGCCAAATTAATTATTTATTGGGACAAAAGCAATTTACGGCATCATTCAACGAATAGATTGTATCCAATAATCGAAACCACATCTGAGCCTCCAGATGACCTAGTTCAAAAGACGGTGCAATGTCAATCCCGGCCGACTGACAGACATAATGGTATTCTTCTAATTTAAATATAAATCGACTCAATACAGATTAAAAATCGAAGCGAGAACTAAGGGCATACTTGAAATATTTTGTGAAATCACATCACTAATAGTTCGGTGATTCGTGCCATTATCGCGCTGCGGTAATCTGTCGATAAATCTTGTGTTTTACAGCTGGTGTTGTTCGATAAGGATCGCGGACGCCACGTGGGGTAATAGGGATGGGTCAGTGTCGATATTGCTTTTAAAGATTATTTTTGGACCAATCGTAATTATCATTTCCAAATGTGAACGGTTATAGTATAATTGTGGGCATAACCCACGTCGTGAAGTATATGTGTATGCAAGTTAACTTAGTTAACTTTCGATGTTTTCCTACACTGAAGTGAACTTCTACAGAAGTAAATTCGAGTATCGCGTATAAAAAGTTTTTTTTTAATTATGTATTTTTCAACACATAGTTTATGAGTGTGACAATAATATTTTATTATGTTTTGTTCTTGTCATCTATTAAATAAAAATATCAAAGAAACATAAAATACCTATCGAATATACTATTGCGAGCTTTCTAGATATAATTTTTTAGATCTAAAGTGTGCCATTTGGAACATTACTTACCAGAAAAATTTGATAAAACATTAATCTCCGAATGTATAACATGTTTGGTTCAGATTTATGGCGTTTATTTTGGGTCCTAATAGCTTGAAATCGAGGTTCTCGCCTAGGTGAACGAACGGAATATTTGGTTGTTGTAAAAAGATGGCACAATTACAAATATTAATGTTTGCTACCCCACAATTGACACGCGGTACCTATTTGGCGGGCGGCCAGCGATGACAATAAAAACAAACTGTTTTTCGGTAGTCAGTATGTAGGCTTGTTTTATTTTTAAACAATGTTGTTCTATTTCTGATATTTGTTCTGGCGTTATTTTTAATGTAGACGAAAGATGTTCAACAGTCAGTCATCTTTCTATCAGCTGAGTCAATGAAGATTTAGAAGCAATATTTTGAAATGTCTGTAACTAATTAGTGGCAAATAGCTAAAAAAATTAAAGAAGTTTCTAAATAAATCTTTAAAATTGTTTCTGTGTTGGGTTTACGTAATTAAATAGACTAATTATTATGAAACAGTTTCATAAATCTTTAATAGGTATGTGTGTACGACTTAAATACATACATACATTTATTTTTTATTTTAATTAAATACGTTCTTTGTTTGATTTATTTTATTTCATTTAAAAGTATGCACCACACAAAAAAGACAGAGACAAATTTGTGTGAGTGAAGAACAAAATTCTGAAAACATACATGATTCCTACAAATCACTACTACCACAAACCACCACCCACCACCACCACAGCAACTGTAAATTATTTAATTTCTAAAGATTTTAAAATTATTGTTTCGTACTAAATCTATTCTTATATCAATCGACACGTTAGGTCGCATCTCTATTAACCCGTCAGCTCCATATATCAGGCAGGCCTCCCTCGCGATCGTGTCGATGATAAAAATTACTTAAAACACCAAACATTTAACATCTTGCCCCCTTGCGACCCTTCGCCATCCCTCTCTAACTTCACATGTACAATACAGTAGACAGAGATGAACGTACACCGTTCAGTTATTCCGTAAGCATTATACACTTTAAGTATGTCACAAAGCACACTTTGGTTTGTCCCAAGGAATAATATAGTAAATCTTTTGTTGTCTTGTCAGTGATCGCAGTAATACTTCAAAGCACGTGATGGTATTTTTGGTACAATAAAAATATGGAAAATTGATTACTGTGACCCTTTCAAGATCCTTAGCTGTTGATTAACCGGTTAGGAAAATGAGTAATGCAGCTTGTTTTAGTTGATAAAGATATTTTTCTAACTTTTGTGCTTTATTTTTATAGATTTTTTTATTTCTTGACAGCTTGTTTATTGTAAATCCTAATGTAACTTTTTTTTGTTGCAGGTACACCGTTATCTTGAAAAATTAAAATGAAAAAGAAGAGAAAAACAAAATCAAAGTGCAAATAATTTATCACTTAAAATTAAACGACGCATTTATTATCATTAAATATTTAATTTAACTCCTAAGAATACGTAACCAGACAGAGACTGGGTGACAGTGAACTTAACAAAAAAAGCATTGAGAGTACAAATATTCAAAATATAAAACGGAACGCATAAAAACAGCTCACTTTGATTCAAAAACAAACTTCGGGCCTTTTCGAAATCCGAACACAAATAAGTAATCGACGTTTAAGGTGATTGCTTTTGTTTAAACGTTTTTGGGCCTGCTGCCTTTGACTGTTTATTTAGTTGCCTTTAAGAGGATTTAAAAACAAAACAGTGAAAGATTAAACAAGACTCGAATGCATTTACCGTAAAGACTACCATTACAGATAAAAAAAGAAAAAAGTGCGCGCATTCTGACGTTTTAAAAAGTTATTATTTAAGGCGCGCATTCACTACCTCGAGTTGGTAGGCGCCAGTGCTCTAAATTTCTTGTGTGTGAATTTTTATTGTGGTGTCAAAGTGGCTGGGGACGAGCATTTGGACATGTTGGGGGGCCCCGAGTGGGGACAGCGGGAGGCCACCCCCCCTAGAGACGCCCCCCTGCCGAGTTTTGGCTTCACACAGGAGCAAGTCGCGTGCGTATGCGAGGTGAGCAATTTAATTTTGTCTTTTCATAGTGTATGGTTTAACGTTGATTATATCTGTGGGCGTTAAACAGCTAAAATAAATTAATATTAGGTACAATACAATACAATAACTCTTTATTGCACACCAGAAAATCAAACATAACAAGATATGGTCACATACATAGAGAAACGATATACAAAAGGTGGTCTTATCGCTGAAAGCGATATAGGTAATATAAATACTAGGCCAAAATTAGAGAGTCTAATTTTGAATTGGAATAAAAAATAACTGAACGATATTAATTAACAATTAATTTTAAATTGGGCGAAAGGTGCACAGAATATTAAGTTTTATAATTTAAAATTCATGTTAGTTACAATAAGTTTGGAAGGAGGAGACGGACCACCTGATGGTAAGTGGTGACCGTCTCCGTAGGTGGTAGGACGCCGCCCTAACACCAGGGGCGTTATCGACTCCAAGCCCATTAAGCTAACGGTGCATACTTGCTATCTGACAAACATTGCGACAACTACGTTTAATTCGAAACAGGATGGTAGTGGGCAAGTTATGAGCAACTTGATATTTACAAGTTACATCAGCATATTGTGCTTTATTCATACTAATGTCGCATTTAGCAAATAGAGTGTTATAATTAAGCCCATGTCTAAGTCCGTATTCTGATAAGGAGTGTTATGGCTGCAAAACTCCACTTAAAACAATTGCTCCAAACTCCAAACAATACTGCAACATGATCTACGTTTCTTAACGCTGACTCTGCGATGCAGAGCCTATGGGCTAATAATAATTAGAAAGTGGTAGTTTAATTGATTAGAAAGTGGTAGTCTAATCTATAGCAGTGATAGCCGTGTGGTTGAACGTTGGACTGCCGAACCGGAGGGTCCGGGTTCAAACCCCGCACGCACCACTAATTTTCAAAAATTATGTGCGTATTAATATTTAATTATCACTTGCGTGAAGGAAAACATCGTGAGGAAAGCTGCACACCTGAGAGTTCTCCAGAATGTTCTCAAAGGTGTGTGAAGTCCACCAATCCGCTCTTGGCCAGCGTGGTGGACTATGGCCTATACCCCTCACACTGTGAGAGGAGACCCGTGCCCAGCAGTGGGACAGTTATGGGTTGTGATGATGATGATGAGTCTAATCTATAGCACGACGAATTAGCACGAAGGAGTTTACACACACTGAAGTTTCTGGCCGTATTATGGTGGCCCAGAATACTGACTCCATTTCCATTCCCATGCCAGCAGACCAGGGTGTCGTAAGAGCCGACACAAGCCGGCAAAGCTTGGTGGTAGGACTGAAGCCCGGCTGGTCAGCTACCACTCTTCTTGCTGATTGAGCCGTTAAGACTTATCGTGTCGGCTGGGAGCTTGAGAGCCAGTATTTTCTTTCCTTTCTTTCTTCTTCTATTCTTTCTTTCTTTCCTCATTTGATGTCCATTTGATGTTGTCGCCTGGAAATATTGAAAAGTTATAGCCTGATTTGTACACTGAACTCCCGCATAGTTCAAGACCTCTTATTTTTAAAGTGATTTGCGTATTAGAATTTTATTATCGGTTGTTTCGGTGAAAAAAAAAAGTTGTATAAAATGTTTTCCAAAAAGGTGTGACGCCTGCCTATAGCATTTGACCAGCATGGTTATGGGTTGTACATACTCCTCACTTTCTGACTGTTGGTCTAGAGATCCATGACTACTGGTTTTCAGTGTGAACCTTTTTTCCGCGAAGTTGCTTCGCTTAGTTTAGACATAATAAATAAACAGTTTGGAAAACTACAAACACGCCTTTATATAGTTACGTAAACTATAAATTCAAAGCAATATTAGTCACTGTGCTGTTAACCGTCGAGTAATTCCCTTGTCTGAGTATCCGGCCATGCTGGTCATAAAATTGCATTGTCATCGGAACTCAAATTCAAAATTATTTATTTGCGTCTACAATGATACAAACATCAAATACAGTGGTTGGGACCACCCTTTAAGCGTTATATGTCTTGTGTTGGGGGCCCCGATAACTACACTAGATAGATAGATAGATACACTAGATAGAACTAAAGCAATATGCTAAATTTCAAGACCGTAGAGTAAGAGGAAGTAGGTACAGTTTTAATACAGTTTGTAACATTTGGCCCGAACATGCAAACATTGCAAGATAAATAAAAGCTTGTAATAAATAATACTCCACAGTAAGAAAAGTAGAGTTTAAGGAAAGTAAAGTTAGTGTAGAGTGGGGTGCGCGAGGCTTCGGCGATCGCTCGCCGGATATCCGGTTACGGAGGGCGGGGCTCCGGGCCGGGGAGGGCTGAGTTTACCTACAGTTAACAAATATACCATTCATTACATAAAATAAGCAGTGATAGCCGAGTGGATTGAACGTGGGACTCCCGAACCCGGGAGCCCGGCCCGGGCACAAATCAAACGCACCTCACCTCTAATTTTCAAAAATGATGTGCGTAAAAGAATTATTTATCACCCTTTAGTAATAATGGCCTCATTCAAAACAGTAGTTCTTTGGGAGAGCACGTTTTAAAGATTCTGGACGACACATTTCAGCTTATTTTTCGTTTAAAATGTCATCAAAACGTTATATACCTTACGAGCATTCCTCCGCGGCTACGCCCGCCAATTTCCAAAAAAACAGTTTATCCCCTTTTTTATACCCTTAGGGGCGGAATTTCCAAAATTCCTCTCTTAGTGCTCCCCTACACTCCTCAAGGAACATACGAGTTCATGCGAAATTTCAGCTTCTTGTGTTCAGTAGTTTCGGTTGTGCGTTGTGGCTTACCGGCCAGCGTAGCATCGGTGATTATAGGTTTTGCTGTCCTTGGGCGGTGGTGACCACTTACCATCAGCTGCCCACGGACACAAGCAACACCAGGCATGACCGAAGCGTTGCCAGGGAAGAAGGAAGTGGAAACGAAGAGTAACAACTTGAATTCACAAGCTTCTTAACATTCAACACTAACTGCATTGCTAACTGCTAGATACTCGTAATTCCTACCGTAAGGCGCGTTTTGGCAGTGACCGCTTGTAAACAATTCTTGAGAGTTTCCGTGCTTCGGAGGGCAGGGTGAGCTCCGGTTGTTATCGTGAGACAGCAATAACCCATGTTAGAGGCCTCCGGGTGGCATAAAAACTTCTGATACTTGATTGGCCAATAACCACTCCACCAATCCGCACTGGAGCAGCGTGAAGTACGCTCTAGGCCTCCTCAATCATTAGGTACCCGAGCCCAGTAGTGGGCTAAGCCATAAATATATTCAACACATCTGTGACCGAATTATAACGAGACTTTTACTAACAATTACTAACTGGACAATTACTAGCAACAACTAACAGGACTAACATTCACTAACAATCCCTGTCCAAGTCCTCATACTAACAAACTAACCAACTAAATTAATGTTCTAACACCGTCACCTAGCCGGACTAACTATCCCAGTCCCCATAATATGAGTCTTGTTCTAAGTCGGTCACAGTAGTCATGGGCGGCAGCGGAAGGTGGTGCTGCATGCTCGTTTGCTACCTTAATTCCATAAAAAAATTGTGTAATAAGGGGGTTAAGTTAATAAAATTACTCACTTCCAAATACCATTTCACCAACAAAGCGGTAATCCTGTGAGAGTTCCGCACCAAACGCTGAACATCATTATATTCACCAATTACTCATACGAACCCCTCATTATCTCACCCACTCACCCCCGATAGTAACCGATACCCATCCCTATTAGAGGGTTGCATAGAATTAGATTTGACGACCTGTTATGGTTACGATGTTTTCACCCCGTATTAAATTTTAGCGAAACTCTAAGGGGTTGTTTTATTGTAGTACAATTAATACTTACCTATGTTGTAAGTAATAGTTCATTTCGATGACTCGTAGAGTAGTTGGTGTAAGTAACGTTACCTGGGTTCAGGTGGCGGAGCAAAATGTCTCGGGTTTGATTCTTGGCTAGGTCAGACATTTGACTATATAGTTTACTGGGGAATCCTAGTGTGGGCGTTATCATCATGATGATAACGCCCACACTAGGATTCCCCAGTAAACTTAATCATCACAGTTAAATCATCGAGTTCACGAAACACGTTTCAAGCTATTTATACATCAAATTTATGAACTTTATTACTCTTCGGGGATGTGTTTATTTATTGACGGCAGATGGCCATTCCAGTGATCTGGTTGAAAGTTTTTATCGACCACATTACTCATTGGACGACGGGTCGGCTGGTGTCCGACGGTACGCGCGATCTTAGCTTGGCGAGATATTAAAACAACATTACTTACACCGCTTACACGAGATTAAGCCGGACTTCTTACATGTGTAAATAACCAGTAATTAAGAGGTTATTATTAAGTAATATTATAAAATCAGGTCAAGTCCTTGACGGACACACTTACCGAGCGATGTTAACTCCAATAGGTCATTAACTCCAATTTAACAAAATGTTTAATCAAACATATCCATTTTTACTTGTATGGACACATTGGGACACCCTTTGGGATCTTTTTTACTTTTTTATTATTTGTTGTGGGAACCACAGTAACACATTCTGTGTAAATTTCAGGTGTCTACACATTTCCATTGAAGAGATGCCCTGTGACACACAGAGACTGGGGAGGCATTTAATAGGGTTCCGTTATGTAACTAGTTCCGTTTCCGGTGCCGCTATATTAATATAGACTATAGCAATTATGAAATATTAGATTTATATCATTAAATATAATTATTATAGTCACTTGAACCATTGAACTTTCTTTTTCTTTCTTCTTGGTTCTTTCTTAACGATGTCTTGGTGTTACTAATGACCACGGGCCAACAGTGACCTCTTACCAACAAGTGGCTCGTCCGTCCGTTTGCCGGATAATGACATAAAATAAATAAATTAAGTTACTATAGGTACCCATACCAAGCAATAAATAATTGGCGAGCATTGTTGTAGCAATGCTTATAAACATTACATTTATTAGGTAATTTAACAATAATTATAATTTTAAGAGATTTTGTTTTCCTGTGGGTTTGATATCGCTAATCTCAGAAACGGCGTAACCAATTATCGTTAAAATAGCATATTAAAAAACACTATTACATTATTTATTTAAAGTTTATTGACCGCATTATTCAATATCACATAACTAATGGCGAGCATAATGCTTAATTTTCTCTACCAGCTTATCATTAGGCCAAACAGAAGTGCGAGAAGATTATGTCAATTTAAATCTAAACATTCGAGTGGAATTTCGAAACTTCGAGTGGGTATAAGGAGTACACGTGGTTCCCCGAAGCGAATATTATAATAAATCGGGCTACAAGTATCAGAATAAGCACAGCTGTAAGTTGTTCACGGACTTTTAAAATCTTGCAATTTAATTAAATGTACTACACAATTGAATAGCAATGATAGCCGCGTGGTTTGAATGTTGGACTCCCAAACAGGGGGGCCGGGTTCAAATCCTGCACGCACCACTAATTTTCAAAAATTATGTGCGTATTAGAATTTAATTATCACTTGCTTCGGTGAAGGAAAACATCGTGGGGAAACATCCACACCAGACATTTAATTCTATAATGTTCTCAAAGGTGTGTGATCTGCCAATCTGCACTTGTCCGCCGTGGTACTATGGCCTGTACCAGAAAAGACCCGTGTCCAGCAGTGGGACAGTAATGGATTGCAATACTGATGACTCCACAACTTAACATACAAAACATGATAATATAGCGTAAAATACGTTCATTGGTAGTTGTGTAGCAAACACAAGGGGTGGTCTGCAATGTGCACAATAGTGGCTGGTCGACACGTGGGACGTTCTGGAGTTTTTGTCTTTAGCCTAAACTAACAAAACTACTCAGGGAGCTTCGGCGAAACTTGCGGAAATGCGGTTTCGGCAACGCGTTGGTTTTGCAAAAAAAAGTTCTATGTTCAATATTAGATTAAGAAGACTTGCTTCTATAAGTTTGAAAGAGGTCATGTTTATCTTACCTACTGCAGGAGACTAAAAAAAGGAACATATTTAATTAATAAAATTTGTGGCCATGAGTGAACATAACAATATGGCCAATTTATATAATTGCGCGTGGCTAAAATATGTATCTTCCTCGACCAAATACTACAGCAGCGTGGTGTAGTATGCCCAAAGCCTTCTCTGTAAATAACCCGTGCCATGCCCCCTAGTGGGCCATTAATGGATTAAAATTAAATAAACTTATATAATATACTTAATTAATAACTTCAAAATAGTGGATGCACTTATTTGTCGTGTCCACCACACGATCAATGAATGTTGGACATTTTGTAACTTTTACTGCTTCTACGTATTTGAATTTTGATTTGCCTGACTAAGTTACAAAACAGATAGTTATGTCTCACAGTTTGTTTGTGTGTTGACATCAAATTTAAATGATACAATAAAAAAGCTTATGTGTACGAATTACGCTTACGGATTTTACCTTCCACATATTAAGCTAAACACATATTAAGCTTATCTGGTTTACCTTCCAGAGTAGTTATCCAATACCCTAAGGTGTACCTACCTAAGCCATAGATTTTGCTGTTTGCTGATTACAAATTTTTAAGTGATTAAAAATTAATGATATCTACTTTAGTGATTATTCAAACTACATATAAGTATTGAGGAGGATTATTTATTTATTTAATAATAGCCTGCCCAGCCACGACTCGAATAATTTTTGTGTAATTTTTGTAATACTACTATTATATTATTATACTATACTATACGGCCCCCCTCGCTTCGCAGGCAGGACTACCAACTAAGTTAAGCAACGCTAAGCTGAGTTACGTTTATTATTCGTCAGGTGGTATTTGTTTAAGTAACCCTGCCACAACTATGCTGAGTTACGCTAGGCCATACGTCCTAACTACGTCCATGTGAAGTAGTACTTGTTCCCCAGGTGCTCCAGCAAGCGGGCAACATCGAGCGGCTGGGCCGCTTCCTGTGGTCGCTGCCGGCCTGCGAGCGGCTGCACGCGCACGAGTCCGTGCTCAAGGCCAAGGCCATGGTGGCCTTCCACCGGGGGAACTACAAGGAGCTCTATAGGCTACTAGAATCACACACCTTCAGCGCGCATAATCATTCTAAACTGCAAAATTTATGGTTAAAAGGTGATTTGTTGACTTCTATTTACACATTACTTTTTTTTTTATTGATTTATGGTAGCAAACGAGCATTCAACACCACCTTCCGCTGCCGCCCATGACAACTGTGACCGACTTAGAACAAGACTCATATGGGGACTGGGATAGTTAGTCCGGTTAGGTGACGGTGTTAGAACATTAGTTGGTTAGTTTGTA
Organism: Ochlodes sylvanus; assembly: GCA_905404295.2. Taxonomy (NCBI): domain Eukaryota; kingdom Metazoa; phylum Arthropoda; class Insecta; order Lepidoptera; family Hesperiidae; genus Ochlodes; species Ochlodes sylvanus. The sequence goes on along the minus strand of FR990141.1, from coordinate 1,400,053 downwards.
AGTATGAGGACTGGGACAGGGACTGTTAGTGAATGTTAGACCTGTGTTAGTAATAGTCCAGTTAGTAAATGTTAGTAAGAGTCTCGTTATAATTCGGTCACAGACGTGTTGCTACCCTTGAGGACTGAGATGGTCGCCTCTAAGAAGTGTAGCCGGCTTTCTATCCGGAACATAATTGCTTTTAAAACAATTACTCGTATTACACGGTAGAAATGGTACTAAGTACCGTGGCGGGCGGTAGTACTACCCCAGGCGAACTCTAAGCTCTACTACGTATGTAAAACCATTAAAATTAATTATTCTACATAGGTAGTAGAGCCAAAATTGCATGTATGCCTACATAATATGTTTAAATCAGAATTTGCATATTTTCTGTAAGTTTCCTCTCATTTTCAGTGTGGTTTAATTTGTTTTAGCACACTACATGGAGGCGGAGAGGCTACGCGGGCGGCCCCTGGGCGCCGTCGGCAAGTACCGCGTGCGACGCAAGTTCCCGCTGCCCAGGACCATTTGGGACGGGGAGGAGACCTCTTATTGTTTTAAGGTCTGTACATCCTCCGGAGCAAGTAATAGTTAAATTTTAATACGCTCATAATTTTTGAAAATAAGAGGTGCGTGCTGGATTCGAACTGAGTCCCCGAGGTCCGGAAGTCCAAGATTCAAACCACTGGGCTGTCATTCCTTTACTTACATATTTGTCACTAATTCTCCCACTATGTCACCCACTACTACGCGGACTACTACTACACTACTTCGGTATTACACTACTACGTGGACTATTATTTTTTTCCACGAGTTTTAATGTTATATCTACACCTTTTTTCCAAATTCTAGCAAACTGAAAAAATCTAAATCCGTTCTGCGGATTAGGCCTGAAAAGGGGTCAGATAGACAGAGAGACTTACTTTCGCATTTTAACATTAGTATGGTATACAATATGTCGTGTATACGACAAAGGATTGTCCTATTCGTTAGTACATACTAAGTCCTATTCCGATGTATTGTGTTACCAACAGGAGAAGTCGAGATCAGTGCTCCGCGACTGGTACCTGCACAACCCGTACCCCTCGCCGCGGGAGAAGCGGGAGTTGGCCGAGACCACCGGCCTCACCACTGTACAGGTACCCGCGATAGCCTACGGCCAAGTCTTTAAACTTTCAAGTCTTCGGCTTAACTCAGCATACGGTCGGTAAAACTGCCGTGTGCTGACCCACAGTCCCGTGCCGTCGGACCATGGTCTCGTACGAGACTAAGGGCGCGTTCACATAGAACGACCGTTTTACTGGATCCGGTATACTGGATTCTGTGTGAAATCGCTCATACAACTACATACGCTACTAGCATATCCGTTTAAACGGTCCTGTAAAACGGACGTTCTATGTGAACGCGCCGTAAAGCGGGGCCCTACTTGGGGCTAGGGCTGGTGTCCGGCGGGATAGATACGGCCCTCTTGCTTGCGTCAAATACCAAACGACTCGTCGTGGTGACTGTGGGCTGGCGAGTCGGTATTTTGTTACTTTGTTTGTTACTTCACACGTCTCTTTTGGCATGCAATGCATCCGTGATGCCTGGTGGTGTGTAACTGGGAACCATGCGTGACGTCACCACTTACCATCAGGTTGTCAGGTTACTGTTCAGTCATGGAAATCTTCAAATGGAGATGTATATCGTCTCTTTCTCTTGGTATAGCAGATTTCCAGAGCTGTAGATTTACTCAATGTAAATAAAAATTCGTCTCAGTTTGTCGGATATTGCGTGCTTAATCAAACATAATTTTATGTGGAATGAAGGCGAGTCAATCGAAGTCCGAGTACGAAGCTGTAACACAATCTATTGAATTTTGAGGAAGCGGTAGGGAGTGTCGCGTTACGCGCCACCACAAGATTTGCTCCGATGGTGACCAGTTATGAACCTTATTCTAAGGTTTTTTTTCTTACGATCAAGCGCTGTAACGTGGGGTATTGACATACGTCGTTCGTTGCCGTATGATTAACGGAATAGGGGCCTAGCATTCTACGGTTCGGGTATAACATGCATGGGTAAAACAATGGATTTCAACATTTAAAATTGTGTTAACATATAAGTATTTTAACAAGTTGTCCCGGCGTACTTCGTACCGCTTTATAATTAAAAAATGTTTTGGTGATATATCGACAGCAACGCCACCTATCGGGTCCAATTGTGAATCTAAACCATTCCCAGATCACCTTGAACACACACAAAAAATTTCATCCAAATCGGTCCAGTCGTTAAAAAATGTTTTGGTGATATATCGACAGCAACGCCACCTACCGGGTCCAATTGTGAATCTAAACCATTCCCAGATCACCTTGAACACACACAAAAATTTCATCCAAATCGGTCCAGTCGTTAAAAAATGTTTTGGTGATATATCGACAGCAACGCCACCTACCGGGTCCAATTGTGAATCTAAACCATTCCCAGATCCCCTTGAACACACACAAAAAATTTCAACCAAATCGGTCAAGCCGTTAAGGAGGAGTTCACTCTCATACACACTCACACTCGAATTATATACAGATATCTATGTTTTGTTTTTCAGGTTTCAAATTGGTTCAAGAACAGAAGACAAAGAGACAGGCAAGCGGAACATAAAGATAGGTAAGCATTTATTGATTTTATTAATTAATGTATCCACACTATATAATTATAATACTAATACTAAAATAGTAGTAATAAGAAAATTTCTAGAATGGGTATGAATATAATTATTCCCGGCAATTTACCAAAGTCAACACGATGTCAATAAGCGACTCTGAGATAGCACTTAAAATCACGGTTAAAATATGAAAAAGGTGTTTTATTTTTCAAAGTTCATGCTTAGGGAATTAAATATAAGCGATGAAATTAAAAAAAAAAACTGTAACAAATTCATGCAAGTGGTGGTGTGAACGAGTTAATTTAGATTCAAAGTCAAATTTTCAGTCAAAAAAATAGCGGGATTATTACGTTGAACGCTTAGAAATACGAAATAAAACTTAACATAACCTGTTTTATTACATTTTGTTGTGTGCGAGTTCCAATTACTTTACAATAATGTTAAAAATATAATAGAACACTTTACTCTGTGTAAAGTAACAACTATAACTATTTATTGTTATAACTTACTTAATTTTAACTGCACCGCAGGGGCCCAGCTATATAAATTTATTGGATTTAACTTTTTTTTTAAATAATCCTTTTAAAAAAGGAGACTGAGTTAGTCCCGGGACATTTTAGTAGACTGGAAATCGGGAGGTCCCACGAAAACGTCTGGTAACGATGGGTACTACATTAACGTAATTTACGTCATTTCTTGATTCTAAAATTTTGGAAAGATGCTTTATCATTGAGTAGAAGAAATGGCTATAGAAATTCTCTTAGTGGGAAACATGTTCCTGTAGGCCATTTAGTAATGACCCTGGCTAGTGAGCTTAGGGTCCCGAGTTCGATTATCGACAGATCGAAGTGTTTGTTGTCGTATTGCTGACTTATTTGCTGTTCGCAACGTTAGTGTTCAGATATGATTTTTTATGTTTAAAGGTACGAACCTATTGATTAATGATATATGTATTAATGACATACAATCATTCAGTACCATTTCGGTTTATATTTTAATGTAGTTAATTCACACGGTCGCGCGGTCGCCGAAACAACCTACATCACTTCAACATAAGTACTTTTTGCATACCTAATGACGAGTTTAGACTGTGACCGTGACGAAACGTTTATTATAAATATTTAATAACTCAGCAGATTAATTGTCGATTCAGACAATAATATTATAAGTCACCTACTTACGAACTTGTATTAAATTTCACAACATGCCGGTCAGCATTTATCACGCTGTTACACTTCCCTTTGCAGAGAAATGCTTAAGTTGTCCAATTGTAACCTTTTAGTTAACGATTCTTTTATTGATAAGTACATTTTTGCTTGTCATAAAACTTATAAATGAGTCTGTGTAGGTTGTGGACCCGTCTATAATCGTGGTTCGATTGTTAAATCCGTCTAGTCCATCCAATATGAGTGTGTACCGTCATTATTATTATTGTGGTAGAGTAAATGCTTGAACAGTCATCCCTAGCACTAGGATTCCCCTTGTCTCGGGCGGCATGGACAACACAAATATCAAATAACTAACATTTATGAGTCCCATGACCCGAGAACAAACATTTATCATTCACATAAATGTTGCCGGGAATCGAACCCGGAACCCCAAGCTAGGCTACGGGGTCGTATTATTGTAATATCGATATAAAATCTGTCGATTATATCCCCAACCTCATTTTAAGCTATTCAAAATTCAATAAGGGTATTCATTCGTGAACATTATCTGCATGGAAATCTTAATATTAATCCCTTTTGCGGCGCGGCCAGTCGCGAGAAGTCCCGGGTGGCCGGAGCCGGGAATCGAACCGAGACGATCGGCGGAAACTATACGCACTGGGCCGACCATGATCAACGTAGTGGAATATAAAAATATGTGATCCCATTTAAATAAAGTCATAATATCTACTTCTTTTTTACTTTATTATCACTGATATATTAGTATTATATGTTATAGATTCATTCGAAATTTAAACCCGAATCGACCTCACACGGCGTTGGACATCCCTACGTCATCCAACACAATCAATCTTTCAGAATTTGTCACATGGCACATCGAATAGCAGAAAATATAATCGAAATTCTCGGTCGCAGCTATCGCGTCGGTATTAAAAATAAAGCCACATAGTACTAACAATATAGAGGGGAGTTTACCTATCCATTTGGACGGCTTCGTAACCCGATATCCTGCCAAGTACGTCAGTTGCGTATTTGTGCCCCTGTTTATTTAAAACCCACTCTATCATAGAGCCATACGGTCGGTTTCGAACTGAAAGGTCTCGTTCAGAATATAGATTCCATGTTTGAAATTCTGCATTATCGACGAAATTCGTAGTTGCAATGTGCGTTCGAGATAAATGGGCTATGTTGGAAGGTGCTAAGGTCGCCTTTGGAACGATCGGGTTTCGGCAGATAATGAACGTGAAATTAATATCTTTTAGCTTGATTATAACACAAAACAGTTTTCGTGTCTTGTTTGTTAACAACACTAGCATTTGATTTAAATATTTTGTCCGTTTTTGAAGTGAAACTTTTTTGTTTTTTATTTTTGAAGTACCTAAACCGGATTGACAACCGAACTACTACGAATAGACCAAAAATTTTACTAAATTTAGTAAAAATACTTGAAAAGAAATAAGAATAATTGAGAACTAATGCAACGAATTGTCCTTGCTTGCTTGGGTTCGATTTCCGACCGGGGCGGATATTTAGGTAAGTCAGAGAAAATGTTTGTGATGTTAGATTTGTGAATGTGCCTGAGCGATTATTTAATTTTGATTACAATTTTACAAAAGTTAAATTCAGTACCAAGTAAGAGGATGATAATTTAAATGCGTTGCAAAAGTTATGCCAATATTTGTTATGGAATTTTAATGCGTTTCAAAGTTATGCCAATATGAGTTAAGTCTAATGACTCATTTATGACAATGTTGTACGTACTGATGATGTGTTCTTCTGCTACACAATAATATTCTTTCAGTTTTTGCCAAATATCTGAAGCACTCTCTTCCTTAAGGGTACACGCGTCAATCATTAATGAAGCTCTACTACCTATGTAAATTATTCTACAGAGCCTAGGCTCTACTATCTTTAAAAACTATCAAACTATCAATTTATTTATTGTACTATTATTTATATAACTATCATAATATTTATAATCGTACACCTGCCACTATTTCTCACCTTCGCCATGGGTTGACTGGTAGAGAATGCCACCAGGCATTAAGTCCGCCCTTTGTAAAAAAACTTGATTTCAGGTCGTACAAAAAAGAATAAATAAATAAATATACGTTGAAAGAAAAAGAGCGGAGATTATTTCGAAAAATAATTGATTTGATGATTTATAGTGGGTGGACCTGAAAAATGGACTTTAATTTGTATTAGGTTTTTGTAAGGGTTCGATGCTCGGCTGGGGAAGATATTTGTTTGAACGTTGAATGTTTGCACTCGGGTCGTGGGTATTAGTGAAGTCTTATTGGCGTTGTCTATACCGCTCGCGATAATATTGCTCAATCATCAGCTTTTAAGTATTTATTTATAATTGTATATCATTAGGAACTAGTTTTCCGCTTGCGGGTTCGCCCGCGTGAAATTCTTAATTTCCAAATGAGGAACCTATACAGAATTTTCAAGTGAATCCATTGAAGAATTAAAAAGTTTTATTTTATTCCCTTTTTATCACCTTAGGAGGGAAAATTTCCCCTAGACTCCCCAAGGAACTTAGTTAGATGGCAAATTTCAGCTTCTTGCGTACAGTAGTTTCGGCTGTGCGTTGTCTGTCAGTCACTCGGTAATGGAAGAGTTTTATATGTATGTTTAGAGCCCTCCCGAAATCTCCGCACTTTGGGGGGCTCTGTAGTTCTTGTACCGACATCTCCAACTCCTTCAAACTTGACTGTATAATATGGAGAAAAACAAAACCTTCAATCTTGAAGGATCTTCCTGTGGGTAACGTTTCCCACGTTACGGCTAATACAGTTCCGCCGTGTTAGTGTTACCTAATAGGTACCGAGTGTTAGTACTTTTGATTATCTACTGTATGTCAGAGTAGATGATCTAGTGTCGTACAACTTCCAAACGTCACAAGGAATGATAACGACATGTCTAGTAATCCACTGATCCAACTACACTATTACCAGTGTTACCGCGCGAGCGGGACGGCGCTACACGCGCGAGCGAGACCGCCGATGTAACCCGACACCGTCACATCTGCTCCTAAAAGCGTACAGGACAGACGTCCGACAATAATGTACTTATGTACATTGTGAATTTGAGTTTGTATTAACACTAGCTTCTGCTGCGAGTTTATCGGATGTGAGGTTCTTGGTAATTACAGGAAGGGTATCTGGATGTAACAGGATTTTTCTAAACACTGTAGTCTAGACTCTAAAGGAAAATCTTTTTTTACTTATTCCTAAGTGGCAGTGTTTTTGGACGTCGTTATAGGTCATTATATGTTGAGCTTGTATCTCTTGATGAAGGGCCAAAGTTTAATGAAGGTTAATAATTAATGACCATTGATTGCAATTGAACAGTGATTTGGAAAATTTGCAGCTTGCTAAGCGCTTGCACACATTCACCCCCACTGAGATATTCTGTGTAACATATTTATGCGTGAAATCCGACGTAGGTCGGTTTTCTGTTTTAAAATGATGGGATGTATCGCCCCTTATAAACCTGCTCTCTGCTCCTTGTTCTAGACGGCAATTGCTAGGGAACTCTAGCTATCAATTAATTGACCGAGGACGCGCATGGCCTAACTGTTACCATGCTGGACCTCCGTTGAAAGGGTCCTGGGTTCAATTCCCAGTGAGGCGATGTTTTTAATGGACTGAAGATAGCAAACGAGCATGTAGCACGACTTTTCGCTTTCGCTGCCGCCCATGACAACTGTGACTGATATAGAATAACACGACGAAACTTAGCAATATTTGCGATATTATTTCAACCTTAAAAATTATAAAGGATTTTGTACCAGTCAATGGTTAATGCCATATTTTAGGTTTATCCAGTTCAATCTTCAAGAATTTCCACATTTTCGTTACAATTCGGCGGCGCGCGCGGCAAGACGCGGGCGGCGGCCATAATGCATTGTTTTGTTTTTTTTTTCTGTCGGCAAAGGCCCGATTTCGTGTGCATCCAGCCGCTCGCTTCCACTTCACTAATTACGAACAGGATTTAGAAAATTAGGTCCCTTGCGTATTTGTACACAAAAAATTAAACAAAGCCGGCTTTACTTTCGGTCTTTTACATCTTCAAAAATCCCGTAGATCGTGTTTACGAAATGTTGCTTGTTTTTCTGAGACACAAACGATAGATAATTATTTGGAGTCATTAGAACATTTGCGAATTATTACTCTTAATAAATTAATATCTATGCGTACTTACATAATTATAATAATTTTATGATATGAAAAGATTATTAAACCCAGTAACCACAGATCTCGTCACATCGGAAATCTTCATAATGGCCTTAGTCAAAATATTGTCAGTATGGCGGAAAAATAAATTGGTACGTAATTCAAATTGAACTGTAAACAAGTGAAAAAATCGACGTAGTTATAAGCGAGAGACGAGAGTGCTGAACTGAAAATTAGTTATATAGTTTATTGACTTCAATGATAGAGGCATACTTTGGCAGCACATAACTAAAATAAACAAAATGTACCTAGTTCTGTTTGTATTGGTGGAGGTACTGAGTAAGAGTTATAACCTCAGGTTGCTTTCGTCGTCGGGTTTGTGAAGGATAAGTATGAACAGTCAACGTGCAGTAACTTACCATATTCCATCCGATGACGTTATCCGTAAAGTGACGTATCCGCGCCGACAGCCCCATAAACAGTCGTAACCCGATAACCGTCATAGTCGTGGTGTACCCCTTTGTTTTTGTTTATCTTCAGCTAGACTAGACGTTGCTTTGTGGGAAATGATTTCGGTTGGTTATGTGTCAAAATGTAATAGGATCAAAGCCATTCAAATTCCAGACGACATTCAAATTTCATATTACTTAGATAAACTAGACGTTGGGGGTTGGGGGTATGCTTTTTAATATTAAAACTACATATATCTAATCTACTTATAATGAAATATGTTCGAGTTTATATACTTACCTACCTACATTAAACACTAAGTACCTAACTGCAATTCGAAAAACCATTTTCTGCAAAAAAATCTTTAAATTACCAGCTGATTTTGAAAAAAATTCGTACAGTCAAAAACTATGAAAGTATCATATTTCGTTTTTATTTTATAAAGCTATAGTACAAAACGGGTAGCCAAGCGATCGGGGCACGCACAAATTGACATATCTGCGCCGACAGCCAGCCCCTAAGCCATGGCAACTGGTAACTTGATCTGGGCCTGTTGTTTTTCATTTATTTATATATCGCTAGACGATGCTTGGGAATAGACAATCGTTGCGGGAAGGCTGTTATTATTTTTATTGAATTAGACGAACACGAAGAAAATTCGATGTCTATGGTTTTTGCGCCTTTTTAATTTACGTTTTTTTGCATTCAGCTAAAGAGCAATGGGGGTCGTTCATTCATAGAAATTGTTTGAAAAAAATAGCATACCTATGGATTTTTATGCAAGTCCAGAAAAAGGATTCGTTCGATATAGCCAATACGTTAGTATTTAGTATATAAATTTTAAGTAAATTGCTCCGATATTTAGTCGTTTATTGATCAAAAGGCGATTCACGACCTCAATTTTCATGCTTATAAAGAGTAAAAATAAACCTGAAATGATTATTGTAAAAGGGCAAATTAATACACGAGCTCCATTTTACAATACATTTCTATTCAATGACAATATTGACATAATTCCTTTGTTCTTCTTAATCATCTGTTTATCCTTGAAGTTGGCCTGTTCGCCGGCCAGTAACATTTTGTTAGAATACCTGAAACCTATGAAAAACTACCAACTGAATATCTCTCCTCTCCGCTCCTCAATCTCGTCTCCTCTCCTCAAGCCTGCACCTCACCACTCCACACCTCGCCTCACCAGCTCACCACACCTCACCTCTGGTCCCCACACCTCATATGACCATTTCCTGCTGTTCCTACTCCTCGCAGTTGTTTTAGTAGAGGTACAAAATTCCTCCGTTACATTATTATTCCTATTAGGTACTTATCAGGTTTTTTACATTTTTTAAGTTTGTCATACCTATACCTAAATCTTAAAGTTGTCATGCCGGAATGCCATTCAAATGGTCCTGTGTTCGATTCCCAATGAGGTGCAAATCTTAATGAGTTAAATTTCATCTCATTTCATATGAAGTTTCAATATCTATTTATTTATTATTAGAACACCCAAGACAGATAACACTGGATACAAATCAATAGTACCTCTACATACTTGTACTAAAACATTTTTTTAAATAATTTCATTGCATTTCAGTTGACGTTAAATGTTACAACACAAAACCGAACCACATTTTTTAATAGAAAAGGGCTTAGTCGCTTATCGGCATCGGTCGGCAACCCATTAATGCCTCACTACTGAGCACGGGTCTCTCCTCATACCTGAGGAGGGCTGGAGCATACTCCACCACGCTGCTCCAGTGCGGATTGGCGGGGGTTAGTGGCCAACCCAAGTGTCGGAAATTTTAAATCCGCCCGAAGGTATCCGACATGGCTAAACGACTGCTACCAAATGGTAACAACCGGGACCGGCGGCTTTACGTGCCCTCCGAAGCACGGAAGCGCTCAAGAAATTTAGCCGCTAGCACCCATCATAGTCACCCATCCAACTACCGACCGCGCCCGCTGTTGCTTAACTTTGTCGAACACTTAGATCTACGCAAGCCGCCGGGCTACGAGCGCTTATCAATTGCGCGCAATGTTTAACATGCCGGATCGCAGTACCGAGGGTCCTGGGTTCGATTCCCAGCGAGACGGAAATTTGAATGATGAATTTAAATTTAGTGTGGGGCTATGAGTGTGAGCGTTTATTTATTAATATTGTCCCCATTCCAGCGGCGGGCCGGGCGACAAGCAGCTGGACTCGTCGACGGACGACGACAGCGACGCGCCCGCGCTGCCGCACGCCGCGCCCGCGCACGCGCCGCAACCGCTCTACCCGCTCTACGACCACCCGCTCGCACACCTCCAGTACCACCACACGTGACCACACCTCCAGTACCACCACCACCACACCCCACAGTGACACACTCACGACTCACGACCCGTTATTTATTAGATTTTAATTACATTTCAACCATATCATGTTATATTGGCATAATTACAATTTGTTCCTATTTTGTAACAAGATAATCACATCTGTAGGAAATATTATTATTATATACCTACCAACACATATACATACATTCTCATATCTTTTCCTTCCTTACGTAATATACATAGCATACATTTAATTGCCTCTAGATCCTAGAATTTTTACACTTGGTACTTTTAGTTTAAACTGGTCATTAAAATAATTGTAAGTGTTTTTGAATGTTAATAAATTTATTCCGAGACAACATAAATATATAATTAAACGAGGTTTCTTGTCCATATATAATAAAAAAAATCTTATATTGTGACAAAAATAAAAAATTAGTATAGTCTGATTTTGTGATCGAATTGCTGGCTTCCTATAGGAATTATGTTGAAAATTAGGTAAGATAATGATATGAGTATTTTTATTATATTTTAACGCAATACTCCAAAGGTATTGTTTTATATCAGGGGACGAGAATAGGTACAAAAATGATGTTTGTTCATAAATATCTACTCTGATCGGTGATATGTTTTTGAATGTCAGGATCGATCTTTTGATTATAATACATAATTAATGGCAATTTTGATAATAAATTAATGGCAGAGGTGGATACAATGAAATCGTGACCTATGGCCGAGAATCGAACCTCGCTCCGCATTATAATGTTGCTATCAGCGCCATCTACACATAAATTTCGCTGATTGAATTTATTCCGCAGTCAACTCTGACAACTGCCAACAATCATTTGCATTTTAACTTAGATATTTTTAATTTAAATAAAAATGTAAAAACATATTTCGAACAATATTGTTTATGTTAATGGAGATAATAGGTACCTATTATGTATTTTTTGTAAATATTGATTGCATTTTTATGTAAAAGTACAGCTTGACAAACGATTGACATCAATTTAAGATCGTCTTGGAACTTGCAAGTTCTCAATGCTATAGTCATAAAATTGAGTAGTCCATTCCACAATCCACACTGGTTAAGTCAGAGGCATTATAGTCATCTTTATATTGTTTCCAGATATATTTCTAAATTGATTTTAAAACATATCTATTACCTACGGGGGTAACATTTTTTTTACTGAATTCCAACATTTTGAAGGAATTACGTATTTTGCACTTAATTATACACACACACTTTGTGCCCCTTTTTAGGAATACTGTAATTGTAAAGTTTCAATATATTCTGATGTCTTTGACTTACACTTAAATGTTATAAAAGTAAATTGTGTAAATTTACGCAAAATTTCAAATATATCTTTATAATTTCTCCGGAATTTACGCAAAGGTAGAATTTCTATAACTATTGTATTCAGCAGGTATTTAAATGGAAATCATTTACAAAAGCTGTTACATAATGTAATTGTTAATAACCAAATCGCGTCATATTTGTAATTTTAAATGTAAAATTAGCTATTTATTTATATTAATAAGCGATAGATATATTTCACCAGTCTGTAAGCGTCGTTAGACTTAATGTATAAATTATAATTTACTTCAAATTGTTCGCATGTTACTAGAGTAGTATTTTAATCAAGACGTGTGTTTGTTACATTTTAATGTTGTTTTATTTTCATTTCCTCTATATTTCTGAACATTGCGACTCACAGAGTGTATGTAAGTAACAATTTATAATCTTCCTAACCTTTTCGACTACTTGTAACACAAAATTGAGATTACAGTTGTGACTCTAAAAACATTAAATTCAAAGCACTGAAGCTTGTTTTTAATTTCCTAATAGCGGTCTTCTATTACTGTCCTGACTATGGTTTCTCGACTTAAGTACACTTAGCGTTCACGAATTCTTCTTATATTGTAAATAGCCAATAAACGACGACTCATTCCCAATACAATACTAAGTACAACTGATTAGACAAGACGATCCACCTGATAGTAAGTGGTCATCATTATCATGGAAATCAGTAACACACTTCAACACGGACATTCAGGCTCGGCTCTACTACATGTAGCGCTCGGGTGCAATCCATACCCTGGCGCCCTTTTGTATTAAAATACGCGGTTCAAATGGAATAGGTACCTACTTACAAGACTCGGCGCTCCCTGGTCTGCTAGCATGGTATATTGGGGTCAGTAAAATATTCTAGGCCGCCCCAATACGGCCCGGACCACTTTTTAACCTTCAGTTAAAGAATATTGGACGGTTAAAGTGGAGTGGAAAAACGACAGTTGGGACTTTACCAATCACTGCGTAGTTACCCTTCAATAACACAGATTAGCTTTAACTGTATTTATTGATTGTTTATATTTAAATAGCATTTTTTTATAATAAGGTTAACTAGAATTCCACAAGTATTTACTTAAGTACGTAATTCCGCTTAATATAGGTAGATATTCACAAAAACATAAAATAAAACAACAAACTTATTGCTTTTCGGGGCTTTATTCAAGCAATTTGAGCCTTATTCTCATTTATTCCATACACACTAAGTAATGATCTTGTTCATTTTTGTTAAAAAATAAATAATACACTAAATTACAAAATAATCATACCATCAGAGTACACTGTCCATTCTATCATACAACAAAGTGGAGGTCAGTTTAGTTTTACGCTGATTCTCATTGACAGTGGGCCTCTTCGACAACGAAGTGCTTCGTAGCAAAACCCTATAAACGTTAACAGTAGACTACTTAGCATGTCAAAGTATAAGTTTTTTTGTGTAAATTATATTTCTTTCATACTACAAGGCGCATTCAAAACATTTTCAACCATAAGTTAATGTAACATTGGTTCGACACTCGCAACGAATCCACCAGTTACATTATGGACTAAAATCTTTCATACTGGTTATAATAAATGGCTTCTATAGAACTTTTACCAACATTTTTACATAACAGTATTTCTATAAGATCGCAAAATTATTATTGGTCATTCGAAAATCAGCGTCAAAATTAAAGAACAACGTAAGTCTGAATATTGAGGCTCACTCATCATTTTCTCCATTTAATAAAAAAATATGAACACGAGATGTCCCGTCGAACATCCCCACACGAATTAGAACAAATTTTAATCGAAAACACAACGATTAATGTCTATCTAAAATGTAATATCTACCAACGAAATTGAATATACTAAGCGAGTTCCCTTTCCGAGTGTATCGTTGTTAGCAAATATTACCATGGCACATTTCGTGATTTAACCCGATCACTTATTAAAAAAAGTACCAAAAAGTCACAAAGTTGTCGCTAAAATTAATTAGTAACATGTCATTCATATAAATATGCGCTTAGGAACCCCCTCGGCACAAAGGGGGAATGGAAACAAAAACCAAATAATTATTGGCAACGCCGCAAAATTATTGCTAATTTAAAAAATATGAAATTACTTTCTGCTCAATCCGATGTATTTTCTGTAGAACGTGTGCAGGATGCTACTCAGAATCAATCAAGTAAATCAATAATCAAGAACAAATTAAAATTATTTCTAATTTTTGACACAACATATCAACTCACTCGGAAAGGTAGCATACACCATTACGGCTGTTTATGTTATTTAAAGAGTACATGAAGTTAGAGCCATATTAAAAATATATAGCTATTCATATCTTATAATTATAATAATTAATATTAATTAACTACAATAAATATTCAGGTAGGCTACTTCTACAGATATATTCTTTGATTTCAAATAAGTATTAATAAAAAAAAGAAAAGTTTTATTTAACATTGACACTTTATATCTTCTGGTTGGAAGAATACTGTAATACAATAAAAAATAAATTTTCTTGCATCAAGTCCCAATCTCTTAATGAAACAGAGGGCTCCAATTGGACTCGGAATTATTAGAATCCAATAGAGGCCCAATAGTACCAAATCTTGGTACAATGTACTCAAAGATAAAAATATAGACAATGTCTATTCATATTAAATGACTGGCCAATCATATCGACATTTGACACCCTTTTCAATTCTTAAATGTTTGTTAATTAATAAATAATCACATGAAAAAATCCTCATCTACTGTCAAAGACATTAATATCTACTTAAAGTATTTAATAGTCAAAATAGTTCTGTAGAAATAGCATTAATTTATAAACATAGGTAATTCACACTATATCATAGTATTGCTTTATTCGTAAGAAGCACTTTAGATTAAATTTTCCGTATAATCACGTTATACAAAAAATTGTATTAGAAACACAACGGGCTCACAAGGGAAGTTGTAATTTATTTTGACTGTAGCTCAGAAGCTTCGGTCTAAATTTATTTGGGAGAGTTCCCTATCAGCCGTTATCTTAACAAATATAGTAACGTACATATACAATGACATCTTAATAAACATTACGTAGTACAACATATCCAAAGACATTGCTAACATATTGATTAAAGCTAACACACATTACAACATAATTATTGACTTACTACATAATAAAATACACATACTTGTAAAAAATCTTTAGTCAAAGAATATAATTTATCACTTAAATTTTAACTCAGGCTACTTTTTTCAATATTATTGAGGGATGAGGAATCATGTAGTGAGTGAAACTTCAAGCCTGTCCACTTCAATCATCATAATTAGTCCTTCATTCGTTCGTCATTTGCCCAATATCGTGAAGCAATATTAACGATTTATTTATCCATAATCTTTGGACAAATTAACGTCATGTTAGTCACAGTTAACGTCATGTTTTGGTCATTTTATAGTTGCTTATTGGCTTGAGGATTGTGGATGGACAAGAAAATCAGAACGGTTTGTATAATAAGGATGTTGTAATGTGTATTTGCATTATCCCTGGCCATATCCCGGGGAAGGATCATAAGAAATGAGTTATTACGTGTATACCGACATACGTACTGTCTTAACTTGGTTTATGTACACCTCTCGCAACTGGAAACTTTAATGTGGTCAGTGGTCAAATATTTTTAATTAAAAAAAAAAAAACAAGGAGTTGCTTCCATAATATCGTAGTAACTTTAGATTAATACTCAACTACATAAACAAAGTCCAGTCATTACAGACACCAGTACGTATGTCTCGCCTTTATATCATACACATTATTATATTAAGTTATCGCGATCACTAATTGCTTTACATTTCAACTTTATCCATTGTTCAGTCAGTCACAACAGTAAAAATTATATATACAATTCTAGCATTTGTTGCCATCGCGTAACCTCTAAAGTTACTCGTAAAGTTACGTGGCTCACAATTTGATATGCATCCCTCTGTACACATTAAGTATTATATTTGAATTACCAATCTACCATATAACAGGTGAATAGAAATATTAAAATTAATCAGGCATTTGAATTGTATGATATAATAACAGTCACATTTCAAAATACATATGTATGTATTTGTAAGTCGGTGGGGTGGCTTTTGAGGTAAAGGGCTCAAGATCAATTTGAAGTTGATTCAAATTGCACATGAAAAGTGCTTTAAGTGTAAGTAAGTGCACTTTTTTGCTATATCAAGTTGTTTCATCTCAGAAATGACATCAATATTGAAATAAATATAACACATAAAAACATGACATAAAATAAATATACGAGGTAATGAACAATAAAATCCAGTCACCTGGCTGCTAATGAATAATAAAGACGTATAATAATAATAAAAAAACAATATTATAATAAAAAAAATAGTTTTTTCGTTTTACTTTTATGGCTTTTATCAGACATTTTGCTTTGTGTTATTAAATTACCAGGAGATTTTTAATAATTTATAATATTATACCTTTGCCGAGGCTTAAACTGTTTACTGCCAGTACCATGTTGATTTCCTATCCTAAATAACATACATGAAACCAATTAACACATAAAGTAATACTTAAACTGTTGTAATAGGATGCATTTCAAATTACTCATTTATGTTATTTATTAATTAATGTATCACTATACATTACGCTGAAATATTAAACTCACCTTAACATTACAACTATAATAACTTATTAAGTAACGAGTTCGAAATATGCAGTGTTGGTTGGCGTTTTATTTTTAAAATATTTTAATTATACTAACAAGTTATATAATTATTCAAATGTTATATTCAAATTATTAAATTATATAAATAAACTGGTTTACGATTTATAACATCATATTCATTACAAACCATTGTGTAAATGGAATATAATTATTCTCCGCAAATGGGAGAATTACAATTGTATGTATTGTTCAATTGTATTATATATGTAATTACACTGTCCTTTTAGAGTTATATTAAAGATCCTAAATATAACCTGTTAATTATATCTATGTTTTGTATGACAACGCATACTGTAGAGAGCTCAATCAGTATTGATCTATGCAAGGATAATTAAAATTATATCTGTCTCTAGATGTAATAGAATAGTGACAAAGCACTGAGGTTTAAATGAGGTTAAAATTATCTGGTGTGTTTGAGGATGGATATTCCAAATTGTATAAAATGACATTATATTCAACAAGCCACATAATACTTTAATTGTAAAATGAGGAGAAAAAATATAACCAATTATTTAAAGAATACAATAATTGTAAAAGAGGTAGTATTTGTCATAAGAAGTACTTCATCACAAACAAAATGAGTACATTGTACAAGAAAAAAATATTTTTTCCATACATATAATACAACACAACACAACACAGAATATTAACGTATATTAAAAAGTGATAAGAATTAACAATGACCAATGTAACATGTGTATAACCAACATGAATATATATTTATATATATAAAGCAATACGAACAAACCAATAGACAACCAGTACGGCACAATGATTGCTTATCAAGCAAGCGCAAGGTTCAATTCTCAGAGAGGCGGAAATTTGAATGATGAGTTTAAATTTCTCTTCTTGGTCTGGGTGTGTGTGTTCTTGCCTTGTGTGTTGTCCATGGCACCCACAACCACAACACAGGGAATCCTAGTGTAGGGCTATGAGTGTGTAGCGTAACTTATTTATAATATTAATGGATCCACTTACATTGGCCAAGTCCAACAATGGTCACCAAGTGAAACTTGTTTGTCTGTATCGCACACCAACACTGCCAGCGGTCCATATATCACACACATATAACTATCACATGCACTGTCCACACTAACACTCATATTAGCCCGTGACGTTTCTTGTACTCCTCCAGGTTCAGTGACCTCTTGGGGCCAGTTTCTTTAACTTTTGTCGTCATTTGCTTCGGTTGGGAGGAGGTTACTTCTGTAAGTTAAAGGTTTAATATTAATTAAGGTTAATGTATTTGAAATACAAAGATGTCTTCACTGCACCATGACATGGACCGATTCACATAACATAAAACCCATTCGACTCACTGGCAACGGGCAGATCCAGCTCGATGTTGATATCGAAGTCATGCAATGAGTACATGCTGGCGTTGTCCGAGGTGGTTGACTTGTCCCTCTTGGTCCTGTCCGGGTCTTGCTGCTGTAGCTGCTGTTCTTGCTGCTGTTGCTGCGAATGGAACAAGGTTATATTTTAAGTGTAATCACACAGTTGCTAGTTACCTACATTAATTAGTGACAAAATAGTCGAGCGCAGTGTTGATAGGGGAATTTGTGTGATAAATAGTAATAAAAAGGGCGCGTATTAGTGTAAATAATTATGTACAATTTTAAGTCTTATTGCTTAGTCAGTAGAGACATTATCTACATATTAACAAATTAGTCCAGCATCAGTAGAAGCATTTTTTTCACGAGTGCCGTATAGTATTACACTATCGTGACAAATATAACGTCCAACACATCTTACCATTAATCTCTCTCTCTCTTGCCGCTCCCTCTTCTCCTCCTCTTCCTGCAGCAGCCTGGCTTCCGCTGCTGCTTCTTCGTTCCTCTGCAACTCCTGAACAACAAATACTGGCATTAGTCTATTGTATTGTTTCAAAGCTCATAGTCATACATAATTTACATAATTATGTTATATGACTAGCTTTGAAACTGTATATATATATGTGTATATTTCACTTGGCAGTGGATACATTTACCGGAGTGGGTTACTTTTGCCAATGACACGAAAAAAAACAGACAGAATTCTTTGTCTCACTCTGCGTGGTGGGGTTTTCAAGGAAAGCACAGTTGCTTACACGCAAATTTGACAGCTGACCGTCGAAATTTTCTATATAATTTTTCTTCTCTGTCCACAATACGAGTTGTTGTAACCCACCTGACTCCTGTTCCCCTGGTGCGACTTGAAGTTCATCACGGGCTTCGTGTGCCGTCTGGTGAACGGATCGTCGGTTTTCTTACCCTTCATTGCTTTCACCTGTAAATAATAATAAGGCAAAGTTGATTAATACTAGAGATTTTTCAAAGGATTTCTTAGGTTCTTTCAACTCTAAAAATCATTTAAGCGTGTGGGCATTATGAAACTCACATTAACTTATGAAAGTCATTTCTTTACTTCTACTGTAGTTTCGTAAAGACGCTTCATTTTTTTTTTACCATTGAGGAAAACAACTGAGCCATACCAATAATGAACCGTATACATTATATTGAGCCGTACCTCCTCCATGATAGCTTTCTCGGCGGTCTCCACATTGAGTTTCCTGTTCCTGTTGTTGATGTACGAGATGCTCTGGATGGACGACGTCCTCGTCTTGTCCAGCTGGCTGGCGCGGTCTTCCAGCTCCTGGATCTTGGAGTTCAGGTCCATCACCAGCTCTTCGTCACCTCTGGCGAACAAGAATCGTATCAATAACTATTGCAATAAATTAATATCATTAACAGGCGAGGCGTCGTGTCTAGACAATCGTGTCTGCAAACAAATAAACTTTGATTTGATTTGACAGCGGCAGTGCTGCGACCGTTCACGTTCGGAACTTGTATATATGCGAGCTGTGTAGAAAATTTTGATAGCGTGATTCAGTCTTGTCGTGACGCCACCGTGTGACGTGTGTGCGACGTCACCACAGTTGTAATGTAATAACATACAGGTACATAATAAAGGCAGTACCTGAGCTGTGCAACGTCCCTCTCCTTCATGAGCTGTGTCTTCTTCATGGCGTAGTTGGTGGGGTGAGACCGGAACCGTTCCTTCTCTGCCACGATCTTCTCTATATCTTCCTCCTGGACACATCGACAACACACATTGACACAATGCTCCTCAACTAGAGATTATAAGAATATTATTATTATTATTATTAGAATAATATATAATAAAATAAAATATTAAATGGATGTACATAATAATATACGAATATACATAAAAGATACACGTAAATATTGTTTACACAGGTAAACAATATACATATAGCGTAATGAGCTTTAGTCCTACCGGATGTCTCAAGACACATCTCTTTCTTTTTTATATACATATATGTAGATCAGTAAATAGTACATAAGTAGTACCTTAAACTCGTACATGAGCGCCTCTTTCACCTCGCTGATCTTATTCCTGACAAAGTCCATCGTCGGCGGCTTCTTGTTAGCGTCCTTTATCGCTTTGTGCCATTTCTGGAACTCGGTCTCCGTGAATTCCTGTACAAGCGTTATGTTATAAGAGTTATGGAATCAGTATTAAAATAATTTAGCCAAAAGCTCTGCAGAATTATCTGTTGTGGGAAATTTGGTTCGTTTTGGCAAAAGGAGATCTCCCGCCAGGCGAAGCGTCATGTGCGAGCTGTTTAGGAAACTTCGACAGCGCGATTCAGGCTTGACGTGACGTCATTGTGTTATGTGTGTGCGATGTTGCCACAAAGTGATAAAAAATAAACTAAAAATACAATTAAAATGCGTGTGCATCCATGCACGCGTACGTTCGTACGTTAGTGCGTACGTACCGCATACGCGCGTGTCATACGGCACACATCTACATTCACACACACAAAACGTTTCTCTCTCACTCTCTCTCTCACCGACCTGGTTGCTGACGAACTCTAGCCGGAACACCCGGTCCTGCGTGCCGTGGCGCAGCTTGAGCCCCTTGTTGGTGCGCGTGTTGCCCAGGTTGTAGATCTTGGCCGTTTCGTACACGTCTATTATCTCCGCCACCTGGGTAAGAAGAACAGACTCAATTACAACCATCATTTTCCAACTCACGTTATATATAAACATGAAAAGGGAAAATATGTTAAAAGTGTAACTGAATTCACTCTTAAATTATATTTTATTTACATTTCAATGTCAAGGATACAATTTGTCCAGCTAAGCTATTAACATTATTACATTCGTGAGTGATACAACCGAATAAGAACATTCCATATCACACAAAAACCTACCCTATATACAGGATTTCCGTTATTGTTCCCTATTCCAATCCTGACGAAGCAGCCGTTGACCACACGAGCGAAGAACGGCAAGTGCACCAGTCGTTCCAGTTTGAACCTGAAATAATAAAAGCCGATGAAGCAATAAATTAGACAAAAAATACATATAATTCTCGATAGCGCTCGTTAGCGGGGGCGTTTCGACCCCCAGATGTGATCTGTAAACATGATTACATTTCACCCATCTCCGCTTAAACCCAACATAAGATGAGTAGTAAGTACCTGCTGAGCCTCAACTTGTTGATCTGGTCCTTCGAGTCGGCGTACTTGACCTCCACCTCCTCGCGCTCCCGCTCGCGCTCGCGCTCGCGTCGCTCTTTCTTGTCCTCCTCCTCCCCGCCCGACGACGACGAGCTGGTCGAGCTGCGACGACCTGACCACACATGTAACATTTTGGTTTCATTTACTTTGGTTTCATTTAACTTGCAACGTTTGTGTGTATGTTCAGATGGAATGTTACAAGCTGAATTAAAACTAATTTCTCTTACTGTACGGTGTTGAAATTTTTCATATTGATTTAGTTCCGATGACAATGCAATTTGACTGTTGGAACAAAGCGCAATCCCATTCCGGCAGACCAGGGTGTTGTAAGAGGCGCCAGAATCCGGACCACTGTGGTCTATATTAACATTATGAATGGTATCTTGATTAGTGAAGACTGGTCCACTGGTCCCACCCCCCCTGTTTGAGGCAGTCATAGCAACGGTGACCACTCACCAACAGGCGCCTTGTCTGTGCGTTTTAGTTTTGACCACGATCCATGCAACATCCACGATACACGACACACCGTGAGTACCCGTACCGATGTAAGATGGTACGGGTACTCACGGTGATTATTTACAAACGAGACGACATACCCTGCGACTTGTTGTCGTCGGAGTCGGAGCCGGAGTCGTCGGAGTAGATGTCGGAGGCCTTCAGCTTGACGCTCTGCTTGCTGGTGCCGCCGATCAGCTCGGCGTCGGCGTCCTACAGACACACATTTAACATATTAAATATAACACACTGACAGATATTAATGATTTTTATAAGCTTTTATTTAACTTGTTAGTTAGTGTGGGTCACTTGTTAGTTTGAGTTGAAATTCGAAAAACGCCTTTAGTTCAGATGACAATGCTACTTTTTAATAAACAAGAATCATTCGTTAGTTTTCCCAACTATCATTTAACTTTTCACTAATAATACGACAGTGGCTCACGTCGTCGGCGCGGTCGGCGAGCAGCTCGTTCCGCTTGCGCTGCTTGTGCTCGACGCGCGTGGCGCGCGCGTCCCGCTGCGCGCGCAGCGCCGCCATCGCGTTCAGCCGCCGGTCGTCCACGTTGCGCTTGCGCTCCGTCTTCGCGCCGAACAGCGGCGACGCCGACCGCTCCGCCGACCGATCTGGGTACAAATCATTCATGGACTTACAATAATTACACTATAGAAACGAAGTCCGGGCGGCTCATGTCAACGCGCGCCAAACGTGTCTCGCGAAAAAAACAGGATTACGACGATTTGTCCAGTTAAATTGTGTCACAAAATATGTGAAAAGCTATTTATGTATTATTGCTAAAAACATATGATTATCCGCAGCCGAATCATTCCCCGCTTTCGGGAAAGTTTCGGTTTAATGTTTCGCTTTAGACAGAGCGTTTGTATGAACACTATAAGAAAGAAACCTCACCTAGACTGGTTAGCTAACACTCAGCTTAGCTTAGCACTCACCGTCATCTTTGGAGTCGTCCTGTATCTCCCCGGGGCTCTGCGGCGATTTATCCCTGTTGGTTTCAGGTTCCTTTACCTCCTCAA
Source organism: Ochlodes sylvanus (assembly GCA_905404295.2). Classification (NCBI taxonomy): domain Eukaryota; kingdom Metazoa; phylum Arthropoda; class Insecta; order Lepidoptera; family Hesperiidae; genus Ochlodes; species Ochlodes sylvanus. Next base: position 1,377,208 of record FR990141.1, on the reverse strand, counting down.
CATCTGATTCTGGAACAAAATCACGATTCAAAAATCTCTTACTCCCTCGCTACCCCACGTGAACACATATTCACACAGTGTTACCTGGGGTTAATATTCTCTGACACAAAAGTCTAGAGCGGCCCTCAATTCTTACGTTTTAAATAAATTTGAACTTTTTTCCCTAGCGTGCAAGGTTCAAAATGCTCTGTACAATTTTGCGACGAATCTGTAACCGTCCTCAATGTCAGTTGTCAGCTCACCCCGTCTCTCCATCTCCTTCTCCCGCTCGCGCTCCCTGTCCCGCTCGCGCGCGGCCTCCCTGTCCCGCTCGCGCGCCGCGTGCAGCCGCGCGCGCTCGTCGCGCAGCGCGCGCTTCCTCTTCCTGGCGTCGCGGCGGCGCGCCAGCTCGCCCGGGGACGCGCCGCGCTCCGCCGCCGACCGCCGCGCCAGCCGGAGCTTGCGCTCTATCTCCCATCTTGATTAACATACAATTCTTTTTTATTGATTTAAGGCAGCAACCGAGCATGCAGCACCACCTTCCGCTGCCGCCCGTGACAATTGCGACCGACGCAGAACAAGACTCATATGGGGACTGGGATAGTTAGTTCGGTTAGGTGACGGTGTTAGAACATTAGTTGGTTAGTTTGTAAGTATGAGGACTGGGACAGGGACTGTTAGTCCTGTTAGTTAATGTTACTGTTAGTAATAGTCCAGTTCGTAAATGTTAGTAAGAGTCTTGTTATAATTCGGTCACGGATGTGACCCTTGAGGACTGAGATGGTCGCCTCTAAAAAGTGTAGCCGGCTCCACAACAGTTCAGCTGTGACCACGATCCATGCAACTGGGTCGATATATCGGCATTTCAAAATACATATCGTATACATTTTATTATAATACTGAGTACCCGTATTATAATAAAATGTATACATATTATGGTTCATCCATGGTTATCCCATATAAATTATGGTCAATAAAGTTTATTATTATTATTTATGATTATACATACATACTAGTGTAAGAAAATTTGCATTAAAATCATCAAACTCAAACTCAAACAATTTATTTCACGTAGGTATTTTGAATACACTTATGAACGTCATTTTTTGCATTTACCATCAATCAATCAGATCAAATAATCCATGGTTTGAAATAAAAAAGATTATTTTAATAGTTTATCGAGATATAACCGCCGGTCCACAATATAATATCCACGATATAAACATATAAACGATTATATAAACGATTGGGGATGTTCACCTGGACACCTCAAGGACTGTACTGACTTTCAAAACTACACAAATTATTTGGTCTGATTTCATTGATTTTATCAGGCTATACATATATTATGTATTAAACTAGCGACCCGCCCCGACTCCGCGCGGGTAGCAAAGCATATTATGTCTACATGTTTTTTTGTCGTAGGGTCGTGTTGTCGTGTGTCGTTACATGTATTAAATGGATGTGAACATTGTGAACCGCTTTAATTTATTTTCGCGCGCGTTTCTAATTTTGCAAAAACTTCTAAATTATTCATTTAAACACAGCTAGGTTTTCATGCTTCGTGGAATATAATGTCTGTAGCGTAAGTTATTTCCATAAATAAAGATGGCAAATTCACCTGGTCTTCATCATGTCTCTCCGCTCGATTCGTTTGAATATCTCCTGCTCTCTCTCCTTCTCCGACATGGCTGCCAAACGAGCTCTGTCGTCCTCGTCACCCATCAGGTTTTCATCGTATCTGCGATAGGTATCAATAGTAAAAGAAATATCTTCTAACAGAATATACAGGGTGATTTCTATTTCACTTGACATACTCGACGACATGAAAGAATATGGCCATAGGACATAGGTAATGATTAAGCATAATTATAAAGTCAAAACGATAATTATTTCAAAAATGGCAATCAAAGTTATCTAAACTGGGAATGTATGGACTATAGCTGTGCCGTACGGCGACCGAGAGCCGGCGCCTGACCTTGCTGGGTTAATGACCTTTAGTGGAGTAGTTTAAGACCGCTCGCTCAGAATATCTACATTGTGAGTTTGTAATGGTAATTACATACGTCAAATTTTAAGCACCTTTTTTATTACATATTTGTAATGAAAATCAAATACTGAGTACCCCCTATTAATAGGTCAACTGACTAAAAAATCACCTTGTATAGAACAATATTTTTCGTAACCTCCAAGTTAAAAGTTTGTACCAACAAAATTTGTTAGTGCGATTATGTTAAAAATATAGTGTAAAAATTTAATTCCATAAAAAAAAATATTCACCCATCATCAAACTCTTCTTCCGAGTCCAGTGAATCATTATCTGATGAATGTGACGACACTTCACCTGAAAAGAAAGGTGGCAGTAGTTACCAAACGCCATCAATGTTGGCATTGGAAACAGCAACATGCAAAAAGGTGGATTTATACAGTGTTCGTTTTCGCTCATGACTTAATCCGCATCGGAACTGGAAAGCAACAAAATGCCGTCAAAATGATCCCAAGGGAACGTATCAGCAGGATAAAATCGATCCTATGTCCTTTCTAGGGTCTAAAATTACCTCCATACCAAATTTCATCTAATTTTGTTTAGCGGATTAAGAGTATAAACGTAGCAGACAGACGGACAAAGTTACTTTCGCGTTTTTAATCGTTAGTTAGTTTTAAGAGTAGTTTTAAGTTTGTAGCATTGTAAGAACTAACATAGATTTAAATAGTTGTGTTACTAACATATTTATGGACCTCTGGTCTGAAATAAAGATTTATTATTATAATATTATTATTATTAATATTAGTATGGATTAAATCTGCAAACTGTTCAGAGACCAACGTTTCACATCAATCGGGCAAGAGCAGAGGTTCAACAATCTACTGCAGCTACTAAAAAAAAATCTAACATCATGCTTTGCAATTTCCATTACATCATCTTAAGCCCTTCAAATATATTTTATGATTTCTACCACCCTTCTTAAGGCCTTCAGCACCTACAAGGGGGCGTTATCGCCTACTTTGAAAGAGACTTTGAAGCAGAGAGTGGGGAAGAAATAGAGGTGGGAATAATATCAACTGAAGTTTACCTTCTTCTGGTTCACTATAAACTTCCTTCTTCTTCCCCGATCCATTACTGTCTGTGCTCTTTCTGATTTCAACATTTTTTGGTTCTGATTTTCTTCTGCTGTCGTCAGAGTGCTCTGATGATGTCTTGCGTGTGGTCCTCGCCGGTTCCTTCTTGCTAGATGAATCGCTTTTCGCATCGCTATTTGAATCGGAATCTGATGATGAAGAGGATTTTTCTAAAAGTGATAAAAATTTGTTTATAAATTTATCTCATGACATTTTACATTTTAAAAGCAAACTTGCAGTCACAATTTATGTACCTATTTTTAATATTTTTTTATCATGTAACTTTGTAGAAATATTGGAATAATATTTCAAAAATCATGATATACTCACAACTTTGGATAAAAAAATGTCTTAGAATAGCATAAAGCAAACTGCAAATTTGACCAAGTACATGATGTAGGGTCATTACACCTGTTTCCCGGTCACTTGACTGACTGTGTTTCTTTAATTAAAGATAATAACATTTTTTTATAAAATAATTACAAAGCATATTATACTTAAATTACTTTTTGAATAGTTACTTTACAGGAATCTACAAAAGGAGACTGGCGGTTTTCGGCCCCAAGCCCTACAAGAACAACACATAGATCTAAAAATACACCATTTTTTTGTAGTTTAAAATGTCGTATGCGCATTTTCGTAGAACTTGTCGACTTGCAGAAAACATTGTTTTTAATTTTAGTAAATCGATTTATATACAAACTCTTGGTGTTTTAACCCGGTTATTTATCACCATTAAATCACTGTGATTTTTATCGTATTTTCTGTTTGATTCATAGGTTATATACGACAAAATCAGATTTATTGAGTACGAACTGAGCAATATCCATTTTTTTGTAATTATGACGATGACGAATAATCGGTCAAAAAGATCGATACGTAAATGTCATATCGTGTCTGTGGTTTGATTTGACATCGCGTATTATGGTGTGTTATATGACAGCTGACTGACGAACCAAAAGTACTCTGTGTGACGAACGAAACGAAAATCTGTCATTCAGTTGTTGCTTCTGTTACTTCGTGGATAGTTTTTAGTGTTTTCTAGTGCTTTCCCGTGGATTCTGTTTTAGACTTTGGCTTTTAAATTAAAAATAAGAAAATGAGTTAACTTAATTCCTTCCAATAACCATTAGTTTCGTGTTAATCAAAAACAACCTCAGTTTACCAAGTCAGTTAGGTGTCAACTGTCAAATGAAACACGTAAGTTTAAATAATTATTTCAGCTACACAGACAACTGCTTTAAAGAAATTACAAATATCAATTAGTTTCTATTAAAATACGATACGAGAATACATTAAAATTATCCATGTGGGTGACCAGGCCGAACACTCCTAGAAAACCCGCCAGTCTCCTTTTAAACAAATTCCTTAACCTAACGGCTAAACAAGCATACTCAGTAATGCTAGAATAAGAAAAATGTTAAAGCGCTCCAAGCCCTGCGGCTTAAGTTAAGATCTTAAGTGATCAACAAAGTTAAGCTACAGTAACAGCAATTAAAATAAAATGCAATTTTACTTTTTTAATGTAGCACACTGGTGGGGGCAAACTGACAAAACTGGCCAAAATCTGGCACAATTTCCATTTTTTACTTTTTCCAATATTTTTCTAAATTCACAGATGGGAGTGTAGCTGATTATTATTTTTAGGAGCAATTAACATAAATTGTAACCATTCTGCTTGTAGATAACTTGTTTTATGATTCGTCCAAAGCAGGCAAGTCAGCCAAATGGCTGCAATCTGGCACATCGATGCTACTTGGTCCACTACATACCTGACTTACTATCCTTTTTGTCATCTTCGTCCCAATCAGATTCACTGTCTGATGATTTGCCTTTGGTCTTGGCTGGTGGGGGTGAGTCACCAGGTTTCTTCTTCTTTTTGGCAAGATTCAGAAATTGCTGTAAAGAAGAATAATTAGTAATTTACTTTACACTTTCTTGATGTCCCATTTTTAAATACTCTTTCTACGATAGTTTGCACAGAAACTTTTCCATTAAATGTAGCTTATGTAATACTTAATATTACATAAGCTACATTTAATGGCAAAGATATGCTACATTTTCGTAAGTAGTAAATACCTACAAAGGATTAGGATCATATGTTATCTAAATCATCCGAAAAATCTGTGAGTTCATTTCATGATATAATCATCCCTACTAATATTATAAATGCGAAAGTAACTCTGTCTGCCTGTTACGCTTTCACGCAAAAACTACCGAATGGATTTTGATGAAACTTTACAAAAATATAGCTTACACATCAGAATAAAACATAGGATATAATTTATAAAGATATAGTGATAATTATCCGAAATATATAACTAAATCTTTGCAAACCGAAGGAAAGCTTCCCGAAGCGAGGCAAGGGCGGGTCGCTAGTTATATATGAATGTACAACTATTATTACTATCCAATATTTATAAAATTTGAGGACATACATTTATTTTTACCTACATTTCCATTTGTAAATATTATAAGATCACTGTAATTTGTACTGAATTATTTTGCTCATCTTATGTCTTTAAGATCTCAATGAGAAACAATACCCATAATTAGGCTTTATTCAGCAAAAACGAAGATGTGATGTAAGATAGACATGTGATATATGCAATATTTTCTTAAAGTATTCATGCTATTTACACACTTCGACTTATTTAATTTTTCCCATTTGTATTAATTTGATTGAAGCTACTCAAGTCTCAAGCAGACATAACTGGAACTTGGGTGGGCGCAGGAAAACCTCAAAGAAACGCACCATAAACTAAAATTGTGGCATGTTATGAATTATGAATCTATGGATTCATTCACAGTGAGTTTACAACCAAAGGATAAATCTATAAACTTTAAAGCGTGTTCTTAAAATTACCATTTCTAATCCATTATTAGGGGTTTACGTCAGTGTCGCATTGATCTTGAGAAAGTGACTTTTTACGTTTCACATGAGTCATGCCGCAGGGGCCATTACAAAACAACGAAAAAAGGAAAACAACGAAGAAACAATACCGTGCGTAAGCCAGCCGTGAAGTTGTTTCATTCATAACGAATGAACAGTTGTCTTAGCCTTTGCTGGATACTCCGTAACGGACATAATTAGATCCTTCAGACATTGATCTTGGCCTAAATACGCAAATTCTGCGGAATGTCGTCAGGATGTTTTGCCAAACTATTAAGTATAACCTAGTTGTTTACGCAACTTACCGAATCCAAATCTGAACACTCGCTGCTGGAATCTGAATCGATAAGCGGTTTATTTTTCCTTTTGGCCATTTTGCTGCACGTATATCAGAGAAAATGCGTTACAAGATTTTTTCCAAGCGTTACGAACTCAGGAACTCACCCGTCAACGTCAACTAAAACTAAATTTTACACACAACGCACAGAGTACATAAAAATAAAAATACTACACACTCTACACAGCTACAGAGTAAAGAGTACTGAGTTTCGACGTCGACGCGACGCGATCACGCGACCTCCTACCGTGTTGCCAGATGTGTATTAATTAAATATGGTATTACAGTTAACGAACACTTATCAACTCTGAAACGATTCGGCATCGCCTCACTTCCAGCTGTGTAGTATTGAAGTGAAAACTTCTTTAGTATCGTTGTGATTTGGAAGTCGATAAAACGGAAGTGACGCGCAAATGAAACGAAACGGAAACGAAAAAGAGTCAAAATGGCGGCTTACGTAAGCAAAGCAAAACATCAATATTTGGACTAATAGTATTTGTTGTTTTGAAGTTTCACTTCTAGCACTTGTGAATTGTACACATTTTGTATTTTTGTATTGTAGCTCTATCACTATCCCACAATCCAAGACAATTTTTGGTACAGCTTACTGAAAAACTATCACGCCTTTAGATTTGTGTTTTAACGTAGTACTTTAACTTCACAATTAGATATGTAATCTGTAAAAAAAAGTATAATTTTATAACCATTAAAAAAAAATTAACATTTTGTATTCATTGGATATAATGTTATTGTACTACTAACGCCAATAGTACAATGTCACATAGCCCTTAAAATTATTACCCGTTAGATAAACTACGCGAACTCTCACAAAGCTCAGCTTTTTCCTAGTAATTTAACAACACATATTTATCAGTATCGTAATAGCATATCCTCGACTCGGTACCAGCTCAGTAAGCTCCAGTCCTTATTCTTACACCAGGTGATGACCTGAATGAAGGTGACCATCCTCGAGTTTATAGCCCACCGACACGAGGACGATGTCTCGCTAACCTTCCAGCGACCTGCTTAATCATCGTTCAAAATCCGCAATAAATTATGTCAAATTTAAAATCATCACTTTTTGATTATACCATCGTTTCAGAATGGTGCTATAACTTAAAAGAGAAAAACTGTTATTCCGAGTCGTCCTGGTTATTAACATTATCATTTTAAACAATAGTGCCATTTATTTACAAGCTATAGTAGTATAGTATTTACAGAACTATTTATTTCAAAGACTATAATATTAGTGATTTTGGAATTTTTTGGAGGATTTTGGAGCCGAATTGAAGTAGCTTAAAATGGCCCCAACTTCATACAGGGCGGCTTTACGTATAATGCGGGGGTGCGGAGTACCCGGGCGCCGGTTGTTAGGGGGCGCTGAGAGCGGGTTGTAAGTAGGTACCGATTCCATTTCAACCGCGTATTTTGATAGAAAAGGGTGCCAGGGTACTGATTGCACACGGGCGCTACATGTATTAGAGCCGAGCCTGCTTAAATCAGCAGACTATGTTGTCGTAGGAGACGACTGAGTCAGTCAGCTTCTTGCTTGACCATGAGAGCTATAATTATTGCTGTTTTTTTCTCTCCTTTCTAGGCCGCAACGCATGTGTGTTTTTTTGTAATTAGTAGCTGAGACTCTTTAGTATAAGTTATATAAAGATTATAAATTAGTAATATTAAAGACTTAATAGAACTAAGCGTTTCAATCTTTAGATAATGTTAGAAGGGTATACATTTTTACATACAAGAAGGCTTAATCAGGATGTGCTTGAGAATTTTTTCGGACAAATTTATGTAAGCATTTTGTATGACATATTGTATTTCTGTGTCGAAGCGCTCATAGCCCGGCGGCTTGCGTCGATCTCAAGTAATCGATAAAGTTAAGCAACAGCGGGCGCGGTCGGTAGTTGGATGGGTGACCGCTAGTGGCAAAATTTCTTGAGCGCTTCCGTGCTTCGGAGGGCACGTAAAACCGTCGGTCCCGGTTGTTATCATTTGGTAGCAGTCGTTAAGCCATGTCGGATACCTTCGGGCGGCTTAAAATTTCCGACACTTGGGTTGGCCACTAACCCCTCCACCAATCCGCACTAGAGCAGCGTGGTGGAGTATGCTCTAGGCCTCCTCAGGTATGAGGAGAGACCCGTGCTCAGTAGTGGGCCATTAATGGGTTGTAGCCAAGCCAAGCCATTTCTGTGTCTAAGACAAATCTTGTTTGTATTTCTTTGAAATGTAACTTTGATTTATGTGTTAGTTTTAACAAAAAAATGTATGTTTTCATTTTTTTTCTAAAAAATGGACGGTGTAATGTTCTGAGTAAGGACACGTTCACACGGACGTATCATATAACGTTCCCATCGGCGTAGGGGTGCCATGCAGGCAGTCTGCGACCGGACGGCAACTTGTGTACAACCATTATAAGTAATAAAGTGAATTATCGAACAATACTTGTGTTTCGCATTGACCTCCCCCAGACCACACTACAATACGAGCAACAAGTCTTTTACTTCAAACTGAGCCTGCGCACATCCTCACATTAATAAAATAAATTGTTCGTATTCGTATAAGTTCATGATAAGTGTATGCCAACCATTATTTCCAATCAACACATCAATAATTACTCTTCTCTGTGTTCCGTACTGAATAATGTTAGAGTATTTCTTCCTAGTCTGTGAAGTTTTATTTGACAATTTTTATGAATATTTAATTTTCGTTTCGAGATTCTGGCGGGAACCTTGAAAAAGCGCGGTTGTCTTTCTATTTTAATTTTAAAATTTTCCTCTATGTAGTGTTTTTTTTTAGTTAAAGTGACTTACAATTTGGCTATTAGCTGCTGAAAAGCGCAATAGCAATGGAGGTAAACGAGGGGGGCGGGTCTCACCCGCCCACCTCAATAAAACGGCCACGGCCTACGGATGAAGGAGGAGGCGTAGGCTCTGGACGATTGGACTGCGGCGATGAGCGAGATGCATATCTCCCTTATTACAAACCGAATTACAAAAGACTATATCCGGAAAACTCAACCAACACAGACTTTAAAGTGTATGTGGAATCCACAAGCGACGATAGGTTGGGCAACAAGAGCCCTACTTACTTAAACCATATTTTCGCAATGGACATAAAAGGTGTGACGGGTATTCAGAGGGTGAATGCCAATAAAATTGCAGTTATCTTCAAGCAATATAATACGGCCAATAACTTCATTAATAACACAACTTTCCTCACAAAATATGACATGAAGGCGTTCATACCGGCAGCGCAAATTGAAAAAACCGGCATCATCAGATTTGTTCCAGCGAATATATCTAACAAAGAACTTTACACAAGACTTTCTTCAACATATGAAATAGTGGCAATAAGAAGGTTTTCAAAGAAAGTAGGACAAGAGCGCATTCCATTGCAGACTGTAAGCATCACTTTCTTATCTAATGTACTGCCTAATAATGTACAATATGATCTATTCTCGTACAGAGTTTTTGAATACATTCCACCATTACTACAGTGCTATAGGTGTTTTAAATTCAATCATTCAGCAAAGATTTGTAATGGTAAACAAAGATGTAGTATTTGTGGAGGTGAACACTTGTATAAGGAATGTGATAAACCAACAGAAATCAGCTGTATAAATTGTAGTGGGCCTCATCTCGCGATATCTAGATTATGTCCGATTAAAACTAAGAAGATTATAGAAAAGAAAAACAACATATCTTATGCAAGTGCCGCCTTAACAAAACAGGTCGCCATCAATGGAACAGATTTCCCTACACTCCCACCACCAAAACCACAACCTGTAAATAGTAATGTTATTGTAAATAAGTCTGTAAATACCTCTGTAAATAAGTCTGTACGAGATGTAAATAAAGTTAAAATAGTTAATTCTAAGGAAGACCTTAAAACTCAAATAATTTCCAACAACGATGTACTTATGGCCCTAGTGCAGACGTTGGTGGAATTAGCCAATAAAGATGACAGTACACCCACTAATATTAAAACTATTAAAGATGCATTATTAAAAAACTTAACATAATGGATTGTGTTGGGCCTAGTCCTACACAATCCAAGCTACGTATCGCTCAGTATAACATTCAAAGTGCAAATAGTAAAAAACCTTTATTAATTCAATTTTTAAAACAACATAATATTGATATTTGCCTTCTTAATGAGACATGGTTCAAAGATAATAATTTTAAAATACCAGGATATAACATTTACAATAAAAATTCAAACAATGCACATAATGGAGTTGCAATTCTGATTAAACCATACCTTAAGTATAATATATTAAATACCAGATTTTATGAAGACATTCAAACAGTTGCTGTGTCTGTATCAACTGGACATAGTAGTTTAACAATTCTCTGTGTATACTGTCCACCTTCAAGTGGGCGAATACGAATTAATAGACTCCGTTACATTATTAATGATCTGCCAAAGCCCATATTTATGAGTGGTGATTTTAATGCTCATCATATTGCATTTGGTTGTCAGTCAACCAAAGGTAGAGGTCAGGATTTATTTAATTTAATTGATGACTTAGATTTGTGTATTTTAAATGATGGTAGACCTACAACTGTAAATCGCCCTAGACAAACTCCTTCTGCCATTGATGTAAGCTTCATCAGTGGCAGCCTTGCACCACTATGTGAATGGTCTGTACATGATGACACAATGGGAAGTTACCATTATCCAACAATAACAGAGATTTCATTAAATATAGATAAATATCATCTCAATTCACCTGTAGATAGGTTCATTTATAAAAAAGCTGACTGGGCAACATACACAGCTCTTTCAAAAACAATGTTTAATGATTTGGTACTTCAATCACATGATCCTATTTCAACCTACAATAATTTCTGTTCTCATTTAGATACTCTTAAAGAAATGTCAATTCCAAAGCTCACTAAAACAAACACTTTCATAAGCAGACCACCATCTCCTTGGTGGAATAGTATATGCGAACAAAGTGTTATTGCTTCATATAATGCACTAAAACTATATAGAAAAGAGCCTACTATTGAGAATTACATTAATTACAAAAGAAAAGATGCCCAGAAAAAGAGAACAATTTCAGAACAGAAAAAAATTGGATGGAATAACTTGTGTAACACTTTTAATAGAAATACTCCCATAAGTAAAATTTGGAATTTATTAAAAATGTTTAAAGGCATAAGACCTAAGAATAAATCATATACAGATGAGTTTATATCTCCACTTTTGGATAAATTATCAGATAATAACAATTTAATTGAAGTAGATCAACTGAACATTCTTTTTGAAATTAACAATGATAACCCAAATTCTAAATTTTTACTAGATCCATTTTCATGGTCTGAATTTTTAACAAGTTTGCAGTCTAGACGAAATACAACTCCTGGCTTAGATGATTATCCTTACATTATAATTAAAAACTTAGATGTATCTGCCCAAAAGTTGTTTCTTAAAATCCTCAATTTGCTTTGGCGTAATAAAGTTATTCCACAGTCATGGAAAACACAGTGTGTTGTCCCAATACTTAAGCCCGACAAATCTCCTGAGTTTGCTAGTTCTTATAGACCAATTTCCTTGTCATCCTGTCTTGGTAAAATATTCGAAAATATGGTGAAAGTCCGTCTTGATTGGTATGTTGAATCCAAGTGTTTAATTCCACATATACAAAATGGCTTCCGTAGAGGACGTAGTAGTGCAGACAGTTTCACCTCTTTAATCTCTGACCTGAAAAATGCAAAACATAGAAAATTAAATACTGTTTGCGTATTCCTAGATGTTCAAAGTGCTTTTGACAGTGTTGATCCTGGCATACTAGTTCAAGTCATGTCTAGGTTAGGTGTGCCCGGGCACTTATGTGAATGGATTTATAATTTTTTGAGCAACAGGACAATCTATGCTAGGCATAACAATATTTTATATGGACCCAAATGTGCCTCAAGAGGTACAATGCAAGGTGCCACGTTATCTCCATTACTGTACAATATATACACAAGTGAGATTTGTAAATATGTAAATAATAAGGATATAAATATTTTACAATTTGCTGATGACATTGTATTATATAGTAGTAATTACAACTTAGAGATTGCAATAGATAATATGAACAAATCCTTACTTCAACTATTACAATATTATAACAATCATTTACATTTGAAAATTAACCCCTCTAAAAGTAGTGCTATGTTTTTTGGTAATGAAGCCTCAAATTCAAATATTATTTACAATAATGAAATTATAAATAGAGTCAATTCAAAGAAATTTTTAGGAATAATACTGGACCAAAAACTAACTTTTGAAGAACATATTAAATATGTATCCAAAAATGCTCACATAGGACTAAATGTTATTAGATCACTTTGTGGTGTAACATGGGGTGCAGACCCTAAAATATTGTGTATATTGTATAAAAGTATTGTTAGAAGTCACTTAGATTATAGTTCACTCGCTTATATGAATAGTTCTCATGTAAATAAATTAGACATATTGCAGAATAAAGCTTTAAGAATAATATCTGGTGCTATGTGCTCGACTCCCATAAGGGCCATGGAAGTTGAGACAAAAGTGATGCCTTTGATTTTGAGACGAATCTTACTTGCTGAAAGATACTGTCTCAAATTACTGGCATCAAATAACACTCAAGTAATAAACAAAATTGTACCTTATATAAATAGATCCCCAAGAAGACCATTAACAACAGCACAAGGTCTACTATGCGGCAATTCTCCAACACTGTCCGATATATTTCTGGAAATAGACAATAGTTTATCTAAAATTAGAAAACAGTATCCATGGCCATGTTACTCTTTCTCTTATCAGTGTATTTCACATCCAATTAATGTAGTTCAACAGACAATAAACAATAATTCAGAAATGCTTAAATTTTTAGAGGAAAATACAAAATACTATGTTATCTACACTGATGGGAGCAAAGCAAGTGATTATGTACATGCTGCTCTATATGATCCACAAGCAAAATTTTCTTCAAGCTTTATTCTGCATGAACCCTGCTCTATATTTACGGCAGAAGCATATGCAGTGTATCAGGCATTAATGCGTATTCGTGAAATCAATAACATTAAATATTTTTTAATAATTTCTGATTCCTTGAGCTTGATAACAGCTTTAACTACCCTCACAGTTAAATTCAAGTCCAATTATATCCTTTACTTCATTAAACAAATAATTCACCAATATCACATTAAAAATATCCAAGTTTTCTTTCTATGGGTGCCTTCCCACAAAGGTATCTCTGGCAATGAAATGGCTGATAAAACTGCATATGAAGGAGTTAATGCTGTTGACGTTAGACATACAATGTATGTTCCTATGTCCGATTACTTGCAACGTATTGACCAGAATATTCAAAAGTTGTGGTTAGAAATGTGGAAGAAAGATCAAGATACGAAAGGAAAATGGTATGGAAGCATACAAGAAAGCTTACCTGCAAGACCTTGGTATCATCGAATGGAAGATGCTACTAGAGAGTTTATTACTATCATAAATAGACTGCGTTTTGGTCATAATACTGCACCGTCACACCTTGCTCGACTCGGCATTATTGCGAATAAAAACTGTTCATATTGTAATTCAAGTGATGGAACTATGGAGCACATTATCTTTGATTGTCAAAAATTTTTAATCGACAGACTAGTGTTGGCCAGTGAACTTAGTGATGTTGAAAATAAGTGTGATTTATTGTCCCGCCCGCCGCCATTAAAACAATTGCTACAAGACGAACTTAATTACAAGCATATCTACAAATACATCAAGAATACAATTAAAACAATTTAATTGAATGTGCTCATAGGCGTAATATTACGCCTATGAATGAGCTATGGAAAATAAGAGCTGACCTAAAGGTTTTAAATACCAGGTCATAAAATCACCCAAAAAAAAAAAAAAAAAAATGACAATTTTTATTGACATGAATTTGTCACAAGTGTCACAACTCACACATTGACAAATGAATGAAATGAATGTCATTCTCATTCATAACTTTGTCTTGTTTTGTTGAATTGTTGAGTTTTATTGCGTGAATTTGAGTGGTCTTTCGCTTTCGAAAGCTTCTTGAAACTTTCTAGAATTCCATTTACCTCCTTTCTTAATTCAGTGGTTTTTCTTCTTCATAGTGTGGAGCCTTTCATTTCCTTTCGAGAACAATAATTACAAAAAGCAAATACGTTGCAAAGGAGTCCCGTTACATTGCAAATAAAAACGTATTATGCCTCATGATTTAAAGGAACTGGGAGTGAGGAAAGCTATTATGGTAAGAATATTAATATCGTTATAATAAAATAGTCGCAATGGTATATCATGTTGGACCAGAGACCAATCTATGTATATTTGCCCGCTTATAGTATTTTATAGTCCAACTTTTCCTGCCATGACGCAAGTTCATTAGCTTGTAGCTTGCTTTGAGCAAAATAATGCATCTCATCGCAGTCCTTAAGAGTAATTACTCCTCAGTAGATATTCTATTTATACATATCTGGAGAAATTACCTCCATGACTGACTTCTAACAAGCTTAAATAAAACTTGTACTTTAGAGACTGCAAAGGTCCTTTAGTATTAACTGGAATGTTATAGGTAAAATATTGCATAATTATATATGTTAAAAAACCAAATTCAATATTCCACAGGCTCCTTTGTCTCCAACCCCCTGTGCAGAGATTAGTGATGATGAGCTGGTCTCCATCTCCGTACGGGATCTCAACAGGCAGCTGAAGATGAGAGGTCTCACTCGGGACCAGATCGTAAGGTACATAATAATTATTCAGTAAATAAAAACTTGTGTCAGTATGGTCTATTAAACTGTACCCTAATTTTGAATGCTCATTTCTCATAGATATACCATACCTGACAACTAAAAATCTGCATAATTATATGCTTTGAATACTAGATTTTTATGGTGAAGACAACATTGTTTGTTTTGATTCTGTGCCGACAAAATTGGACACAATGGACAATGAAAATTTTGCTGTGCTGTGACTTAATATTTACATTTAGACCCTTCATCATAAGCAGTTTACAATAAGAGCGTATTATAAGAACGTATCGGTGTTTTTCAGAATGAAGCAAAGACGACGTACATTAAAAAATCGTGGCTACGCTGCCTCGTGCCGGATCAAAAGAATTGAACAGAAAGATGAGTTGGAAACTGAAAAGAGTCAGGTACTGTTTCATAATTATATTAAAACTTGCTTTACTTATGTTGGACTTTAAGCTGTAAGTGTTCTCTGTGAGTCTATTACCTATTATGATTCTAATTTGCTGATTGACAGCTGATCAAAGCTGCTGTAGTAAATTCAAAAACATTTTATTATATATGGGTATTTTCATAATAAACTTATGATAAATATTTTTTTGTTTCTGCCACCGTTTCACAAAGGCTACTTTATCATTCTTATGTCAATGACAAGTAACACTGAAATAAAGCTCATCTTTAAAACAAATATGCAAACTGACCCATTAACACTCTGTTTTAGCAAACAAGGTTAACTTTTAGGTGATAATTGCGGGAGAGGATAGAATGTGTTATGACAGGCTTAATACATGTTGTAATTGTACTTACTGACTCATATTTCACTACAATAGGTCTCTTAAGGTCATTAAATACTGTTATATCAGTCTATAGTTGTTTTAGGTATTTTATATAATGTGGGACGTTGTTTATATAATATGGGACGACAAGTATGGTGTCATGGTCTTGAAGGTCTTGAAGGGATGGTCCAGCATGGTAGTTGGACCATCCATTCAAGGGCCCTTTGATTCCCAGTAAGGCAGAAATTTGAATGATGTGTTTAAATGTGTTTAAAATTCTGTTCTGGGTCTGGGTGTGTAGTGACGATGTGTGTTGTCCATGGCACCCTCAACACGGAATCCTATTGCAGGGCTATGAGTGTGTAGCTATTTTTTTTGTATATTTCTTGTGCCCTTGTTTTTATATCGGTTGTTTTACGATGTAAATCATTTTCTTTTTTCCAGGAATGGCATGATATGGAAGCTATGCAGGAGGAGAATACTCGTATCAGAGATGAAATAGAGGCTCTCAGGAGCAAGTACGATGCTTTGAAGAGGTTTGCTGTGATGAAGAGCATTCCATTACCCGCTGAGCTGGAGATCTTACCTTGATTTGTGGGTGTGTTGATCATACGATAGGATGCTACCAGATACACTGAATGATTTCAACACATGTTCAATGTTTCTTGTGAATGATGCCAGTTTTAATCAATTTTCTGTTGGTCTATTTGCGTATTTTGAATTGGTCTTTTCATGCGTTTTAATGTTTTGTACTCAGTTTCTGGTTATTTGTCAGTGTTAAGTTGTAAGACTGTCAAATGTGACGTCATCTGTAAAGTATACGAGTACAGATACAAATATGGTTTTCAATTAAACAAAGACATCGAAAATAGCACTTCAATAACTATTTAATAGTTTTTGCCCATTTATCATTGTTACTGGCATGAAATGACACTTTCTCGTAACATAGTGTAACAATGATCATGGCTATTTATAGTTGACCTCCATATTAGTATGCTAGTTTCTTAAAGTTAATAAATTCGATATTGTTTGTGAATTTTTTTTTTACAGTATCTGACATTACATTATCCATGTTTGTGTGGTAAATCATAATGTGACACATATAATCAGGTGTCGTGTCTGCCCGTTTGTCAGCTACTTATATAAAAAAGGAGCATGTCTTTAAGGTGTCAGAGAACTTCAGACATTGGTGTTGACCACTGAGCCGTTGACTAATATGAATGTTAGTCCTAAAATACGATCCAGTATGGTCGCGGGTTTAAGTCGCTGGAATCGTCCAGTGCAGACTTCCTATAGTAGATATAAATAATATGTAGTGTGAGTCTATGTCTAGGTATGTGCAGCATGTGCACATTACATCAGCAACAATCAACTCCGATTAGACTCTGATCTAACTCGTAGGCAAACATTGAAATATAAGCCTTATGTTGTGTATGTTACGGTTGAATTTTTAACATTGGAAGAACTGAGCCACGCGCGATTGAGGCATTACCTACGGTCAACCGTCAAAACGGCGAACCGAAAATTCGACCTTATGTAACACAAAACAAAGCTCACATGAGTTGAATCTGAGTAGAGTCAGAGTTGAGTTGATGTAGTGTGTGGAGACCTTAAAGTGGGAATATTTGAAATAAAAAAAACTTTTTTAATTTTCTGTTTACCTTATTTTGTTATGTGCACTTTTGGACAGTCACACTGTATCACTATCACTACATAGTATAAAACAAAGTCGCTTTCTCTGTCCCTATGTATGCTTAGATCTTTAAAACTACGCAACGGATTTTGATTGGGTTTTTTTAATAGATAGAATGATTCATGAGGAAGGTTTATATGTATATTAAAGTTAATATATTAAAGTTTTTCGCAAAATGAAAAATAACGCGCGTGAAAATAAATTACTGCGCTGGTTACGTTTAACAATTTTGGACTTGGGTACCAAGGGACAGGTTTCCCGAAGTGAAGCGAGGGCGGGTTTACTAGTATGGTATAAATTATTACATAATGTAATTATTATTTAAGAGCAATAAGCACAGAGTTTAGATATAAACAGGTAAAATAGTTGGTAATGTTTAACCAGTCATTGACGACATAGGCTAGAAAATTACGGGCGAAATTTAAATTATTTAGATCAATTTCAAAGCAGAAATAATCGCACAGTGGATTTCTAACCTAAGATTGTCGTTAAATAATTATGTTCAATAAAGATTGTTGTGATTTCAAGGTTTTTAACCGAAGTGGATCACGATTTGAGTAACTTGGTAGTAATATTTACTGTATAATATCTTTTTAGATGTGAATATAATAGATGTAAGTATGACGATGTTTTATTTTTTTCTCCCTTCCTGACGGCAACGCGTCGTCGATGCATTTGATGTTAAGGATGATGGCGGGACTACCAACACGTAAAAATCGTAGACTTAGATAATTATGTCGACTTTATTTACTTGTTTCGATCGCAGTACCCATGGGTGACGGTAGCCATTTATCATCAGTTGGTTATTATATACTATTCGTTTATGGGGTTTTATTTAAACTTTATTATACCAAAAATATTGTGGTACAAAAAACGAACTTAATGCTATAAGCATTCTCTACCAGTTAACATTTAGTCTAAGCAAATGATATCAGTCATGGCGGTATAATAACAACATAAAAGGTGAGAAACATACCAACATATAAAAACTAAGCACCTACGCGCTAAACGCGGAGTAACTTAGACTACTATTTAGAAATTTTTAATGCGCACTGAACATTAACTTTCTTGTTAATTTCCACGCGGATGAAGTCGCGGGCGCAGCTAGTAATAATATAATTATACCTAATAATACACACTAACATGGGTTTGACACGATGTGCCATGACGTTTAAAATGTGTACGTTCAGTGTCGATGCAAAGTAACCCTTTCATGAATGAATTAGGTACGGTCGAATTTTGAGCGTAGAGCGGGTCTCTAATTTACTCATAAATGTAGAAAGGTTTTAACGTTTTAACTTATACATTTAATTATACATATAGTGACACTTCACTCTTCATGTTTTGTGCAGGGAAGAAAATTTTTATGATCATTAGGGGTTTCTAATACCATTACATGATTGATTCCATAACAACGGCTTTTACATTTTTCATCGGTTTGTCCGCGCGTTTATGCCCACTATTCACAGAAAAGGCTTAACCGATTTGGATGTGATAATCACAAATCCAAGCGTGCATTTTCTTCACGATGTTTCTTCTTCCACCGAAGTGCTAAGTAATTTGTAAAACGCATACTTATATTTTCTGAAAATTAGAGAAGCATGCAGGATTCAAACCTCCACCGTTCGGGAGTCCAACATTCAAATCATTAGGCTATCACCGCCTGCAATATAGCAATAGGTAAATGTATTTATCTACCTGTTTGCAATTGCTTATCTGTAGTAAAGCCCAAAAGCCGTACAGCCAAAACCTGGCGGCAAAACGCCGCGTGACGAAGGTAGCGGCGCTCGTGGCGCGACGCAAATCCGCCGCCTATTTAAATCCAATAAATATTTCATCGCAGATTTCTCCGAGGTTAACGACTTTGAACAACTAAAAGCACTTCGATCAGTCCTTTTGAGAATAGGGTAACCAGAGTTTTGGCCACGGAAGGAGACTTTCTAAGCAAAGGGAAATAAAATATTTGTGCACTACTTATCTTACAAATCATTTTATTCAACACAACACAATATTCTTATTTCTTAACCATAGTTTTTTATTAACAATCCATCTGTTTTTTAAGATGGTTGCTCGTCAGGGAATAACGTTTTGTTTGGTAACCGACCAGTACCTACCTAACATTTTTGTAAGGGTCTCCTCATCGCATCTATCTTCTCCTTAACTCACCTCGCCTCATTCTTAATTAAATGCTTAATATGATGCAGATTTTAATGATGTAAATTGTTATAAATATGATGTAATAATCATTAATTTCTTTAAATATTACCACTATGCCTGATTACCCTTAAATATACGAACGTTAATGTTAAAATTACACTCACTGGCTTACAGAAATTATATCATTTAATTACTTATCAAATGTAATGTTAGTATATAATGTATTAGAAAAGATTGGTCGCCCTTTTGAAGATCAATAATTAATAACCTAATAATTAGTTATCTAACAAGTTTACCTAAGAGGTTCATAAAATATCTGAATTAATAAATCAATTTTTGTAAGAAGCTCCGTGTTTACCCCACTTCCGTGTGTACCGTACTACGTTGAGGTGAGGTTCGTTAGTAGGTAGTAGGTAATGGGGCAGGGGCTGTTAGTGATACTTAGTCCTGTTAGTTATTGTTAGTAACAACCCAGTTAGTAATTGTTAATAGAAGTCTCGTTCTAATTCGGTTACAGATGAGGTCACCCTTGAGGAAGATGGTCGCCTCTGAAAAAGTGTAACGGGATTCCGATGTAGGCGGTGGTTAGTAGGTACTACCCCGGGCGAACTGTACCTATCTATAAGGCTCTATCACCTTTGAAAAATATTTAAGTTGTTTATTTTGGAAAATGTTGACTTTCGTTATCTAAGTTATAATTTAAATGATATGAATTTTTAGGTTTATTCGTACTATGACGTCTTACTAGAGTATTTCAACAGACATAACATTATTCTAGATATATCGCAGTATTTATATCGGACTCTTATAACGGGAGGAGAACAATACAAATATTCCTCACTGATTGGAGGCTGAAGGGCCCTTGTCTGGCGAAGGGTATCGAAATGAACACGGCCGTGCAAGTCATTATAAATGAAATGTCATCCACCGGAAAATGAGAAGACGGGTCACCTGTAAGTGGTTGCTACTCTCTACAGGTAACATATGGAGTCAGACAGACGAAAATATAAAAAATACGTAAACAGAGAAGGATATAATATATTATACTCGTGGTGAGGATGGTCATATTGAGAAAGCATGAGAAAGTACATGTACCTACATAATTATGTGGCACACCAAAAACTCGACATCAGCTATCAAATTTGCTTGTAAGCAACTGGGCTTTCCTTGAAAAAACCGACACGCAAAGTGAGACAACACGTCGTATCGCTCTGTCTCGTTTTTTTCGTGTCATTGGCGTAGGTAAGTTGTTGTTTTCCTGTGTGAGTATATACAATAGATAGATATATATAGTTTAACCTATACCTATCTGTAGCTACCTACTACATATATCTATTATTGGGGGCATTTATTAACGCAATCTTTCTCTTGCGTTTGTTTCCATAAATATCAGAAAATGTAATAATCTATTCTATATGGATATGAGAGGAGGCCCGTGCCCAGCAGTGGGACAGTTATGGGTTGTGATGATGATGATTCTATATTTACTCGTTTCAACTGAATCTGCTGTCTACACCCATAACCCATAACTGTGATAACTTTTAACCCTATATTACATTCTGTACTGTTAACAGTAGATTATGTTGTCGTTCCATTAAATAAATCAATAGGTATATTTAAACAAGGCTTACTTACAAAACATGTTAAAACATTCGGGATAAGTACAAAAAGTTATAAAGTTAATTAACGAGCCATACTCCGTAATAAAAGTTTATCGGGTGCACAATTAAAGGCAGTCGAAACGGAAAATAAGGGACAGTTATAAACAAAAAAAATAATGAAAGCAGAAGGAACCATAATAAATAAATAGGGAAAGAAATAAAGTAATTTGTCTTTGCCGCTTGACTGCGCGAGGGACCACTGAAACTGAGGACTTTATGGCAACTTTTTTGTTTTGTCGACCGTACATCATTTAATATAAAAACTATCATACATAGTTATATAAATGTACGCGGGTGCCAAAATAAATGGCAGCTCTTGGTCCTGATAAAATTGTAAGTGGTCATTAAATAAGGAAAAATAAATGACAAAAAAACACATCCACACTACAGCATGCATAGATACACGCTCGTAGGTAACGTATATTTATTTCTAAATGTACCTACAGAACAACACAACGAAAAATAATCAGCTTTCTACATAAATATTTAACCATCATCATATTGAGCAAGCTCCTTATTATGTCAATAATCGACAATATTATTTGCCTTCAAAACATTAATTTTTCCACTGTAAAGTATCTATTCGATTTTCAAAAAAAATTATACTTAGTTTAAATGTGACAAATATTTAAAATGTGATAACAAAATAATTAACAAGTGTTGTATGTGAAGGTCGAATTGAAAAAAAAATAGTATCAAATGTTTAGATTATTACTTAATTAATTTTTTTTCAATGTTAAAGGTACTAATGTCATTTTCAATTATTCTTTGTTTAAATTTTAAAATCGCCGAAGTCCACATCGTGCAAACACCGAAGCACCGGTAACAAATGATTCAGCGAAGCCATTGTGAAAATATTAATTAATTTTGGCAAAAATGGACGGAATGCCCGTTTCAGTCGGAAGCCCTCTCACTTATCAAATTCCCTGTTTGGCACAACGGAATTAACTTGAAAACTGGTTTTAATTACTCCAAATCTTATATTTGAAGTCGGAGTTTAGATGAAATTATATTTATCTTAGACAAATTTTCAGCGAATCAGCCCATGGTAGTTAATGGCTGTTGTTTAAACTTTAATCTTCAATATTCATCATTTGGCAGAAAATACATTTGTTTGCGTAGTAAGTACGAATACATCTATCTATCTATCTAAATCTAAATAATACAGAATGTTTTTTATTTTTACCTAATTTTTATTTTCTGTTAACAGAGGAGCAAGATTTGGGTGTAATGAAAAAATATAAATACAACTCAAAATAGAGACGGATTCAACCATTATTATATGTGACATACAAAAAAACAACAAAAACAAAATAAATTTAGTGTTCAAATTTAAAAAAATCCACGAAGAAAATGCATAGAGCGTAAATAAAGGAGCGCGCATTAACAAAACCAGGCCACATAAAAACCCCTGAAAACCAAATAAACAAAGAAAGGGAAACGAAAATGACGTTTGTAATATGGCGGCTTTCCCGCGCATTGGTTACGCGTGGAATTCAGGTAGGTATAAGAAAATATTTCTTACTCTACTTAAAGATTCAGACCGGACTGTCGAAGTTTCGAGAATTTTATTCGCATTACTGTATTTTTTTTGCAAAAATGTTAGATCGCGGTTGCCCAAGGGACTACAATTTTTCTCCCGCCAAAACTTGTGTACTGTTCAGCTGACGTTACGCATGTATAATCTGTGCTCATTTTGAAGTTCTTTCTTTTGTTTTTTTTTCCTCCACAATCAAGAGGCAAAGGCTCTTCTGAGTTTTGTTTTTATTTTTTTTAAGTTCGTTACAGTAGAGGCAATCAACAAGGCAACTTTAGTGCCGCTGATTGTTAAGTCTTTGAGATGCTTTCCTTTTTGAAATTCAAAATACCTGCTAGGTATTTTTATTCTTGAAAGGTTTTGACAAAGTTTATGTCGCTCATTTAAATTTTGCATTGTTTTTCATTGTTATCTAAACATTTTGCTTTAATAAAATCAGGACTTTTACTTGATGTTTCTTTTCAATAGGAACCTGTCTATAATACATGAGCCAAGTACATATTTTTAATGAAATTGTTACTCTGTATTCCGTGGTTACTATTGTCCTCCAAGAAACCTAGAATATTTATTTATATTACTTACATAATAATAAAGTTGGATTATTAAACATACAAAAATACATCTATACATAATTATAATAAATCTGTCACCGTTCTTTGTCTGTAGATTGAAGATTTATTATTGAGGTAGAACCCAAAACAATGATTTTCATAATTTTCGTCTATTTGTCTGTTTGTCTGTGGTTTTGTACGCCCTAATCTTCCAAACGGCTTATCCGATTTGGGTGCGGTTTTGATTAATATATCGTGGTAAGCTGTAACATAACATAAGCAGTGATAGCCGTGTGGTTGAACGTTGGACTGCCGAACCGGAGGTACCGGGTTCAAACCCCGCACGCACCACTAATTTTCAAAAATTATGTGCGTATTAAAAATTTAATTATCACTTGCTTCGGTGAAGGAAAACATCGTGAGGAAACCTGCACACCTGAGAGTTCTCCATAATGTTCTCAAAGGTGTGTGAAGTCCACCAATCCGCACTTGGCCAGCGTGGTGGACTATGGCCTATACCCCTCACACTGTGAGAGGAGACCCGTGCCCAGCAGTGGGACAGTTATGGGTTGTGATGATGAAGCTGTAACATTTAGTGTTTATTTAATTTCAATCAGTCATAAATAAAAAAAAATCTATGACAATAATAGCGTTATCATAAGAATCGATATTGGAAATTGCTAACATTTTTAACATAGAACGAGGTGAAATCGTTCAAAATATAGTACAAAAAGAGAACCTAATAAAACACAAACAATTTTTTGTAGATCTGTATTATGACATCTGAAAAAGCCGCATATTTTCAAAACATCAAGTGCCATAATTTCGGAGCAAAAACCCCATAGACAAATGTTAATATCGTCAGTCAAATGACGTTTTCCTTAAATATTTCCCCAACCTTTTCTGTTTCGGCCGGGACAAATGTCCGGTACTAACATTATCATATTGCACAGTGGTTTGACATTATTTTATACGGCAAAACGCTTTTACACGTTGAATTTTGCTGTTCTACGAGTCATTTGAAAAGAAAAATTAAAAAAAACAATATTCCTTTACCAATTACCTGCCACATAAATGCACACCAAACAGCACGTCACACCAAACAGCACGTCACATCAACCATCTGAACATCATCATAACAAGAGGATTCCGAAGAATATTGAATTAATTACGAACAAAATCTGAACTGCAGATTAGTTTATTACGGAAAGTTGTATGAAAATGCATAGTCCATTTTAAATAATCCAGTTTAAATAATAATAAGAATTATAAATTCTTCAAAATACGACTAGAAAGTCTTTAATGGTACTTTCTGTTTTAAATTGTTTGCTTATTGAAGAAAGAGACAATTGACAAATTAAGTAAAAAAGCGTGTAAAAAGGTACCATTTCATTAGTTGACATTAAAATGCATTGCATAATAACATAAAACCTTACACTTAACGTCTAATTTTCATCTTTTTGGCTGGTAAAGTATTGTTAATTGTAATATTAAAATGCAACCACGTACCATCTTAACCACTATTTATTTGCCACCTATTTTTGTCCCGAGATGTTGTCCAAACAAACCACAGTGCAACAAACAGGTGTGAGCAATATAGGGCCGAGTGTACCGGAGACGACGATTTGCCTGATTTAATATAGCACAGACGTATGGCTCACATAATATTTGCATTGCTTTTATGCTGAGTTATGAGCCATTTTATTAAGGCCCTTTCACTATTCCCTCTTGTATCTGAGAGATACGTTTGCGATGAAATGCTTAAACTCAAGATTTGACATTTTACATGACATTTTTTTGTGTTCATAGCCGACAAACGCGCCGAGTCAACTGGTGGTAATTGGTCACCGTCGTCTATGGACATCATCAACACCGAAGGCATCAGCGTATCCTACAAAGAAAGAACGAAGAGAGAAGCAATAACAGCAACTAACAGGACTAACTATCACTAACAGTCCCTGTCCCAGTCCTCATACTTCTAACAAACTAACCTACTGTTCTAACACCGTCTGCTAACCGGACTCCACATTTGAGTCTTGTTCTGTGTCCGTCACAGTTGTCATAGGCGGCAGCAGGAAGGGTGGTTCTGCATGCACGTTTTAAACCTTAGTTCCATAAAAAAAACAAAATGTGTGCAATTCACACGTGGTAGAAGTGAAAACTTCAAAAAACGAATACTATCAGTCCAAATAATGATGTTTTGCTTTGCTTCGCTTTGCTTTGCGCATAATGCTTCCTATCTCATTTTCTCCCACGGCGTCTGTCTCTTTTTACTGTCGCTTTTTCACGTCATTTCCGTTTCATCTCACTTCAAATTTTCAAATCAGACCGATGCTAAAGAAGTTTTCACTTCAAAAGAACGAAAGAAAATCAGTGTTTCAAGTCGCCGCTAACTCAAGCGAGAGGGTGGTAGCCAGCAAGTCGGGCTCCAGCCCCACAACCAAGCCCTATCTTCGGGATTGAAGTGGAATAGACCGTTCAGTACATGTAAAAGTGTGTACCAGCCATTACGTAAGAACGGAAGCCGGTGCTCGTATCGTTCCGAACTCTTTGTCTTAAACTTATAAAAGATGAATTCCATCGATTTATCAACGAAGCAGCTTAGAGCCGTAAAGTCGGGGGAAAATATGATTTTATACTTGTAAGAGATATCAAACGATTACGTCAAAATAAATCGGTTCAGCCGTTTCGGAGCTAAATCGGGGGATTTTCACAATCTGATCTAGCCCCTACCGTGGGGCGCGGATGCGTTTTGCTTGCGAGTTGCATATTAAATAAATAAATAAAGACAAACTTACTCATACTACACACTACGTTACGTTAGTGCGGGGGGTACTACGTTTCCCTGTGTCGCGGGCGGTATGGATAACATAAAATACATCACTAACACTAACTAACCCGACAATTACAAGAAAGGCCTAATGAGTACCAGGTACCTAAGTTATAAGCTACTCTTGCAGTGCTATGATGCTTGCCACGATTCGATATCACCTCGAGTCGTGAGTTTCGTGAGTCTCGCGGGGAGGTGATCGCGATACGATGTTGATAAGTAGGTACATAATTATGTGTTGTTATATGAAGTTTCATACAAAAAATACTTTAGAGTTGATGGTGACTTTCGATATGAATAATGAATTTAATTTAATCTAAGTACTAAAAAAAATTAATCACAATGTGACCGGCAACATGTAAAGTTAGGCCGTTGCGGAGCCAACGCTGGGAGATTCGATAAGAAATTGTCTTACGTGTAAAGAAATAGCTGAATTTATGTACATAATTATACGAAATGGTGATGATTGGATTTGATTGGCGGAACCCTTTCACCCCAACATCGTGTATCGTTCGAGTGAGTATCGAGACGCGGCGATAGGGGTCCACAATAATAACTCTAGCAGCTTCGCCATGGCGCCATAACTCAGCGCCGCAACGAATGCGAGACGGGCCACGTTACGTCATACTCCGCTCTTTAAATGTTACTTTATTATAAAACTACTGAATTTTTGGATGTAACGGGCATTTTATTTATTATTTTATGGATTTAAGATATGCGTGCATGTAGCAACAGTCTTCCGCTGCCGCCCGTGACAACATTGACTGCTGTGACTGACACAGAACAAGAATCTAATATGGACCAGGATGGTTAGTTCCGTTAGCATCCATTCGTTTTCGACTCCAAGCCCCCTGTGGTGCGCCCTCTCGAACAACAGATGAGGATACGGCGACTGGTATCTACTGTTGCCGCTGGGCTCTATGTCACCCAGTTTAATAGATGATACTCATTCATGGTGGTGTGGGGCTACCCGCCTCAGGCTACCACGCTAATATCAGCCGAAATGTCGGATAGCAACAATTAATACATAAATAATTAGTTTTTTCTGGCATGCGTCGGTTTTAGTATCACCGATATGCTGATGTTGTGGGATTATGTTGCTTTTTTACTGATATTGACAGGCGACGGCAATCACTTATCATCATATACATTGTCTGTTTTGTTTGTCAGCTATCTTAATATATATAATTCGAGTGTGAGTGTGTATGTCACTGAACTCCTCCTAAACGGCTTGACCGATTTGGTTGAAATTTTTTTTGTGTCTTCAGGTGGATCTGAGAATGGTTTAGATTCACAATTGGACCCGGTAGGTGGCGTTGCTGTCGATATATCACCAAAACATTTTTTAACGACTGGACCGATCTTGATGAAATTTTTTGTGTGTGTTCAAGGGGATCTGGGAATGGTTTAGATTCACAATTGGACCCGATAGGTGGCGTTGCTGTCGATATATCACCAAAACATTTTTTAATTATAAAGCGGTACGAAGTACGCCGGGACAACTTGTTTAGGTATATAAAAAAATGATACAAGCATCTGGCACTGGTAGGCACCTGTTTATTATGACCACCAATAAACGGCAGGTCTACCTAACTACCTACTTTTAAGGGCACCTGAGTTTCGCTATACATTATGAAAAGGCGTAAAGGCAGGCTTTTTCCTTCGTATCTGTTATTATTTTCAACTTTATATCTTACGCGAGCGTACGAGTTTTGACGGAGAAACTAGAAATATTTTGTTATTCATATTTCTTCACAGACCTCTAATAGAGTGGCGGTTTCTAGGGCTGAAGGCTTTATTGTACACTAAAGATAAGATTGAACACGATAAAGCTTGAAATGGTCTTTCCGATAGATAATATCTTCGTTTTACGTGCCTGCGATGACTTCGCCTTCCATTACGGGGTAGGAAAAAATTTAATACATATAACTAACTTTTTAAATCGTTGTCCATTTAATCCGGTTGGTTATTTGGAAGGGATTAAACTAATCCGTGATATGTTTGTGAGTTGAGATTGCAGTTTTGAAATGCTTCGTTCACTAGAATCCACATTTAAAATGCATACCTATTGTATCCGTGGATATATTTTACTTCATTTTGATCCACATGTGGATCAAATGGCTATTTATTTTTTTAATAGTTTTTAGGGTTCCTAAAAAAAGCAACCCTTATAGGATCACATTGTTCTACGTCTGTCTGTTTGTCTGTCCGTCTTTCAAGACCCTTTTTCTCAGGAACATGTAGGCATCAATATCAAATAGGTACTCACTCGCAGGTTTGCAATCCCTTGGAGCAGAGAAAAAATAAAACTTCTAAGTTAACGCAACAATAAGATAAGGCCGTATACCTATGCTCCATTTACTGTCGCATTTTCTGAAGCTCGCGAGGTAATCAAAACCTAAGGGCTTTTCCTGTTGATCTATAATCAAGAAATTTGGCAAGAAG
Source organism: Ochlodes sylvanus (assembly GCA_905404295.2). NCBI lineage: Eukaryota > Metazoa > Arthropoda > Insecta > Lepidoptera > Hesperiidae > Ochlodes > Ochlodes sylvanus. Next base: position 1,348,473 of record FR990141.1, on the reverse strand, counting down.
TGAGCACTTACAGTACAAATAAAGGAAAAAATCCGTAACTTATAGTTATGTAACAAAAAAAAACATTACAAATGGAACGAACTAATTACTTATCTACAAGTTAGAACGAAACCCTCTAGGTAGGCTACTTTTCATGTAGCTATATCTTTCTGTCGTTTACCTTCCGTTTTTTAAGTCATCCAAAAGTGCAACTTGCGTTGTATGAACATAACGCTTCTATAATTTTAATATCTTTGTATAAAATTATTTATGTTCAGAACACTGCTCATACTACGTGTATCATAATTGTTAGAACATGCTTGTATTGCAATAGGCTTCTCTTTTACGGCATCTTTAAAGAGCGTTTCCTATAAATCCAACATTACGGCACTTATTCATCTTGTTTTCAGTTTCCGAGAAAATACAATATGTAAGAAGCAACTCACTCCTGGGAAATGAGTGAAAGGAACTCGGATTAAAGCACAAAAACAACTTTTACAATATAGATGCAACACCATTTTAGATGGCTCAAGTAGTATTGCTTTTATTATACGATAGTCATCCGTATCAATACTATTAGTGCATTTTAAATCGACTTCAAAAAAGAGGAGGTTCTCAATTCGACTGTTTTTTATATTTTTTATCCTGTCCAACTCGAGGGAGATTCGCTTTCAGAGATAAAACAAAGACCGCGTTAAGCACAACCAAATTAATCAATGAAAACAAAATTGACGCGAATAATAGATCAAATGACTTATTAGTAATAATAAGTCAATGCGGATATAAGTAATGTTTATTAAGTAGTTCAGTTATAAGGTACCTAAGATGACATTTTGATGACATCTTATACGAAAAAAAAGCTAAAATGTTAAGTCGTTAACTTTAAAACGCTAAGTCCCAAAAAACTACTTTTTTGTATTAAGTATGCCGTTATAAGTATTATTAAGGGTGCGACATGGTAACAACCGGGACCGACGGCTATACGTGACCTGTGAAACGGAAATGCTCAAAAAATGTTTCCCACCACACCGCGGTTACCCATCCAACTACCGAACGCGCCCGTATCGCTACATCGACGCAAGCCGCCGGGCTATGAGCGCTTAAATAATACTAAGATAGTACAATAAATTGCCTTACAATAACGTGTGGCGGGCCACTTGGTGGTATTAAACAGTCGGTATTGTTACCCCGACGTAACCTTTACGGGAATAAAGGCATAATATAATCAAGCAACTGTAGCAGATACCGGGAGAATTAATTCTAGATCTAGTTAGCGAGTTTACCGAATGGCAGGGCTGTCTACACGGAATATTTTAAAATTATAATATTTAGAAATGTTTGTACCGGGCGTGACGGAATTGATTGATTATGAATAATAAAATTACACTGAAAAAAATAGACTTAGAAAAAATAAAAATTAATGAATTAAATAACGAAACATCCATTCGTAGTGTAGTTTTTTTGAGAAATATACATACATGCGTCTTAAATACAGAACTTCCTTTTTTTGATGTCGGTAATTAATAATAATTTCCCTATAATTCTTCGACCGATGTGTTGATGACCTTTCTTTATCATCATTATCGCTTCCTTCTTGGCTGGTAAAAGTAAGTCTCACGGCGTTACATAATATGCTGTTGGGTTAATATGGATGACTTGCGTATGCATGTAAGCTTACTTGGCTACCAACATAAAAATACATAATTATATAACTTCAGTAGATTGACAACCCTAGACGTGAACTAGGCAATATCTCGCTCGAGGTAACTCAACGAATATGCAGCCTGATATCGAATCGACTTTACAGTTTATTACTTCCAAGGTGTTCCCCTGAAATTGAACGAGTAATAGTTTTATTATTTTTGATAGGAGTGCTGACTTGTGAATCCAATCGGTGAAGCTTTGCCGTCTAATGGTACACGCTTGTTGGACGAGCTATTCTGCAACTCAATTTTTAGAATTCTTTGATGCGCTAAAATATTGGAGCTCTGAATTACAGGTATGCGTTTTTCTTCAAACAAAAGTATTTCTTAAACGTTGATATGTGGAATATACAGAGTTTAATGACACGTTGGAAGACGTATTACGAAATATAATAGAATTTTGGGTATAAAAATTTAATGACAGTTTGAACTTGGAATCAAACAGCCGCCATATTGGATATTTTTCATCTAAAACATATCTGTTCAGACTAAAACATAATTATCTGTTTAGAAACAAAGATAATAAGGAAAAAGTAAGTGTAAAAGTCAGGAAATAAAAATCGTGAGCAGTTTCAATTTAAGATTCAAGATGCCTTATCAAGGGACTTAAAAACTCAGGTAAGTAACTAAAGTTAAGGAATACTACTGTAATTCTAAGTTAACGGATTGGACGATAAAGGAATTTTAACAACTCGGCTAGGAGTAATGAATACTTTTTTAAACGAATTGACACACACACACACATCCCCGCACACGCCCACATAAACACACAGACTTAGGCTCAATAAAAATGTATTAATTGTAAATGTATACTTTTGTTAGGTTTTAATTTTCAAAGTAGACCAGTACTTAACAAATTGTATTACTTTTAATAAAGCCTCAATAAATTGCCTTCTACAGCACAGTGCAAATTAAAGTAGAAGCGGAATATCCCAAACATATAATTATGTGCATAGTTGTTGCAAATAAATTTGTTAAAAAGATACTCGTTCTAATTTGGTCACAGATGTGTTGCTGAATATCGATTTCGCTATTATTGCATAAACAAAAAGCCGTTTTACTATACTATACTGTACATATTTTCAGATTTCAGTAGCGTCTTCCAGCTCTACCACATGTAGTCACCCGCTACGTGGTCGTCACCGACGAAGTGGTCAAATAAAACGACGCATTGATCCCCTTCAACGATTTTGTCGTGAAATAAATTAAATAACTTTCTATTTCCCTACAAAGAGGAAACAAGTAAAGAATAGCCGAGTACTGTTCCGTGTCTGTAGGCGACGGACAAAGCTAATTTAATTGAAAACTCGCCTTTGACAAATGCAACGCGGATAAGAAATCGCGATCTTGGTTAACGATTGTAATGCGAACAGTACGTAAAGTAGGAAAACCGCTTTACTCATGTATTACTTACTGTTTTACTTACTTACTGTTTAACAACGCTCCAAACTGACAACCCCACAATAGGAGTCCCTGTGTATTGGGTACCATGGACAACCTACACTTAGGTGGAGGACAGAAATTTAAACTCATCAGTCAAATTTCTCCTTGGTGGAATTCCCCATAATGTCTCAAAGAAGTGTGACGTTTGCCAATCCGCACTTGGCCAAGGTGAACTGGCCTATCCTGCTCTCCCCTCATATTGTGTAGGAGTCTAGAACCCAGCAGTGAGATAGTCATTGATTTTACTGGTATTTATATCTTTCCGGGAAGCCTGTCCCAATTTTAAGTCAGTCGCTAATTGACTCGTCGACTTCCTTAGACAATCAACTCCTGTGAACATTTCAGTTCTCGTACTCAGTCTCACGTGCACTAAATTTAGCATAGTTTGAAAGTGGCGTGGCACTATGAACGGCGAGGTATTCTTCCTCCCAGAATACAGGAGTAGAGATACAGGTTGGGAGTGCTGGATGAGATAAACTCGTGCGGGCGTGTGGCTTTTGGTTCAGTAGCTGTTTAATGCAGAATGAATAATGAATGAATAATAAAAAAAGCTAAGACATTTATACTTCCGCATTGATATTCCATGTCGCGCGTGGTATGGACTTGCACATCACAATACATCACTGCACTACACATGAGATCAAAAATTTATATGTCATATAAATATCTGCCCGGCCGGGAATCTACCCCAGGACCCCTATGATGAGCATATCCTAAAGGTACATAAAAAATTACGATGTCGGTTAGATTAAAAAATATGGTGCAAAACAACGACGGCCAGGTCAGATTAATATAAACGTAATGATCTGGCATTTTTTCCGTTATATCGTTATATTTAATTACATTAATACATTATTAGCTAATAGAAAATGTTTGTATGGAGTTGCATTTTACTTCCAGCAACTCTAGATCTCTGCTGGCCTTACATAAAAAGGTGTCTGTGTCAGAGGTAGCGTGCGCAAAAACGTCGCCGGCTGGTACATTTCGGTGAAGTGAGCTCCAACTGTGTAGCGTCAGCAAAATGCGCTATATAACCAATCGGCGGCGTTTGTTTGAATTTCATTCAGAATCTATTTTTATCCAGAGCATATCAAAAAAGGAAGGGTTCTTTCGTTCGTGTGTAAGTTTATTTAGATATATAAAGCGGATTGAAATTTTCAGGAAAGTGTAGGAAGTGTTGGTTGTGTAGGAAATTTCAAGAAGCAGGATCCTGTGTTGTTTATAAATAAATGTAATGTTCAAGTTACTGGTGTACTTTTTCAAATAATTATATTCAAAGATGCATAGTTCACATAATCGGTTGTATTTAGATTAGGTACTTATCCTAAGATACATAAGTTGACATCAATTCATATTAGTACGAGTATGTAAATATGTATGAATTTATATTGTTGGCAATATTAGGGCCACTTAAAATACAGACCGCAATCTCACGAGGGAGCCATCAGAGGCTCACCTGCTCGGTGGTTGTGCTTTCTAAATATTATACAGAACAATTATAAAACCATGACCGTCAATAATTAATAACTCCTTTTTCATACTACACCACTTTTATAGCCCCACAGTAGGATTTCCTGTGCCATGGACAACACACAGACAGCAACACTTTTCAGACCGAGAACAGAACTTTAAACTCATAATTTAAATTTCCCCCTCGCTGGGAATCGAACTCGGGAACACCCGAACACCGTCTAAACAGCAGATCTGCTTGGTGTCCAATGGGACTAACGGGTCGGGTGCATGGAATGGAACCTTCGTAAAATGGTAATTATTAAATATATTGAACTGATATAAATGAAGAAATCCGTTTATGCTGACGTTACAACTAATAATTTGCGCCAAGCGAAGCGTCACTTTTAATCTCAATATTGAGATGAGGACAATATGAAACTACACCGTCGTCTGTCTCTTTCACTCGGCTGTGTTTGTACGTTTGTCTCGTTTCAACTTCGCTGTTATATCTCGTGATACTTGATGTCGGATGCGTGAAGCACAATTTAGGGTTAGAGAGGGGCATTAAATAAGATTATATGTTAACTATAAATTTTATTATACCTTGTGTCTCTGTGTGTATGATATTCCTTTTTTTAGTTATTGAAACAAGAAATTACTATTTCATAAGAGGTCTTTTTAGCAAGTGGCGTGGCGGCTTTACCTATAGTGCAGAGGGTGCTATACACCCGGGCGCCTAGTGTCAAGGGGGCGCCGAGAACCCGCTCGCGACACCTAGATATCTATCCTGATCCATTTCAAAAGCGCATTTTGATACAAAAGGGCGCCAAGCCATTGATTGCACCCGGGCGCGACATGTGCTAGAGCCGCTCCTGTTAGTAGCCTTATACAATTGCACTACGTCATTTATCTATGTATTTTGAAGTCCGCTATTCGATTCCCGTAACTAACACTAGTCTTATAAATCATAATCAACCACCATCCAATTGTACCATCCGTTCTTGATGTTCTTATTGTTATTAAATAAAATTATGATAAATAAACCTCAAACTTTACTTCATACTTGTTATTTTGGCAGTAATGTGTGTAAGAAAAAAATGTACTTAAGTCCTCTTCATGAATCAGTGTTTTTTTTTATGAAAACCACATTAAAATAAGTAGATACAGTAGTTTTTGAGTTTCGCGAACACACAGACATACAGAAGTGGAACGGGAATTTGTTGTATATTACGTAGCGATGTTACATGCGGTGCGCTGTTTCCTATGTGAAAGAGATCGTAGCTTCGTAGCATTTGCGTAGCTTTAGCGTCCGTAGAACTTCGTAGCATATTCGTAGATATTAGGATTCTATTCTACAAACCTTTTAAAACAATAAATGTCAAAACAATAACGAGACTTATAAAATATAATAATAAATAATTACTTATTTGGTTGTTACAACCGATTTATTATCAGTCCTTATGGCATCTAGACCTAGCAGCCGGCTGACGCAGAGCAGACGTTATAGCAACGAGTATATCAGACTCCAATAATGAAAGTGACATGAAAAACGAACGTTAAATATAATGACGCTCGTTAAAACTGTCGCATGGACCAAGTTTGACGCGGTGTTTCCACGGCTGCCGCATCGCCGGCACCGGGAATTATTTGTTTTTTGTTGTGGGTAGTTCGTACACCGTTTACTAACTGGATTAACTATCCTCTTCTTTGTCGGTTACAAAATGGAAATAAGTTGCAAATGAGTATGCAGCACCAACCTTCCGCTGCCGCCCGTGACAACTGTGACCGACACATAATAAAACTCAAATCAGGACTAGGGTGACTATCACCCTGTTGGTTTTCATTAGTAATAGTCCAGTAAGTAATTGTTAGTAAAAGTCTTGGATCTACATTACGGTGAAACGCTCTCGGTGAGGAAGCGGCTTTATGACTTGATCATCATCTAATTGTTCCTCGAGTAATTGTGTTCAAAGCTGCCCGTGGAAACAAACTTTAATGACAAAAGTTCAACAACTTGGGTGAGTCTGATATGGTTTTTTAATAGCATGAACTATTTGTTCGAAGTCCGAGTTCAGTTGTTGGGTTTGTCTTCGTAATGTTCTGCGAGCTTCGGGAATCTTTGACTGAGTTAGTCTCAGATTACCACGTCAATACTAACTTAGTAATGAATTTGTGTGGTTTTATCGTCGTCATTTTTATTTTTGAAAAGTCAAATAAAGATTTTTCTTAACTTGATCGACTTTGAAATTAAAAATACAGAATTTGAAGTTTGGAGCTAAACTCTTAAAATATGTACGAGTACAAAATATTTTTTTTGTTTGCGGCTTTAGTGTTATCGGGATAAAAGCTGATGACCTTTCCAGTTATATAATTATATAAGTAGAAAGGTCGCTATAAGCTGAAATGATTCACGGTATTATTTCAATGCGGCAGTACAATCAAAGCTATTTCCTGTAATATATTATTGCACATCGCTAAAAACTATATTTCAATTTAACTCGCTGCTCCCCGAACATAAATTGTGTTAGAATGTACATTCACACATTCATAACCAATAACCATAACGTGGGAGTATGGTCGCTATGTGTGAGGTGTTTACAAGGATGTCCCTTATGGGTTAGATGACCTATATGTTAGAAAACCTTGAATAGATGCAGTCATTGATTAATTATGCGGCAAATATGTAATCATTTAATAAATAATCGCTAAATGAATAGGAATTTTAATAAAGTTATTCACGTTGTTGAAAAGAAAAGATAAAAACAATATGACAGTTTAAAAAAGTGAAATTGCTGTATTGCCAAGTTACGTGCGTAGTAGAATAATTACTTATTTTATACCTGTCGCAGCGTAACAACAGGACAAAACTATCACTAACAGTCCGTGACCCAGTCCTCATACTTACTAACAAAGTAACCAACTAATGTTCTAACATCGTCACCAAACCGGACTAACTATCCCAGTCTCCATTTGAGTCTTGTTCTCTGTCGGTCACAGTTGTCATGGGCGACAGCGGACGGGTGATGCTGCATGCTCGTTTGGTATCTTAAATCCATAAAAAATGTCCCGTTGGATGGTAAAGAGAGCGTCACCCTCTCGCAACGCACCGTATCCGATGACGTGTGACGTATGACGGCCGTTCGTTAATATCGATGGGCCTCGCGACAGGTAACGTCACCTACTAAATAAATGGCTATGAAGTACCGTTATGTTATCGGATAATATTATTGGTGTTAAGATTAACTATTTATATTATATACATACACACTCACTAGTGAGATAAATACCCTGCATGGACAGTACTGAATTGAAACTTCTTAGTGGACTTCAGAGACGGGTGCGTTAAAGTTCGCGTGGGCGTGAAATTGGCGTGTAATGCCTAAGAGTGGAGTCTGCTATCGGCCGTTTCCAATATTCTAGGTATCTATCTATAATCGAGTTTAGCAATGGGAGATCTCCTGCCAGGTGAGATTCCATGCCTGGGGAGCGGCCGAGCACCTCCTGTTCACATTCGGAACTTGTATATATGCGAGCGGTGTAGAAAACTTCAATAACATGATTCAGGCCTGACGTACATCACCATGCGACGTGTATGCGATGTCGTCACAGTAGCATGCATTGTAGTATAGTAGTACTAGGAGTAGTATGACCATATATGTGGGGCCAGTCTAGACATTCAGAAGTTCCATTATAATAATCCTCCAAAAGCGGGGTTCAGCCAACGCGGCCAACAGAAGCGTAAAAACGTTCGCAGTACATACTCATAGCAGACGGAGCGCGGCGCCAGCGTTCGGACATGCATTAAAAAGTAAAATTAAAATGAACAGACCAGCAGACGTTTCGCAGAATCCATGGTGGAATGATATGGAGCTGTCACTCGCGGCGTTACCATGGGTTGTCTTGGGCTATGAAAATTGAGTCGAATTGTTTGAAAGTCGCAATAAAGGAACTTTAAGACTATTGGAAATGCCTGGGAAGAGTAGGATTAGCAGGTAGTGGTAAGAGGTGGTAAGGCGGGGTGAGGTGAAGTAAAATGAGGTGAGGTGAGGTGAGGTGCGTTAAGATGTGGCGACGCTAGGAGAGATGGCACGAGGCGGGTGTCTTCCAAATGTTACTGGCCAGCAACTTTAATATACCTTACCTTATATAAAATAAGGCGATACGTCAGTTAGGAACGGGTTTGAAGGGTTTTAGACTAAAAGAAATTGTATGATTACTTATAATTATATACTGATACATTATTTTCATTATCACAACCCATAACTGTCCCACAGGGCACTAGGCACAGGGCACACAGGCCATAGTTCACAATGCTGGCCAAGTGCGGTTTGGTAACAACTCTCAAGTGTACTTATTTACCTTTTTTTAACACTTACTACACTGATTATTGTTTGGTTAGGTACCTACAGTGCTTTCAATACTGACTCGAAAGTACCAATCCATATTCGAGTACCAACGGTAACCAGTGAACAGAAAGTTAGTAAAACAGACAACTTTTAAGCCGTACTTCTGTTCCAAACTCGTCTCGTCCGAATTGTCCGCGATATTTTATCATCGCGTGTGTTTTGTTTTGTTACTTTATTTATAATACAAACATTTGTAACAAACAAATGTCATTGCGAACTTTGTACTTTCTCCTTTTGGGTCGTGTTGTTAAATAGCAGCATATTAGAAAAGGGTGGGAAAAATCACTGGCTTGAACCCATTCGCCATTGAATAGCCTTCTACCACGGTGTTCCAGGGCGGATTGGAGGGGTTAGTGGCCAAACAAAGTAATGAGATTTTGTCTCCCGAAGGCCTTCCGCATGGCTAAACGACTGCTATCTAACCGACGCGACGGCTTCAACTGGCTCCCCGAAGCACAGAAACGCTCAATATTATTTGCCACTAACATTAATAATCCTTTAAGTAGAAAATCGCGTTCACCAGTTGAAGAAAATTGTCCGAAGAGCAAACTATTTGTAAAGGTTCTTTTTTGAAATGCGTGTTAATAGCGGGTAGGCAAAAAAGAACCGTGGAGACATCGCACACCGTCATATGATGACGTCTGCGTTGACAAGCCTGAATCATGCTATCGAAGTTTTCAAGGACAATTGCACTCGGGTCTTGGTCCCCCCAGGCATGTCGTCTCGCCTGGCGGGAGATCTCCCTTTACCAAAGAACCTAACACCTCACACCTATACCATGATATCACTTTCCAAAGCTACCATCCTACTCCGAGAACAAGTTTAATAAGACCTTTGTGTCAACACAAAAAACTTGTTATCATAGAAATATGTTAGGTAACTTGAATTAAAATGAGATTGTTACTAATTTGACTATTACTAACAACAACTAACAGGACTATTACTACAGTCCCAGTTTCAGTCCTTAAACGTACTTACGAACTGACCAAGTATAACATTCTTATAAACTCTCTGCTAACTGGACTAACTATCCACGTTCCCATTCGTGTTATGGGTCGGACACAGTTGTCTCGTTTGCTATGTTAAACCCATAAATAATTATATAACATACATTACAAACCCCTGATATATTACCCCTATATTATTTTCAATTTGACATATTTAAATGTATTAATAAAATTAATGTTATTCAAAGTCAATTTTAAAATGTATTATTACTGGTTCTGTGACTATAATATTTTTGCACGCCTTATAGGCTAGGATAAGCGATCTATTATACCTTGCATGACATATTACAACCTATGTATGTAACCTTATCCTGCAAATAAATAAATTTTGATTTGATTTGATTTGATTTGACTTAGAAAATCTGTAATGAGCTGATGATCATCAAACGTCTGAACTTCATAAATTATAGCTACAAATCATGTCTTATTTGGTCCATTCGTTTAGGAGCTATGATACGACAGACAGACATACACAAACGCTTATAACGCGCCCTTTTTGTTTCGGGGGCCAAAAAGGGTCCCACACCCCTTTTTAAAACTATAACACAAGTTTCAGCTTAAACACAAAACTCAACAACTAATGGTGGTTGTAGTAACGGTTATCCTAGGCTTTCTTCGCGTATCCTTCCGGGAGTAAAGGCCTAAGCTACAGCTAGGCGTGATTTTACGAGTGTGTCTTGAATTACGTCAACATCTCACTGATATCTGGCTTGACGTTCGAATTTACGCGAGACGCCGCGGCTTTGCGAACACGATATACCGTCTGGAGGATTGGTGCGCTGGTCGAATCGACGCGTCTTTGAGGAGCGGTTGTGATTAAAACGATTAAGGAGAGTGAGAGACGTGAGATAAAATTAGGGACGAGAGAGAGGTGAGCAAGAGATGATTGATGATGATTGTAAGGTGATGTTTTCAAATTTAAAGGTAATTTTAATAGCCACCAACCACCCTTTTAAAATGAAATGGTAAGTGTTTTTTTACAAGTTCAAAACTTACACGAATAATAGAAATTGGGAATTTGTGATGGGAGGCATTGAGTGAATTTGAGTGATCTATTCCATCTGCTTGATAGGTATCAATACTAACGTACCTACGTACTAGTGTAAGTGAACCACAACATAGAGTAACATAAGTAACATAGAGTAACATAAGTAACATAGAGTACAACATAGAGTACAACATATAGTAACATAAGAGTAACATAAGAGTAACATAAGTCAACATAGAGTTTGGGAATTCAAATTCTGACTATTTTTTTTATTATTTTTAAAGTATAGCTATACCATCACTGTTTGAAAAACCAACTCATTGGTAAAAATTTCGTATGCTATTTTGAAGAAAACACAAAGAGACATTTTTTGTTGGTCCTTTACATTACAATACATGAAGCACTTTGCTTCAATGCTCCAAGCGAACCGGACTTATGTCTGTGTATACATAAAAAATAAGCGGAAATGAGTCATTAATTTCCCGCTTAACAAGCGGCAAAATCGCTCGGTTTCGACCGGCGCTTACCATTTACGCTTAGAATATTATGAAGCATTTGTATGAGTTAGTGGCTTTTTGTATGGAAATGAAGTTGCGACGAACGTGCGGTTTATCTGCTCCGCGGGATGCAGTTCGCGGCTGTTTGCAGTTCGACTGCGGCCGGGGTCAGTCGGTATTAACTGCTAACTTAAGCTGCTAACTTTTACCAGTGGAAGACAATTATTTCTTAAGACAGTTGTCTGTTCTTAGTCGAGTCGTAAAAGGAAAGATTTATTATTTATTAGGAAGTGCCTCGCTTCGCTTTGAAGAACCTATTTAGCACCCACATCCGAAAAATGTTTAAATGAGTTTTTATTGTTCCGTTTTTTTACCATAAGGATAAAATACGGAACCCTATTAATATGCCGCCGCTGTGTGATGGGGTAACATGGGGTAAAATGAAACACTTCATGTTTCATTTGTTTTATTTCAATCGCTTGTCAAACAAAACAAATGCATCAATATAGAGTCTAAACATCGTTGCGTGTTTGGGTACTCAGGAAGTGTTTACTGAAGCGAAGTGATAGTTACTATTATTTAAAAAAGCTTGCCTTTCTTCATCTGCCGTTATTTTCAGTCCCTTTTATGTAATGAGCGCTAGAGAATGCCATTCATGTTGGTAGTCGATGATGACCCACAACTGTAGCCCGGGGCCCGCCCGCGGGTCATTCCAGGTTTCTTTACGTTTAGTGTTGTTACACTCGATAAGGAAACTTTTTGAATTCTTTTATCGATCAATTATATAAATTGAGAACTAGTTTTTGCTAGCTTCGCCCGCGTGTGAGTCGGTAATCGATGACTTGAAGGCAATTCTAACATTAGACACATGTATATTTAAGATTTAAAAACACCTGATTTCAGGTAAACTGTGTTCTCCCAATGTTTATAGTAGAATACCTGTTTAACCTAGTTTTAAGTTGCGGGGCATTACCTGGCATTGGTAAGTAGTTTCTTCTCAACGAGGTATCCCCAGAGATTTGTTCTTCAGTTGTAATGTCCAATTTCCTCGGAATGCTTCGCTTGTATATTATTCTTTTAGTTGTTTTCCTTTGCTTTTCCTGTTACCTAATGTTTTGGTTGGGAATTGAAAGTGAAAATAAATTTGTAGAGACACTTACGAACATATTATGTAATATACCTAATTATTTATTGAAGATTTTTAATTATTTATGTAATATTCAATTTCATGTAGACTTATAAAATTTCAAATGTTATAATAATTTAAAAACAATATAATTATAATGTAAAGTTCAATTGCAGAAGAGGCTTATTGTTTAATATTCGAACTAATAAATCATGCTATTTTATAACTTAAATTAATTGTAGAAATTTTCAGTTTTATGATAAGTAATTTCCATACTTATTTGGCATCAATGCATAATTATTATTTTTCTGTTTTCCACAAAGTTATTATTGGATCTTATTACCGTGTATATACGATTAATTAATTTTAGGGTTTTTTTGTAATTTTGTGTTGTTTGTATGTTCATACAATTCGAAACTTTAGTGTAGGTAGACTCGTATACCTGCGTTTTGTTACTTATTAGACGACCCCGGAGTCCGGAGTTGGTAGTGGCCATGCCTACGAAGCGAGGGGACCCGGGTTCGATTCCCGGCCGGGCCAGATATTTATGACCCGAGAATAAATGTTAATTTTTTCTCGGGTCATGACCCGAGAACAAACTTTGTTCTCGGGTCATGGATGTTCGTGATTCATTCATTCATTCATATTCAGTCATTCGTGCTGTCCATGCCACCCGCGACACAGGGAATCCTAGTGCGGGGCTTTGAGTGTCTAAGCGTTTATTATTATTATTACAAAAATATTAATAATAAGAGTAACACAGCCGAAGAATTATCCATAAAGTCTCTAAACGTATATGAAATCTGCCAATCTGCTGTTGGCCAGTGCCTGGTGGACTGGCCTGTACCCCTCACATTAACAATAGACTTGAAACCGTTTGTGGGAAAATTTTGGGTTGCGATAATATTAACTATTTTTTATAAATAATAAGGTTGATACAAAAATAAAACACCATACTTAAATATCAACTCACTAGGCCATAGCATGTCGCAAAAATATATTTATTGTCGACTCGACTTTATTACGAGTGTCATACGATCCCATCACTAGTACCTATAAAGAGTACAAAGGCCTACACAGAGAATACACTGTTGTTTACCGAGATATCTTGAGTACTATTGAAAAGCCGGAAGTCCGTAACGACCAATAATTACAATTGTACTTGTAAGGCAGATTATACACGTGTTCCGATATCAGATCCGGAGAAACGGTAGTTGTATTTTGATTACTTTTTTGTTAGGATTTTTTTACGTATGTATACATATTTCCAAATCGACTATCGACTAAGTAACAATTATCATGCTTAAATATACATGATACACACATAGTCATGTCCATACATGACTATGCCATGTGTAGTAGATTATAAAAAATCGTGTAGTCAAAACCACGAAAATTATGGAGAACTCTCAGGTATGCAGGTTTCCTCACGATTCTTTCCTTTATCGAAGCAAGCAATGATTAAATTTATATTACGCACATACCAACCAAGCAATAGCAATATGTAGGTATAGGTATGTATTTGCTAAATTTAGTTGATTATATTTAGTTAGTAATTGATGAATGAACCTTTAAGAATGAAACGAGGTGACAATAATACTCATAGGTTACGATGGATAAGTACCACATTGAACATAATATCTTTGACCGAGGAAAGTTATGTAATTTTAACATACACTCATAGCTTGAATATTAGACGCATGCAGATTACAGACGATAATTATTATACAGTCACCGGATAAAGTATCCGGCGGCGCCGTATGCAGTTAAAGTATGTAGCGGGCCTAATATTTTATTTTCGCTCCTATAATAAAGGACAAAGATGTACAATTGGAGTTCTGCCGAATGAAAGAATCAGTGGAGTGTGGCTTCGTAATGAGAATCCAGCTCGCGATACGAACATTTATATTAGTTTGCGTTCTGCGAATAAATCCAAAACAAATCAGGATGGGTGTTTGTTTATCTTTTTGGTATCTTTGTTTTGAGAACATTCGTAGCGCTGTGTTCGGTTTGTGTCGATGCTTATTAAATATAAGTCTACACCCGCGGCTTCGCCCGCCAAAAATCCCTAAATATATAAAAGTTTGCGCCCCCTTTTACCCGCTTAGGGGGTGACTTTTCAAAAAACCTTTCTTAGTGCTCCCCTACGTTATAAAAGGAACCCCTGTGCAAAATTTCAAGTTTCTAACCCTAATAGTTTAGGCCCTGCGTTGATATGTCAGTCAGTGAGTCAGTCAGTCAGTCAGCTTTTCCTTTTATATATATATATTCTTCACCAGAAATTTTGTAATCTATATAAGATTACAAAATAACTGTCTACATTGGTATTACATTAAAAAGATAATTTAGAACACTGACTTTTTACGGCAATTTAGTCGTGAATAGATAAACGAATTGACGACGAGTGTTTGTTGAAACTCAAAGTAGGTACGTTAATAAATAATTGTACCTGTGTATAATATGTTGTTGGGTTACAAAGGGTCGTGGGACCCGCATCCGCATCATTTACGGCCGATATTAAATGGAGGTTTTTAGCTAGCTAGACACACAAGCTTTTTCTAATTTAGTGCGCTTTACTATCTAAGGCTACAACACTTGCCACTGCCTCGGTGTCACAAATCGTATCAAACGTAGTCAAGCGGAAACTGATACTTGAAAAACCTAAAGAATCGGATTGAAAATAATATTGGTTAGACGAATTACGACCAAATGAACCCCCTTAAAATATGATTAAAGTACAAAATAACTTCACATCGAATCCGAGACCCTAAACTGAATAAGATCATCACTGAGCACAAAGTAACAGAGTCATCTGTAATGAGACAAAACCGTCCTAAATCTGTAACATCGCGATATACAGTGATGATAAAACAAGGTGACACAAATAAAAATGGGGCACATGTGATCCGTCAGCCGGAAGTGGGGCACCGGCACTGCCCCCGCGATTCGTTCTGACACAATACACTTTGTCTTTAAACAGAAAATAATCAATAACACATTTAATTATATTAACATGTAATTTTTTTACCAACTTCAAAAAAAAGAGGTTCTAAATTCGACTGTTAAGCTATTGCATAGCTTTTATCGCGGACCTTGAGCGTGGGGACCTAATCCAGAAATTCCGTAACGAATAAAACCTAACACCCCCAATCAGCGCCATCTAGTACCTTAATACTAAGGTATGGTACGTATGTTTTTTACAAACTAGATGGCGCTGTTCTGATATAACTATATAACTTCTAATAATTATAATTGCATAAGTTGATAAAAAATGCTATGCAATAGCTTTACCGCGGCAGTCTCCGAGTGCCTTTTAGTGTTTTTTTATGTGCGTTGTCTCGTAACTTTTTACTGGGTGTACCGATTTTGATGATTCTTTTTATATTCGAAAGCTGTGCTTGTCATGTGGTCCCATTTATATTTGAGCGAGATATTTATTAGGAGAAGTTTTTGGGCTTATTAATGCATATTTAATGACTTCGACTAAGTTGACGATGTTCTTATTTTATTACTTCTCGACGTTAAGGTCGGTATTTGAAGTGAAAACTTCTTTTGTATCGTTGTGATTTGGAAGTTCATGAAACTGAAATGACGCGCAAATGAAACGAAAAAGAGTCAAAATGGCGGCTTACGAAGCAAGGAAAACATCAATATTTGGACTGACAGTATTCTCACTTCTACCACGTGTGGATTGCACACATTTTGATTTTTTGTTTTGTTCAAGTTATCTTTCGTTCTTGGCTTGCAACTAATCGGTGACGCCTCTTGTATTGCTGATATAAATTAACACTGATGTGTAGTAATTTTAATAGCCAATATCGAGAGCCCGTCCGTCTTGTCCGTCTAATCGAATGCGCTGTATGTTGTCCACTACAAGGCCACGTCCACATGTGGAACAACGCACCCGTGATGTATTGTTGCTACACATTCTGTGGTAGGCTCACGGCCTACGTCAGCTGTTCTCAACTCCCTTGTCATATACCTACAATTATAGTTTACGTGGGTAGGGAATGACTTAAGACTGGTGTTTAATAAATTAACTTGACAATAAAAGACAATAAATATTTATTATCAAAAATGTATATTATACTGATTTGTTAGAGATACATTCTTAATCGTAGTGATTCATTATTTTCCATGGATATAGCAAGATTTTTTTTTAAATTTCAAGTAACTAAGTTTTTCTTTGTCAAATATTTTGCTCGTTAGTAAAATGGAAAGGAAACGTACTCATAAATGTATTTTGTTTTTTTTTCGTTTAAGAGTGAGTGCAATGAATGATAAGGCGAGTGCTTCGGTTTCCAAATGGTTTGATTTAGGGGCTGGTTGATGAGCCATCGCCACCATTTTCAAAGGAATACATTCTCAAAAATAATTGTCAAAACCCAGTAATGGTACAGTTTCGCACAAAAAAGAAATTGGCACTTAAAATGAACTATTTGTTCATTCGAGGCACGTAATTATATAAAATCAACTAATCTGACGTCACTTCTTTAGTAAATAGTGTCTTTCGTAAGCAATCTCCAGAAAGACAAGACCCTGCATTTATAACGGTTTCAGTTTTGACCTGCATGACGTCACCTCGACCCGGCGGACCATTATTATGCAACTAGTTCACAAGATTGAGTATCACTGGCACAAACGTTAGCAGCATACCGTGCTCTAGATGTACACATTGTAGGTATGGTGTTTTATTGCCCGGACTGCAATACTAGTCTATATAGTTTATTTCTGTAATCTTCGCTCCCGTCTTACGTAAAACAATATCTACTCTTCTCTCCTATTCACTAACTGCGGACAAACAAACTTAACTAGGCTATATTCTGCTGTACTGTTTCCAAATTTATTTATTTTTGGAAGAGATCGCTAATTAAGTGATAAGACCGCCTGTTGTTTTCATTTCTGCGTACCCAATAATGTATCCATATAACATTTTGGTGTACAACAAAGAGGATTTCGCTGTTGTTGACGTTGTTAATTTGCTTCAGTTTACACTGATTCCTTCATCAACGGACCTAAGACTATTTTGCACGCGCGTGGTGTCTAACCACAGTCACCTACATACATTCACCTACATACATACCTACATTCCTTCATATCTCGTAATGAAATAACGCTATAATAACGTAATAATCGACACTTCCGAACTTCGTCCAGTAATGTTTCTACTCATAATCTCCAAGAAGGTTCTTTTCCCACATTTAAATAGCGATATAAAAACAGAGTCAGCGGTGGGAACACAATATGCAAATGTCACTGTTTAGTTTGCCCAGTCGACTGAGCGCACGGCGGGTAGTCGCTGTCGGGCTGCCGCGGCCGCGTTATCCTTTGTTAAACAGAATATATGATGCAGAAATATGAGGTCACCGCCGCGTTTGCAACTAATGAATGTTTAAAATGGTCCGGTTAAGATTTTAATACCAGTGAAATCTTCTCGATGCCTTTTGAGGTCAGTGCCATGGTTGAAGGGTATGTCATATCAGTCACTGATAAACGTACACATTTATGTAACAGATAAATGCTTGACTTTTATATAGGGTGTCCCACGGCGGATTTATGTTTTCAAAATTAAATAAAACCAAAACTATTTGACATATCGTTTTAATTAAAGTACCAAACGACAGAATAATAATGCGGATTTCATCTTTTAAAGATTATGTCATCCAAATGTCTTCCGTCGAATTGCACACACTATTCAAAACCGTGCCTCGTTTTCCGCGCCACACGCTGCAGTAAACTTGGTTCAATTGTGCTGATTTCTCGACGAATATTTTCTCTTAAGTTCACAAGAGATCGGGGATTGTTAATGTAAACTCTCTCTTTGAGGTAGCCCCGTAAAAATAAAACCATTGGGGTTGAATTGGGGGACCTCGGTGGCCACGGGATGTCCCCAAAGAGGCTGATCAATTTTTGAGGGAAAGCTTCCCGAAGCAAAGTCATCGAAGCTCTGGCCGTGTGTGCGGTCGCACTATCCTGTTGGAACCACGTGTGCGATGAGAACGATGGGTGAGCTCGCAGGTTCGGCAAAAAGAAATTCGTAAATAATCGCTTTTGGAAGTGCCAGTTGGACTGCCCTTTTCCGTATCGAATTTCGTGGATTTTTACGTAAACTCTCTTCAACGAGTTCATTGTTATTGGGGGTCCTTGATGATCGACTGGGCCCTGGCCGTGAGGCGTTCATAGCCGAAGCAGTTGCGCGGAACCTCTGCACCCAGGAACGAATTAAATTCACACTCGGTTCATCACTTATCCGTCGAATACCGAAGTGTGAACAAAATTGTCGACGAGCAATTACGTACAAATCGTGCCTTTTAAACATGCTTCGATGGCGAGCGCGCGATGCTCAATCTACCACTGCGACATCGTGATTAAAAAATCCGCACGATCACTGATTCCAACGATACCACCCTCCCTCCGAACCGTTTATTACTTTTTGAAATAATCGTATTTAAAAACATAAATCCGCCGTGGGACACCCTATACTTAAGTCATCTCGGATTGTACACATTTTATTATGATACTGGTACTCACGATATGTATTTAGTACGTCGAATATCGATTGCATTATAATAAGACCAATTTGTGTTCTTAGATAGCTGGTTTGTTTGTCTTTTATGTAAACAGTGGACAACGAACAGACCTCTCAACTGATGGAAACTGGTCACATATAACATTGGACGTTGTAACATCAACGGCGTCGCCGACGCGTTCTCGACCAAGAACGAAGGCCGGATAAACTATTGTTTCACAAGTCAAAGGCATCTTGGTAAGTTATTTTCCAAAAAAACATTCTGGTTATATAGGCTAAGAACACCGACCACACAGCCAATAGACTCCTAATAACAGGCGAATGGCTTCTGTCAACACATCTGGCTTATAGTATCTACGATTCGTGCCGTTTCATTCTTTCCCGTTGCTTAAATTAATCTATTTCTTACCAACGTTTCGTGTGGCCTTGAATTAGCCAGTCACCCCGCTTCGTCTTACCTCAGCTAGTTGCCAAAATTCATTCAATACGGAAAATCAAACATTAGGTGTCTATTGGCTGTGTGGTCGGTGGCTCAGAAGAAAGTGACTTTGTTTATTTAATCATTCGGGATTGTATTCCAAAAGATGGCTTAACACAGGCATACATTCTCAGGCAATAAGGAAAAGCATCGAATGCGGTGCAGAATAAAATAAATGGTACCAATTAAGCTAACAGGTTCCGGAAATATAGGCTTGCTACCGACTTAACCATTTACAGCTATTTGATGTATTCTTTTCTTTGTTTTATGCTCATAGCCGACAAACGAGCAGACAAGCCACCTGATGGTGAGTGGTCACAGTTACACCTGAATATCACTCACACCACGGCATCACCGATGCGTTGTCGGCAACAAAGAAAAAGAGGTAATAAAGAAAGAACTGACTCTTAAACTCCCAACCGTAACACAAGTCGTTTACCGACTCTAACTAGAGTGGGCGCTAACTAGGCAGGCTTCATGGAAATATACCATAAGAAAGAAGAGAAAGATAGATAGGAAAGATACCAGTAGTACCTAATATTAATGACATAATAATAATCCTGATAATACAATAATTAGTCAAGCCCTACCACCAAGAAGAGGCCGGCTGCTGTCACATCTTACGACACCCTGGTTTGTTGGAATAGGATTGGGGTCAGTATTCTAGGACGCCCTGGTATGATAACCTCCTAATCGGGTCAGATGTACTGCACAGCGATGGTGACTTACCATCACAATCATGGTCTGTGTGATCTTTCGCCGGATGGTGACTTGCAAATCGAATATTTTGCGCCTACCTCCATATCTAACATGTCGTTATTTGGCTTAATAAGATATTTTGTAATTTTATTATTGGTTATTTATCAGTAAGCGATTTTTGTTGAATGTCTTAAGCCATAAACCGTAATAATATTATAGCTTTCTTACGCAACGTTTAAGCAAAATACAGCATCTTCCTCAAAGCGAGCTAAAATAATTTCTTATTAATTTTTGTAGCGATTTAAAGTCTAAATGTTATTCGTATGCAAATGCTTAAACAGCAAAGTTGGTAGGAGAGTTGGAGCAAAAATTTGCGAACGTTTTCTCAGGCGAGTAAACAGTTTTATACTGTCTGTGTTGCGTTATGTAATGGTTTTTCTAAGAAGATTGACTGCTAACACTTATTGTGCGAAAAGAGATTTCATTTAAATGCCAATCCCAATAAAAACATTCTGTAAAATTCGGGAAAATTCTCGATTGAAATTATTTGTACACAAAGTCTTAGGATTGAATAAAAAAGTAATGATTTTAGCTCAATTTTCTGGTTTATTTAAGATTACTTCAACCTAAAATCGTTTATTCAGTGAAATAAAAATCGTAGGTTTTTAATCTTATGGCACTGGATCAAGTTTGGGGATCAGACCGGAATAACTCGACTTTTAGTGGGATAGTATTTTTGCTATTAAATTCTCATAAAAACACGTTTTACGAAGTCAGTAAGATCCCATTGGTGTCTTTTATGGTAATACGAGTATCACGGTAATGGTAAAACAACTGTAAAAGTTAGGTTAGTTTATGTAAAAAGTTGTCTCTTAAATCACATCAAATACATTTTTTTTTATTTTTTCTGTACGGGATGTGTGGTCGCCCAGCGGCAAATTCCCTTCAATAAATAAAAAAAACATATCTATCTATGTTTTTATATCACCAGCAGAGAAACAAACAGACAAGCTCTATCCAAAGCTAACAGCATCCTGAAAGCCGGTAGAATTGTATTGCGAATGGCATGCCATTATTTTTAATTGCCAAGTCGTCGACATAGTGTTCATCAGTTCTCACGCACTGGATTAAAAGCCAATTAAGGGGATACGATCAAACAAGATATGCATCGGGCTGGATTACTATCCAATATGCTCTACTTGGACTTAATTGTTACCACATATATTGTATTTATACCTATCAGATAATAATATAACCTCAAACTCAAATAATTTAATTTATGTAGGTTAACAATGCACCTTATGAATGCCAATTTTTTGCATCTACCAACTTTTTTTATGGAGTTAAGGTAGCAAACGAGCATGCAACACTACCCTTCAGCTGCCGCCCATGACAACTGTAACCGACCAAGACAAGACTCAAATGGGACTAGGATAGTTAGTCCGGTCCGGTCCGGATAGTTAGTTTGTTAGGAGACGGGGTCTTACTTAATATTGAATTTTAAATAAGACTTTAATTAGGTTGTATCTTTAAACAGGGAAATAACAATGCAGGTCCACCGCGCTTAGGCAACGCATCGGTGATTCTTTTGAAGTTAATTATGCGTTAGGCACAAACCTCTCCAACAATTTGCACTGGAACAGCGTGATGGCGTATACTCTAGGCCTCTTCAGTGATGAACAGAGACCCACGGCCTGCAGTGGGTCTCTCCATCCATTAACACCAAAACATTCATAAAATAACCGCGCTCAATATTGCTTCTATTCTTAAAAGCACCCAAAATCAACACGGTAAAAATAGGGTTCTGATGAAGCAATAATTTGTCAGCAGTAAGCACAATGTCTGGAGCAGCAACACGTCACTGTCCAGGGTAGCTGATGGATGGTATCGACAGTAACTTACTGGTCGCACCGCGCACGTAACTTCGCTTCGGATTCCGAAGCCGTGGAGACTTACTCTAAGACATTAATTTAGTTTACTTGCCTTTCAATTTCTTACCGTTAACTTCGCAAATATAATAAAAATAAAAAAGCGGAAGGACAACACGCAAGACAAGAATACACTCAGACAAATATTTAACTCATCATTTAAATTTCCGCCCAGGACCCATTAAGAACCCAGGGCCTTTCCATTGGTGGTACAGCTTGCCACAGTTCAGAGTGCTGTACCTAATAACTTGGCTAACTATCTATTCGACTCCATGCGTCCGTTGTTCGGCGGCAGGCCATGCGCCGGACGCCAATAAAACGGGCATTAGGCTCGCACCTGCCGACGGCCCGACGCACGCGCACTGCGGGCTAGCGCGGCACTCACGTCTTATCGATACGATACACGTTTACTTGAAAGCGAATTGCAATTTTTTATCCGATCCAATGACAATATTGGTTTTATGAATGCGAAAGATAATTACTGATCCCGTTATATTTTTTCACTGCATGCTTGTTTGCTATCTTAATTCCATAAAAAAACGGAACGTATGAGACAGAAAAAGATAACTAAATAAAAATTACGTCAATAACCAGAATTTTGTATAAACAAATAAAAGGAAAAAGATACATGAGAACATTTTTCGTATAGAAATTAATTGACAAAATGAACAAACTGAATAAAATACTACAAAATATATACGAAAGAAAATTTAAGTAAGTACTCATTTTGTATTAGTGAATATAAAATAGTAGTTGATTAGCGATTTGACCACTTTAGCGACTAAATAAGAAAGGATATGTTAAAAGTACCGATAATAAGTAATATGCGTAGATATTTAGCATACAGTAGAAGTTAAAAGGACCGATTGGTAAATTGAAACCGAAAAGATTAACAAATCAAAGCGTTAGCAGGTTTTGCTTACGTCTCACGTCTCGTTCGTTATCGTTCCGCTAAGACAAGTGTCGTGCTTGCGAAACTGTTGATAAATCAATCTTGTACCCTTAAAACCTTGGTGAGGGCGAACTTCCATTAATTGTATCGGAATTATATTTGTTTTATTCAAACGGCGACATAATCTACACCTGCTGCCAGTTACATAGCCAATGCTGTCCATGGCTAATTTAGTACAATTCGTTAATTATTCGGCCAATCTATAATGTATAGGTACCTACTAGTAAACTTGCCCTGGTTTCGCCTGGGGAAATCTGTCACTTAAGTACTCTGAACACTCAAATTTTGTTAAACTGACATAACTTTTATATTTTAACTGATTGATATCAAATAAACGCTACATTAAGTGGAGCATACCAAAATACATTAGTGAAAACAGCACACAAATTGGTTACGCCTGCTCTGAGATTAGCGCGCCCAAACGCACAGACAAGCAGACAAAAATTCTAACAATCATTATTTTGGGTTTTACTGCGTTAATAATGGACCCAAATAATATTATTTTCTTATATATCTTTCATGTACAGACAGCGATTATTTGTATACCATAATAGGTATATTTTATCTGTCGGGTAGCTACAGTAACAGTATAATGTAAGCAACGCGACGACTGTTTATTGAATAGGTTTGTTGCATTGTTTATTAGGAATTCTGCTTGTATTAAAATTATTTTAGATCAGTTACCTATGTACATATTTACGTATTAGAAATTTTAAATTTATGATTGATTCATGAAAGAACACGTCGTTAGGGACGAAATGGTTTCAAAAACTGACAGCAATGCAAGAAATGTTGAAGACAGTCAAATACTCCTTTTAAAAATCGTTCAGTCGTTTTATTCATGAAGTCAGCAAGTCATAAATTTACCACTCCGTTACTATCTGGTTGACTGGAAGGGATTATTAGCCCAGAGATAAGGCGTTTTATTACGCCCGTCTTAACTGTTCAAGGTTTTAAAACTTAAAGCAAAGTGAAATTTTTAAAGCTTTGAATTCTTAAAATAATAACTTTTCGTATTCTTTATCTATCATCCAATTATTAGCTCTGATCAAAATTGCAAATCCAATCACGCAATTAATTTAAAATTTCACTGACGAAAACACGTTAACAAATAAAATTAATGTTAAAATAAATAATACAATAATTTGAATATTAATTATTAAATAATTCGAAAAAACAGGTATTTCTTCATATTGTTAACCAAAGATACCTAAATATATCATAAATAGACTGTAATCGATTAAATCCATATTAATAATATAAATACATAAGTAATTCTGTCTATCTGTCGGTCTGTCTGCGTGTTCATTTAGTTCAGTTAGTTAATTTAGTTCAGTTCATTTGAGCTCACAAAGTAACATGCATACAAAAAGTAAAAAAGTTAACTTGAAACCAAACTTGAGATATGTCTCTGGAAAACTGGCGCCAAAATCTGGTTTTATACTGGAAAAATCTAGTTAAATCTGCCTTAAGCCGGTCCCGACCGATTGGGCGGCCCTAATATATTAAGGCGAGCATCGACGAAAGTATTGGAGTCGACTCTTTAATTAAATTAACTCTGTGTTCGGAGGCTCTATTGGGAAAATCCTTCCGGTCTCCTGTAGCTCTTGAAGGTTTCGTCGAGCAAATATTTATTAGCGCTCCTCCTCTACATTGAATTCTGACGAAAACAGTTTATTTATTTATTGAGGTCAATTTATCGGTTAATTGTACAAGATCAAACTACAACCCAAAATTTGTATAAAATGACATGATATTTGTTTAAATTATTCATTGATCTTTTCTTTTCTTTCTTTCTTTCTTTCATTTTTTTATTGATTTAAAATTATTTATTGATTCCCCTGGATGCTGCCGGAATACGACGAGTAGTAAGACGTCTGACTCAAGAGTATATTAGTTACTAGTCAGGCCGGCTTCGGAGAAAGATAACAATACTAGTAAAAATACTTTTCAATATTAATATGACTTTTGTTGTTGTGGTTGAATAGAATATTGTGTAAGAAATGTCTTAAGTAAAATTGACATCCCTATCAGAGTACTTCTACAGAAATTTATTTAAAACGAGCTGTGCCCGCGACTTCGTCCGCGTGGAATTTAACAATAAAAAATTAATATAAGAGTAGCCTAAGTTACTCTTTATGACATCAGTAATCTGCCAGTGAAAGTCCAGTCAAAATCGGTGCAGCCATTCCAGAGATTAGCCGGAACAAACAGACAGACAGGCAGACAGACAAAAATTGTAAAAAATGCTATTTTGGTGTAGGCACCGTGTATACACCCATATGCATTTAATAAACAGCGGTTATTTTAATATTACAAACAGACACTCCAATTTTATTTATTTGTATAGATAAGTCATCGACTATCCTACACAGGAGGATATAATTTGTGGATTTAACGTAAACCCTCTTACAACCATCCATGTGTTAGCAAAATGTAAGCTAAAGTACAATACCATGAAACAGGTAAACACAACAAAAAACCAACCCTCAGAAACCACCCCCTGTTATTCGATTTACGTTCCCAATCTTATCTGTGAAATAAATGGCTTACCCAAATCGCGTTAAATGCACCCCGCAGCCATTTTGAAAAGAAACCCTGAAATCACTCGAAAGGTTCACACAAATTCAATTTGTGTAATAAAGCTGTTTCGGATTCGTGTCGGTGTCGATCAGATTTGAGATATTTCATTACTAGTTTAAAATTTACATCGACGTCAACTGATTAAAACACAATTATAAAATCATTATTCAGTATCACAAGATCGTTAAAATGTGCAATTCCTACTTCTTTTGGGTCGGCAACGCGTCGTCAATGGTTTGGGTCACTACATTGACCATTTATTATACGGTAGCTTGTCTACTCGTACGTCGGCTATTTACATAAATAAACTATAAACACTTTGACGACCCGGATGGTGCAATGGTTAACACGCCGGATCGCCGTTCCGAAGGTCCTAGGTTCGATTCCCAGCGAGGCGGAAATTTGAATGATGAATTTAAATTTCTGTTCTCGGTTTGGGTGTGTGTGTTTTCGTCTTGTGTGTTGTCCATGGCACCCACGACACAGAGAATCCTAGTGTGGGGCTATGAGTGTGTAGCGTTATTTTTTTATTTGTCACTTAAATTGTACTCTCTATGTTTTGTGATAAATGTTTGTTTGAATCGAACTCGATATCTGTTGTGTTTTGTAATACTTGACTTACATTACAGTGTACCTATGTATTGTTTGAAGCAAATCTTATAAGTGCTCTGTTATAACTTTGCAACGTATTATTATTATTTCGAAATTAACGCTGATACTCCGGTGTTTATATTATAAACCAACGAAGTATTGATGAAATTCAAAATCTGCGTATTTTACTAAAACCACTCTACGGCTTTATAATGCTTGTGCGATCGTGAATGCGTAGCTATACCAGTTAGCTTTTTATGTGTGACTTGGGTTTATCAACGTAAATATTATTCAACAAGTGAAAACAAAAACGGTAAAGACATTAAATAAGGTGAAAATATAATTAGAGTTAATATCGTACTAACTGGTGTTGCTACGGAACCCTACGTGTGCGACACCGGCTCGAACTTCATTGTACATACATATATACATCCATATATCGTCACAAACATTCGCATTTATAATATTAGTAGGGTTTGTAAACGTAAACAACAAAGTTCCTGAAGCGAAGCGAGGGCGGGTCCCCTAATAATAACAATCGTGAGTACCCGTTTCACGTAAAATGTTAATAATTTATTGTTAGTATCCTAAAAGTATAGCATCGAAGGACTAGTGTAGCGGTGGCCGGAGGTATCGGTTTAATGCCATTACAGGGAGGCCGACGCGGCGCCCGTACTGATTTATTAGATTTACCTACTTTATTATTGTACTCCACGGTCCATTATTTTTGGCTACGGGACTTATATCTACTTATGGCATTGTGATTTGTACCGCTCAATTATTTTATATTAATAAATGTAATAAAAATAAATTAAACGTAGTGGTCCAACGTTCAAAGCACCCGGCTACGAATGCTTTGAACGAACGAACGTAAACCATAAATGTATACATCTATGGTGTATAGAAATAAATAAAATTTTAGTGTATGCTTGTAACATTAAATTAACCGCTTTTTAATACCCTTTTATTACGTATGTTATTATTAAATGCATATGAATGTGTACGCCGTGCATTTACCAAAATAACATTTTTTACAATTTTTGTCTGTCTGTCTGTCTGTCCGTCTGTCTGTCTGTTTCTTTTGGCTAATCTCAGGAACGGCTGGACCCATTTTGACGAGCCTTTCACTGGCAGATAGATGATGTAATAAGGAGTAACTTAGGCTACCTTTATTTTAGAAATTCCCCCGTAGCAATTAAATTCCACGCGAACGAAGTCGCGGGCCTATGCCCGGTTTATACGGGACTAGCTATCTAGTCCCGTATAAACTACGAATCCTGCAGAATCTTCAAGACTTTAGAGTATCAGCTTTATTTGGTGGTCTCCATATTTTCAGTGAAAAGTTGAAGCAATGTTTGTCTTGGCCGGCGTACGTCCTGGCACGGGCGAGGGGTTAACACCCGGCTTAGCTCAGAAGGGCGGAGTTCAGTAAACTTGATCGCTTCTAGCCGAAGGTTCAATTAAACTTCCTTCTGAGGAGCACCGCATATGTGACCCGTTTAAAATACTACTAACTGCTGTAGTTTGTGTTTATTGAGGGTTTATTATTTAACTAACCGCCCTCGCTTCGTTTCGGGAATACTATCCCTTAATACCAAAGATATTATAACTACAGATGTGTTACGTTCATAAGTAACTAAGGATGCGAAAGATGATTACGGAATATACGAGACAGAAAGAGATAGCTACATGAACAGTACGCCAATTGGCCGAAAGTGACTGCTCCACTTATCGCGCGCTAGAGACATATCTACTTCTTTTTTGCTTATAGTTAGTTAGTTAGTAGTTAAGCTTATAGCTTTATTGCGTATAGTATATATTATTGCTTAATACTTTACTTATCTACTTTGTGCTTAATACCATTAAATGTTAATTTAAGTTTACTACAAAGAGAGAATTGCAGTCCAAATTCTGGCGCAATCCCGGTCTAATGTTAATAAATAAATTGTTGCGCGGATTCTTCTATTGACAAATAACGACGTCAATGTCAGAGAGAAAATTTGCGAGCAGGATAGCAGAAATTCATAAATAGAATTTCTGGAATGTTCTCTTGTTTAAATTCATTGTTTAAATTTGGAATATTGCTGTTAGAAATTCGGGGGGTAGATATATGTATAAGGCGAATTGAAGCAAGGATGGGCAGTTCAGTTCCGGAAGCGAGTCCGGAAGGAGGTCAAGAAGAAGAAAAACTAAGCAGAGCAGTAAAGTGAACTGCAGTGAACAGTGTCGTTTCGCAGTCGCAGTGTCACGAGTATTACTTTGTGGTTTCCATAAAACTATCTATTAAATCCGGCCTTATTCCTCTCCTATGCCTTACCCACTCCTGTGACAATATTAAAAACTGCAGTTACAAAGCCATAATATCCAAAGCCAAACTCAGGATCCAATGAAATACCAGGAAGAAGAAGAAAATATAACCAGTGAAAGATTTAAAGTCGGATAATTTTCCAGAGCTAACCCTCTTTGTTAATAAAAAGAATTTAGAAATCAATTTTTGGCTTCCCTCCAGCGAGCGAACGACTGCCGGCCAACCGCGGTGTAGGGAAAATATTTCTATTCGAACTAACTGCAGATATTTATAGGACATAATAGAATAATTATGGAAAGCCTTATGTTTTAAACATGAAACGTTCGCGGCTAGATTTGCTGTGCAGCTTCGTGTGGAGGAATTAACTAGGTTATTCTGATCTTTTATTCACATCTAAAACTAAGGTTAGAAAGTTTTTATCAATTTATATTTCATCATTTTATTTATTAACCGCGCGACGCAAACGAGGATGATGTGTTTGTGTACGTTATTTTGTAGCGAGAGTGTAATTTTGTTGTTGTGTATTGAATGTAATTGTTGTGTATTGCGTCAATGTAGTTGTCATGGGCAGCAGCGGAAGATTGGTGCTGCATGCTCATTTGTGATTTGCTACATGTAGAAAGCAATCGCATAAGTTGATTTTGATGACTCTTACGTCAAAGGATGTATCTTTATCTTACGAGTATAATTTAAGGGATATTGGGGCTGCCTTATACTGATCCCAGTCCCATGGCGGAAGACCAGGGTATCGTAGCGGCGACAGAAGTTGACCACCGTTTGGTGGTAGCCCCTGAAGTCTCCTCTGCGCCGCGCAGTCTGGTACAAAGAAACACACACACACACACACACAGTTGATGACGCTGGCACCTACTGACATATACAAAAAAAATCAGTGGAATTATTTTCGGAACAATAAATAAATGCGACAGTAAACATTATTTACAGGTAGAATTGTCGACGTGACAAAACAATTGGTATTTAATCACGCGAACAATTAACCCATCTGCATTAATATCAAAATTTCATGCAATTTGTAACAATTGAATTATTTCGGGCGGTTAGGCTGCGTTCGCACTCAAGTATTTCTTTCGTTATAATAATATCTTATTGCAAACTTATCAGCCAATTTTGAATGCAGTTTTATTCATTGACGGCCGTTTCTAATATTTGACTAACCATTCGTAAAAAAAGTAAGTCATTCGGTAAAGCAATGAGAAATCGACCGATACAGTTTGTAACTTTTTGACAGTCGTTAGGTAACTTGTCTACTGACAATTTTATTAGAATACACTTTGATACAATTTCGTGAACGGCCGCAAATGTGGTCACCGTCATCTGTGGACATGGAAAATACCACAGAAATCACCAACGTAAGGATTCTGAAGAAAGATTCTTTTACAACTTTTCTAAGAATATGATTTTACAATATCATCGCGGATACTAAACATTTTTAATGTATATGTGTACTCACGATTTTGAATTGTTTTACCGATATTTCGACCCAGTTGCATGGATCATGGTTACGGCGAGACTGCGGTGGCGGGGAAAAGCTTTTGACAGGTGACACTTGACCTACACTAATGACAGATAAGCCTGTCAACTTAATCGCTTTGATTATAAATCACGACACACGATACGTTAACAATATCTTTACGCACTGAACTCTGAACTCTTTTTGATTGAAATAAACTAACTACTCTCAACTCGAGATTTCCTCCAACACTACCAGACCAGCTACTACTATACAATAACCTCTGTGCTCGTCCGAGTGAGGCGCACTCAGCAAGTGCACACACTTGACAGCTTCCATCGAAAAACCAAACGGATGCACTTGTACATTCGCTTCAAATGTACACATAGCGAGTCCTATTCTTAAAACTGTAGAGAAGTTAAAATGCTACGAGGATAGACCACTACACACACTTATATATAATTTTAGACATCACACGCCTTTGATAACTTTATGGAGAACTTAGGTGTGCGGGTTTCCTCATTCGTTGGCAATGCTTACATAATTGTTGGAATAGAGGTGCAACTGTAATTATTATTTTAGTTAGTGCCTGCTCGTTTGTGCACGTTTTGCTCGTGTTTCTCGGTCAGTTTGTCACAGGCGATTTCTCTGAAATATCTGTATGTGGCTACAGGATTTCATGTGCTGAATAGATATGATTTAAATATGTTGGGGTCGGTGCAAGTTTCGAGCTTTGCGAATATAAAATGTTGTAGCCTGGTTGGTACTGGCCCTGCCTGCGAATGAGGACCCCAGGTTCGAAACCCGGTCGGGGCCGAAATATATTTATGTATCACTACATAGTATAAAACAAAGTCGCTTTCTCTGTCCCTATGTATACTTAGATCTTTAAAACTACGCAACTGATTTTGATGAGGTTTTTTTTTAATAGATTCAAGAGGAAAGTTATGTATAATATATTAAAGTTTTGTGTAAATTGGTTTTCCCGAAGCGAAGCGAGGGCGGGTTTACTAACTAGTCAGATAATAAATTGCTTGTTGTAACGGCTTAACCAATTTGAACGCACTTTTCACAGATAATTTATTTTCGTAAACCTAATTAAACACCTTTTCCGGCAGCTGTACTCAGGCATAAGTTCTCCGAAGCGAAGCGAAGGCTACCGCTATCTTGTCTGATTATAAAAAATTCCACGTGAAGGAAACATGAAGTAAAGGAGATAATACGAACTACCGATGGTCCAAATGACATAATTCACAACTTAACCAGTGTGTA
The DNA here is from genome assembly GCA_905404295.2 of Ochlodes sylvanus. Lineage (NCBI taxonomy): Eukaryota > Metazoa > Arthropoda > Insecta > Lepidoptera > Hesperiidae > Ochlodes > Ochlodes sylvanus. Next base: position 1,317,061 of record FR990141.1, on the reverse strand, counting down.
CAACTGTACACTGTACACGTACTAAGTCGGATGTAATCTGTGGAGTACAGTGAATTGATCAACGCTTATCTTAATAATTACTGCTTGTGCTTAGTCAATGTTAGTAGGCCAGCAAACTCTATCCTACGACAGTACGCTATGAGACATTACATGCTTACTAATATTATAAATACGAACTCGTAGTAAGTAACTCTCTCTGTCTGTCTGTTGGTTTGTTTCACGTTTAAGCTACTGAAGTGAAGTGAATTGTACGTACCACCGTGCAATTTTATTTCTACACATTTTAAACACATTTAAATTCCTTCCGCGGACGTGTAAGCTGTGGAACGAACTTCCTTCATCGGTGTTCCCACAGTGCTATGACATTGGGTCCTTCAAGAAGCGGGTCCATCACTTCCTTCGTGGCCGGCGACGCGTTGGTGACGCCCCTGGTGTTGCTAATGTCCATGGGCGACGGTGATCACTTAAAATCAGGTGTCCCGCCTGCTCGTTTGCCTGCTCAGGCTAATAAAAAAAAAAAATTAAAAAATGAGTGTTGTGTTCATTGCTTAATCGCAGCGTTACCGTATTACTAGGGACATCTAGGGGTGGATAGATAGGTTTTAGTATTCTAAACAACTTCGTAGCCTAGTTGGTAGCGACCCAGCCTGCGATGCGAGGTGACCCGCGTTTGATTCCCGTAGCAGACATTTATGTGAGAGATAAGTGTTTGTTCTCAGGTCATGGTATAATGGGTCATAAGTGCCATGCCACCCGCGACACCCGGAATCCTAGTGCGAGGGTATGATATTGTTAGCGTTAATTGATCACATATGGTAGCGGCCACAGCAACACGCATTCTGCAAATATTTCAGTTGTCGACCTCTTCCGTTCAAGAGAGACTTGTGACAGACGGACAGAAATATTAATAGGGTTCCGTTTGGATGATAAACGGAAGCGTATTTAGGAGATTTTTGGGGACGGATCCCCAAAAACCTCACCTCAAAGTTTGCTATTGCTTTATATACCTGAAAAACTTTGAATGCCCGCTGTAACCTGTGACTTTGCCCACACGTTATTGAAGCGCGACACGAACGAATTATAATAATTGTTACATGGAACTTGTTATCGAAGTTATTGATTGATATCAGTTTAATCACTCGCCCATCACACACTCGCCTGTGAGTGCACATACTCACTGCAACATTTATTTCCATTTATGTATTTCACACAAAGCAGTTATAATATTGCGTAGAACATTAGTTGATAGGTTATTAATTATAACCAAATATTTATTCATACAAACCAAACAGTTATTGTTTTTGATGCAAATGATCAATGAAACATGTAATTTATATTATTTGCTGGTGATATTTATTTATTTTTCCATGAAGCTTGTCTGGATAGCTATCATCCTGTTCGGATCAGTCGTCAAAAATGTCACGTCGAGTTACAGTTGGAGGATAGGGAGCTAGAACTTTCTTTCTTTCTTTTTTCTTCCTTCCTTGCCGATTGGTGAAGCCTTTGTTGTAATTGATGACCATGGGTGACCTCTTGTTATCGGTACGTTCACTTGCTCATTTGCTGGATATTTACATAAAAAAAATTAAAGGTTTTAGGAAGAGATTAACACTAGCAGATCATCTATGACCGAATTAGATCAAGACTCTTAATAAAAACTACTAAATGAACTATTACTAACAACAAGTAACAGGATTAACTATCACTAACAGTCCCTGCCGCAGTCGTACCTTCTCACGAATTATCCAACTAACTATAACTTACATCAGAAGCAGCGTCAGTAACTAATGTGCACATGCATTACGCGAGTAATGAAAAACGGTCATTAAATGTTAATTTACCGTAACAGCCGCACCTGCTGGTCCCGCCTCACCATTCTCCTTAGTCCTCAACACAGACAATAATAAGGTTGTCACACTTGACTTTGCGTAGGCTAAACATTTATTTCGTCAGTTACACTTCGACAGAGTTTACAGTTAGAAGATTTTACTTTGCTTGAATTCCAAGTTGCAGCTGCAGGCGTGCCAACATGACAGAAAAGGGTCGCATTCAGAATATGGCGCGGCATGACCGCGGCCTCTGATTTGCAGTGCGCCCGTCAATAAAGGAATCTATAGACGACAAGCCTATACCCGCGGCTTCGCCCGCCAAAAATCCCTAAATATATAACAGTTGATAAAATCAGAGAACTTTCGTACTAAGTTTGCGCCCCCCTTTTACCTCCTTAAGGGATGATTTTCGAAAAAAATTTTAAATATGTTTCATAACTTTCAATGAAATACCTTCATACTGAATTTCATACCTCATTTTTCATACCTAACTATCTGCCCCGGCCGGGAATCAAACCCGGTACGCCTATTTTCGCCGGCACCTTTGACACACCTTTTAGAACTTTAAGGACCGTTCTCAGGTGTGCAGTTTTCATCACCAATTTTTCCTTCACCGAAGCAAGTGGGTACATTCTTATACACACATAATTTATGAAGATTAATGGTGCGTGCAGGATTTGAACCGAGCCCTCTAGTTCGAAAGTTCAACGCTCAAATCACTCGGCTCTTACTGCTTTTGAAAATAACAACTATATAATTGCTTATTTCATTAAATTACTTATTGAATTGAATGAGCAAAAAGATTTAAAAATATATTTAAACTTGTAAGCATTAACAGCTGAGTTGTATGAACGTAATCACGCATTTGTAGTTTTCAGTAATCTCGCTAGAAACATTTCACGTACAATACGTTTTTCCTTCAGGGCCGGCGTTGCACTGGCGACTCTCCCGGTGTTGCTCGTGTCGAGGCGACGATGACCACTTACCATCAGGTGGCTCGTCTGCTTTTACGTCAGCCCTTCAGGCTATTCTTCAGGCTTCAGATCACATGAAAAGCCCTTAACCTTACCAGGCCTGACTTTACAAGGAAAGACTCTAAAAGTACTGACTCTATAAGGCACGACTCTATAAGGCTTGACTCAAAAAGGTCTGTTTCTATAAGTCCTGACTCTATAAATCCTGACACTACATCTTACTTAATATTATGGCCATTTCACTGCCATCGTACAGGCATTCCTCTGAACTTATACTAAGAAATTAATTCCGAAGTCTATGAAAAGTTTCTAAGAAAGTATATAGAATATTTGTTCTGCTAAATATTACGTAGATACGGGTACTTACATAATAAGTCTAATAGAAGGTAGATTGTATTTCTAACTTATAAATACAAAGTTCTTTCGTTCAGTATTCTAAATAATGAAATTCAATGTTCTTCTAACGCAACATCTGCCCAACGCTCTCAATAATTTAGGCAAAGAAAAAGTAAACAAAGAAATCTCATCATCTCATCAGTGATTAATCACGCCACCGCTAAGTATTGAGAGTGGTTTACACTGATCCAGTTGCGAGGCAAGTGGGCCTGTGTAAATGTTGTTTCATCATCCACCTCTGATAAGGGGCCACCCATGTTACACATATTTCTTGATTTTACCCCCCAACCCCGCCCCCTGTCAAAAATGTATGATGCCTGCCCAGGTAAGATGTCAAATTTTTTCGCAATTTTAACAGTTTTGTACTGGAGTTTAACTTTAGTATTTTAGTAATTTTTGTCATGTATGAGCTGTTCGAAAATATCGCAAATTAATTTCTGTGACCAATACTTGTCACCAGTACTAGAGCAATGTAAACTGCCGTATCTGCTTGAGTCCGGCGTGATTCATCTTGCGATACGCGCGTGACAGATTAACTTCGCAATTAAAAGAAAAATTAATGATAAAATGTCACTCGATAGTCGAACAACTGAAACATGTTTGTAACACGCCTTCAAAATAAAATATAAAAATCAAAATAAATACATATTAAATCAATAAATAACCCGTATACGACCCACTACAGGTCGTTAATGTGATTATAATGAAACGCTCTGACATACAATCAGACAATTGTTAGTATCATGAAATAAATGAATTCGTAAAATATTATTCTAAAACGTAATGCTTATTATTATAGTTATTTAAGCTTACCTTACTTAATGCTAATCTGAATATTACAAGTCGAGTTAAGTTGTTATAAGTGATCCAGTAGTGCTATTGACTTTCGGTCATAATTTTGGAATGACATAGATGGCGCCACTGTTTCGATAATATAAATGCATTCGGCATTGGTAATGTCGGGCATGCCTGTTGTTCAAAAATTGTACGCAAGAGAAAATAAATTGGATTCAAGCAAGAGGTATACATGTAGCACCAGGCAGGCTTCGCGGAAAGATATTAATAATTCTAAAAGTCAAACTGAACTAATTTATTTCATTTAGATATTTATAATTACTAGTTTCTCAAAGGTGCCATATTAAATATTGAATTTTAAATTATTTAAATTTTAATAATTTAAAATTCTTAGGGGAGAAAAAACGGCGAAACAAACTCCAAAGTTTTTTCTACGTAACCTAATTACTACGTAACATCATTAATAGATAACATTATTACTACATAACAAACATACTACTTCTATGTAACATAACATTAATTGCTGTTGTTTGCCTGCTATAGAGTTGAATTGTATACTTGTAGGTACTTACACGGTTACACCTGTAAAATATGTCCATGTCAGTAGGAATCTAGGAACATCATTAAGCTATGCTGCGGAATGCCAGGGCAAAGACATCACCTCACATCGAGACAACGACCAACCAAGGTATGACGTCAGTGCGGCCGGGGACGTATTTTAGCTTTTAGGGAAAGTAAGTGAGGAAGTGAGGAAAATAATGACATAAATTAAAAAGCTGAATTTAGTTACATTTTAATTATAATATATTTTTTTATTTTTTTTCTGTCAGTATGTATCTGTGTGCATATCGAGTAGGTCTGAGAATCGACCAACATCTATTTTTCATACCCCTAAGTGTTAAGGGTGGCTCGCCCTAAATTTCTTTTTTTCATTTTTTGGTAAACATTTTTTTGGTTATTTTTTAATGGTGTGGGATAAAAAAATACACATAATTCCAAATTTTCACTTCCCTACCCCCACCCCTCTTTAAATCGCGCTTTAATCATTCACAATCTATATGGCGGAACAAAGTTCGCGGGGTCAGCTAGTTTATTTATAAAAAGCTACACCCTCTTTACAAATCGCTCCCACTAGCGCCGCTCAGGGCGCTCGGCTGTGCGACTCAGATAGTATCCGTATTATTCACGGTGGATAATGCGTTCAGTAAAACTTACATAAAACTACGCGTGTGCTGGCCCTTTTTATTTCAAGCGAACGTGCGATCTGGGGCTCACGGGCTCCATTGAACGGGACGTCACGGTGTTTTAATCGTGAGGTCATATGATTAATAGGGCTCCGTACCCAAAGGGTGAGAAACGGAACCATATGAATATGAATTATACATATATGTCCTATATAATATAGTACCACTCATCGTGTTTTTCTGTTTGCCCAATGGTTAGGTGGTAGAGAATGCAATTAGTATTAGGCTCGCCGTTTGTACCGTAATATTTTATATTGGGCAATATGCCCTGTCTGCCACAAGACTATCTCTTGTGTGTTACTATGGCTGCCATCAGAACAAATTATAAAAAAGTTACATCCCGACGGGGGTTTCTAACCTTTTTTATTGGTTCCTCAAGTGACGCCCCTGAGCCCTAAGAACGGATTTTTTGAAATTGACGGGCGAAGCCGCGGGGAGAAAGCTAGTTACTTATAAATACATACTTATCAATACATTTAGTCGTCTATTAGAATTGCCATGCCTGGCAAATCCTGAGAGTAGTACCAAGTTATGCTTGTCATAAAATTGCATTTACATCGGTACTAAAGCAATATGTAAAATTTCAAGTCCGTAGATTATGAGGAAGTAATTTAGCTTGCAAGATTTGTAGGCATGGCATGATTCACAAGTAACCGTGAAAAATCGCGTGAATAACTTTTTCACGTGTCACGAACGTTCCCTGCCGTGACGTAGTCGGTTAAAAATCCCGCAGTTACTTTTCGGCTACCTTAGCTACCTTTGGATATTTCGCAAAGTTCACGCCATAGATTATTCACGCATCGTATCGTAGATCAGTCGGATATTTTTATCATCGTATTTCGTCGTAGCGTAGACTCACGGTCACGACGACGTCAGAAAGAGCGAAAGAGGAAGGACGAATATTGAAATGCCTAAATACAGTCGTGTTAGAAAGAGCAAAATATAATTTACTGATTCGTCGTTAACGTTATACGAATGGGTTTGAATACTTTGCTTAGGCGAATGTTTAAAAATAAACTTTATGCTTAGTTGCCTAAAGTATTATCTTCTTTGCGATGGTTTGTAGCACATCGTAAAAATATTTGTTTGTTTCGAACGAAATATCAAGTTATTATTTATTCAAAGAGTAGAAGGTGTGACATTAGAACATTGTGAAAAAAATCACTGTTCCTTAAATTTAACGTGAAATTTAACGCGAAGTGAAAGTTATTTAAAAGTAACTGTATTTTCCATGCCTAAAGATTTGACCCGCACAAAAACATTGCAAGTTAAATAAAGGTCTATAAAAACCAATAATTACCGTAGCAATGGAAACAGGCCCGGTCCGGCCCGAATTTGACATGTGCGAGGTTATTTCGCGGGTTTTTACGACGTACAGTTGTAGCGGTCACATCTCTAGTTCGGACGGGAAATTACGTCCAGGTCGACACAAGTCGCCTACTTACTAAAAGGTAATGTTTTGTTTGTTTAAATACATCTGGAAGTAACAAGGGATTAAATTAAATAGTTATTACTTTATGTAAGTTTGTGTGCATCTCATGTTGTTTGAATGTGTACGTGTCGTTATATCCCGCGCTATTTTGTAATACGAATCAAACTGTGTTTTTATATAAAATCATTTACCGGTTCTTCTTCTCCATTAATAAGTATAGTAACATCTCAGAGCGCAGATGTAAGTTATTTTACCAAAGCTAAGTAAACTATCAAAGTTAACATCACAATATGCGGTTTAGACTATTTATACCTACTTGCCAGTTCGAAAGCGGAGCCAATTTAAAGATAACAGACTAGTACCAAAAAATCGACTCATGAACGTCATAAGCGACGCTGGTTTTTACATAAAAGTTTGGTTTAAAATAATAAGAAAATACATAAGTATTTTAAAATCATAATTATTAAACGCCAACACACTCATACCCTCGCACACAAGTATCACATTAATAACACTAATTTATCGAGAGAAACATTTAGCTGTCACATAAATATCCCCCAACTGAGAATCGAACCCCTACCAACTAGGCTACGGTTGTATATCAACGCATAGATATAATTATGACCTATATCAGTTTACATTATATTAAATGTGGTTCGTTAGATGAACAGCACTGTCAGAGTACGCATTGGGTAAGCCGTCAAAGGATTTCGTTGTGAGTGGAAATCCATTGGCGATCCAATTCGGATAGGGGATGTCTGAGTACACAGTTAGATCGGACATGAACTGTCCAAAGTTCTATCCGTTTACAACTTAAGTTTAGGACCTTTAGGTTCTGTTCTTTATCCGTCTTTAAAAAAGTACTTACTTAATGAAATGTTTGAAGTCCGTGCCAAGTCCGATGTATGCAATAATACTTAGAGATTTAAGCATCTTAGTTAATTAGAGAATACTAATAAATAATAATTAATTAAGTAAGAATATTCTTTAAGTTTTTCTTTGTTTCTCTTAAAAATTAAAAGCTTGGCACCGACTACAATCATTCATTGTCATATTATTATAAATTTTTATGTTTCATTTAAAATTTAAATTAACAATAATAGTAAACGCTTCTTCTTCAAGAATATGTAAACGTGTGTTTTTATGATCGTATACCGCCTTGCACGAAACTTCGGCTAGATAATGAACCAAATATTAGTCGAATGTCTAAACGAGTCGTTACCCTTTCTTTATCTAGCAGTTATTTTTTTTTGTCATTTTATTTGAAGTCGGTTCAACTTTTTATTGCCTGATCCTTTTAGTGGGATTAGCTTCCAGCTAAAGTCCAGATAGTGTTGCAAAAGACAACGAAAACTATAGTAATCAGCTTAGTTAAATAAAGGTTTAGATAAAACTTGTGTTTGAGTTTGTAATGAAGCGTACTCGTATTCTCGGAGTAAGGTCACTCGTAATTAAACAGCTTGGCTGCCAAATGGTGCTATATTTTATATAGTTAATTAACTTTACAAAAACTAGTCGGAATAATAACGTAAAAATTATAATTATTCCTTTTAAAGTATTATTAGCCTAGCTACTTGCCCAATAGATCTGAGCCCGAAACAATATTGAAAACTAAAAGAAAAAAAATCTGTTTGCCTAGGGTTGTCGAAAGTTCTATGTTCCGTTAGGATATATTATTTATTCTGTAGTTCCGTGAGGAATACAAGTGTGTAGGTCCATCTTTTACTGATTGGAGAGCTAACTCAGAACTTAAGTAGGTATGTTAAAATATTTTTATCCTATGGTCAACCTACTTTTATACCTAAATAAATTATACCTTATAAAATTGCAAAGAATTAAAGGGTTTTATGGCTTGATATTATAAAGAGTTTATGAATATAAAAAAGTTTTCTTTTTAATTTTGTTTTCTACCAAAGGTTATAAACATTTTTCGTTTGGTTTACAGTTTTTTCGACAATTTTCACAAAAAATATACATATTGTGATATTTTTTCTTAATAATAAAATTGTTATTCGTTCTGTGATCAATACATTATTATAAATAAATTTAATTTTAGGAAATACTTTTAATCATGGCTTTGCTGTATAAGCTTAAAAAATATTTTATATAAAAATAACATTGGTCTAAAATTTTTAGGGAATTAATGTATTATAGCTAAAATACAATGCTTATTTTTAATTAAAAAATAACAATTTTTATTATTATTAAACCTAGAAATGTACAGCCATTTTGGAACATAAAGAAAGTCTTTATATTCCAAAGTAAAACTAATTAAAATAGTAAACAGAAAAGTTTGAGACGAATTTTAATATCAAAAACACCGTTTGCAAATGGACGACGTACACTGTTCGTTCGAATTACAAATCCGCTGGCGACGAGTGTTCTTACTTTAAAATAATGTTTTAAAAATGAAATTCCGAATTCCAAATTTGAAATTCACCTCCTCGACTCATATTAACATAAACAGCGCTTCGGTTGAAATCCGTTCTGTTGGATTAAAACCTCTTTGAAAGAGTTATTCGGATTTCTGGCAGATTTTTTGCAACTGGACGGTACTTGGTAGGTTATTTCATTCTGTCAATGGCTTTTAAATGCTTTTTATGAATATCTGGAATTACAAAAGCTGGCATCGTTTAAGAAACCTAGACATTGACCACTACGTTTTAAGAGCTTGTTTCCCTTACCCACTTGATAATGGTCTGTTTGCTGGGCGTAACCAGTACCTTTTCTACTAAACAAGACTAAAATAAATTTCAAAATATGACGAAGTATTTTGTGATAGCGAAAGTTTTTTTTATTAAATTTACCTCTACAATTTAAAAAATTTAATAGACCGTAGCATTCTTTGTTTATTTAATCTATAGACTATCGCAGCACAGATTCACAAGATTAAACTTGATAGACCGTGGACATTTAAACATCAATTTTTCTCGCGCTGTGAGAAACGGTGCCGCCATCAGTTACCGTTGTCGACGTATCGCGTGTTTATATTAACGGCTGGGAAGGAGATGGGTTATTTTGGGTTTTTATTTGAATTACGGCCTATGGGGTAAACTGTCTTGTAACTTGGATTCATTTGGACCCATAGTTAAATAGATACATTTGGTAGCATTTGGACTGCAAAAAACCATTTTTCTTCTTCTCAAACGTTAAGTCAATTAATTTTGTTTCCACTTGGTGTCCCATACCAATTTTATTTTTTAAACATACATTGATAATATTATCCAATAAACAGAGTAGCATTGTATCCAGAGGTTTACATAATAACCCCCCACGCAAAAAGGCGGGTGTTTTAAGTTTGACTTGTCTGTGTGTGTATCTGTGTATCTGTGCAAATGGCTGTGGCATCGTACTTAGCACCTAAAGGAATGGACATGGTTCCTAATTTTAATTTATGAAGACATTTGTGGATCATAAGCTCATTACAGATTTACTTAGTCGGGGAGTTTTTAATGTACCTAAGTATCTTACGTATAATAAATATATTATTATTATCTGTGGGCAGTTTCCAACCATTTCGTCTATGGGTCAGTGCCTTATTTAAATTTAAATGCGACTTTTACGTCAGCTCCTAAAACAACGGATGGAGTTGAAATTGCTTGGACATTTAAAGCATCAATTTTTCGCGCGCCCTGAAAAATGGCTGCCCCATTATTTACCGTTGTCTACGGAAAACGCGTTTTATATCAACTTGGTGAAGTCATCAGTTAACATGTTCTAAATTTAAACAGAGTTTTATTTTTTTTGTGAAGGAAAATAAGAAAATAAATGTCTAGGCAAAGATATTTTTTTCTATAATATCATTGTTTCTAGTACAGGCGAGTAGAAAGGTAAGTACAGAACAGGTAAGTAGAGTTAAGAGAAATGTAGGAAAGAAACTAGGTAGTAAGAATTTTCAACACCTGGAAATATTGTCAGGAAACTTATCCATCCATCTATTCTATTATTTCTACTGAGAAGAACCAGTAAGAAAGTTTATAACGATTGTCTAACGTGCCTATAGAAGTTTTCATCTAACAGATTAATAATAGAAATCGGGTCGAGAACGAGGGGCAAACATTTTTGATCTATGCAGCAGAATCGAGAAGATTTACTGCCACGTTGTGACTGCGGCGATCCATCAGGAGTGGACGGCTAGAGCGCTGCACAGCTGGACGGCAGGACGGCTGCAGCTATTGAAACGGAGATTATTTTTGCCAACGATTTGCTTAGCAAGATTTGTGATGGGAACTAATTGCTGCGGGTTTTGTTTTTGATTACAATATCAGTCACAATTGGGTTCAAGCCAAGCAGAACGAATCATTTTTCAAATATAGGAACTGGTCATTAGGGTCGACACAATGTCGAGCTATGAGCGCTTCTATATAGCGTATAGGTATTGAGTTAGATGTACCTACGTTTGCATTAAACAAGGTAATAATACTATAATATATTAAAAATAGTATATGTTGTAGGAATCATTACATTGTGGTACGTTAGTGCTCAGTCCATTCAGGTATAAATATTTAGTCAAAGGTATCAACACATCAAGCGGACCACGCTTTGTTGACGGAAAGCGCGACCACATTCAGTGAATGCGTGGATCGATGAATTGTATCAGATACGGTATACTAATACTACAATAAATAAATTACTACTAAGTCTTCATCATCGCAACTCATATCTGTCCTACTGCTGGGGATAAGTCCACCACGCTCGCCAAGTGCGGATTGGCGGACTTCACACATCTTTGAGAACATTATAGAGAACTCTCAGATGTGCAGGTTTCCTCACGATGTTTTCCTTCACCGAAGTGATAATTCAATTCTAATTTAATACGTAGTAGAGCCTAGAGATCGCCCTCGTTAGTACTACCGCCCGCCACAGTACTTAGTACTATTTCTACCGTATAGTAATTGTTGTAACAGCAATTGCGTTCCGGTTAAAACGGTATTAACACATCAGTCTGTGACCGTATTAAAACGAGACTCTTACTAATAATTACTAACTGGACTATTACTAACAACAACTAACAGTACCAGCTATCACTAACAGACCCTGTCGCAGTCCGCACACTTACTAACAAACTAACCAACGTGAACCGGATTAACTATCCTAGTCCCCATTTGAGTTCTGTTCCAGGTCGGTCAAAGTTGCCGTGGGCGGTAGCGGAAAGGTGTTGCTGAATTCTTCTGTTGTGTTGCTTTCACATATATGTAGATAGATAATACCTTGTCCAGATAATTCATGGATGCGTGGGGCGGCGCGCGTTGGTCCGTTGTCAAAGGATGCCCGTTACGTGTATTGACGGACCGACAATTTGCGGGCCGTGAAAGGATATTTGGAATAGGACTGCATGAGAAAAATCACGGCAAAGTTTGCTTTTATGATAATTTGTCGAGGAATATTTTTTGGGCTCCGTGGGAAAATTAAGCTTTTACGGGGTCAATACACAAATTAGGTAAGTTTGTACCGGCCGGGAATTGAACTTAAAAATTTTGAACCGACAATCAACATACTATTCTCTTATATTTATAAAATTCTCGTTTTATTAAATGTATAAACTCGTCCGTTACTGAGTGACTGACAGACAACACACAGCCGAAACGACTGACCGCAAGAAGCTGAAATTTGGCATGTATGTTCTACGGACTAAAAATAATTATTACAAACAATCAATCATCACCATTAGTATACCATTAGTATACAGTAATACACTCGCAGGGTTGTTAATCCCAATCCATTAGGCAAGCTCGACCGCAGACCTGATGCGGGAGCAAGCGGGATGATAACACTACTCAGAGATATGTTTAACGAATCTGCTAAGCTGGTGTTGCGTGGTGGCTGGTAGAGTGAGGAGTGGTAGTGCAGAGGAATATTGAGGAAGTACATAAGAATGTCGAGGACAATAAGTTCCGTAGTGAATGATTAAACACGAAAGATAAAATTAACACACACCCGCAGTCATACACAAACATGTAGTGCGAGAGAAAAATATAATAATCTGATCAGAAATTGCAAGAACAAATACAACAGAAATAATAGAAGATGATACTTAATTGATCTAAATAAAGCAATTTTATTGCATTTCAGTTAATTCTTAAACCAATAGGACCTGGGTGTCTTATCCCCGTAGCAACTTAAATTTGATTTGGTTTTTGATCCAAATTTGCTTTTAGTTATTTCTTGATTTTCAAAACAAGTTGTAAAATATCGTATCGTAGTACGTACCTACTATATTTATTGATTAGTCCAAATAGTCTTAAGTGAGGAAAATACAAAATGTTTTGAAAAATCTTTACCCTCTGCGAATAGTCAAAGCACTTATATTATAACAGACAATCTCTTCGCATACCAGTATATCAGAAGATCCTATCCCTATCGGAATTAAGCTTTTCCAATTTCCCTATTCCGTTATCCTATCAGACCAATACGTAACATGTAAGCATGTAGGTATAACAAAATGGTATTACCTTGGTAAAATGAAACGCGAAGCAATTATATTAGAAAAGCGCACATGAACGATCCCGAAATCGGCTTAGGCGGCACAAATAGTTTGTGTTAGACTAAGCGTGGAAACATACGGGATTCAATCGCGATTATTGTTGCTGACAAACTGTATGTGTGTAGTGTGGTAGTTAGGTTAAGTTTACAGTGACAGCCCAGTGCACTGTATTTCGAGTCGAACAAGCTAGCTAGACAAAAGTCATTGTTGAATTTCCCGGAATTTTATATCTGAGCCCCTAACCAATACCCCAACTATCCCAAATCCAAGAATTATTTTGCCCTAATGTCAACCACTAATTAGATAATTAGGGCAGTATACAAAGAAACGGTGAAAAAGTTACAAATCAGTTGCATTTTTGCGATTACCGAAGTAACATTAATGTCAGTGAGTTTTAAGTTTTTTGAATAATATTAGTGATGGATCTTCAAGTTAAAGGTATGTACTTTTTATTTATAATTAATATATAAGTATATTTATCCCCAGTTTTTTTATAACACCTCAACTTTAAAAAGATATGCAGTTTTTTGACGGTTATTTGTTTTCATTGGACTAGAAAGTACTTGTACCCTCTTGTACCCGGGCTGGAAATTATATATGTCATAGCCATATATGTTAGCTTTCAATTGATGCCCATTTTAGCTTGCACACTCGAGTACAACTTTGTTTTTTTTGTCTGTTTTCGAATTTGAATTCTCGGTTTCGTAAACCGAGTTTTTCTATGAATGGCAGAAACATAACCGTATTAGTAGACTCTATGACTTTCTATCACTGAAAAATGATTTTGGAAATATTACGGATGAATCTGCGAGAGAAATTAAAATGAAAATTTCAAAAATATCATCGATTTTAGTAGAAAAATGGCAAAATTCTGCGAGGAACCGCGATCGCTTCCTGACTAAGAACTCTGAGTGGTTGGCTGGTTATTTTAGGTTCAAAGTATCCGTCCACTACTCAGTACCATCAACATTAGGAAGAACTTCGATTCCTGGGCGTCCATCAAAGGATATGATAGGATGAGGCTGGTGACAAAACGAAAAGGAGGCGCGTGGATGACGTTCACGGGATGTTAACCAGTTGGTCAATGTTTATTATGATAAGCAGCTGAATTATCGGCGCGATTGTTCGGACATCGGAACTTGGCTTCAGTGATCAGTGAAGCCAGTCAGTGTCAAGTGATGACAAGAAGTGTCGGTGTTCACGAAAAACCAAGATGTTTGTTAAAAGAGGAGGCTTTAGCGTAATATGTAGACGCCAAATCTACAAGCCACTCTTATAAACAAGAAAATTGAGCATCAAAGATTCCGAGAGCACAATACTCGAAAACACTCACGTACTGCCACGAATAGAGATTAACTTAATAAATTACTAATCACGTCTGATCCTGTAATTAATAGTATAGAGAATCTCTCAAAAAGCCTACGAGTAAACTTCCTTCTGAAGTTTTAGAATTAATAATTCCCCCTACTGTAAATATAAAGTCTAGTGTAAGTGTTAGTTGCCAAAATGTCAGTTTGTCAAACTATGATGTACAAGATTCACCAGACGAAGAATTTAGTGAGGTAGGATAAATAAGAGCTGTAAATATGTTGAACTAATTTACCTATTTCTAAGCTGTGTATCATACTAACTTTATTATAAGTTGTAAATATAAGAATTTGGTAAATATTAAGTAAGTTTTGTCTCCTTGTTATTTAAGTAAGAAAACATTGTTAACAGGTAAATAATGATGTCCCACCGTGAATTCGTAGCTACGTCATTAATTTTAAAGTATTTTATGACTGTTGTTAATCTGTTTTCTATTGTTATTTTTTTAAGTATCTCAATTATAAAAAATATCTATTGTTAATTTTTAATTTCTTGGAACCCGTGATCCTACCGTCCTTTTTTTTAGTTTATTTTGCACTTAAACTTACATAAAACATCATCAGAAAGCCGTACCAAGCAAATAAACCCAATAAATAATTTTGTCTAGCTAGCTTGTTCTATTCGAACCACTGTGCAGTGGTTTGAACTTTAGACTCTCGAACCGAGGGGGCCCGGGTTCAAATCCTGCACGCACCTCTAATAATTTTCAAACATTATGTGCATATCAGAATTTAATTAAAAAAACATCGTGAAAAACCTGCGCATCTGAGATTTCTCCATAATGTTCTCAAAGGAGTGTGAAGTTCGCCAATTTGACTCTCTATTTACAAACCAGATTTTTTTATAGACTGAAGGGCTGCCATAAAAGCAGACGAGCCACCTGATGGTAAGTGGTCATCGTCGCCTCGACACGAGCAACACCAGGGGAGCCGCCAGTTCAACGCCGGCCCTGAAGGAGAACTCTTTTTACAACTTTTTTGAAGAACCCCATGTCATAGCGCTCTGGGAGTACCTAAGAAGGAAGTATATAATAAATACAGAGGACGTCAATTTCTGACAAATCTCCCCGTACATCCCCAAAGCCAATGACGAATACGTAGTCCGCAACCCGTAAATTCGGGCAGCGCCTCGGCTGAATGAATTGTAACCGATAATTTACTACCGCGGGGTGTGGTCGGCGGGGTTGATACATTGTTAGCGAGTGTACATGTGTAGTTACTAGCGCGAGCTGCGAGCGGAACCCTTGTTGTACATTCATAGAAAAAACTCTTTTGGGACGCCAGTTTTCAGTATTCATTTTCAATCATTAGTGATACGAGAAATTGATACGTTATTGGTGTATAATATGACTGCGTTGATGTTGGATGCGTTAATTAACAATAATTAACGTTACACACATAGCCACACGCGAGGATTTCCTGTGTCGTGGGTGCCATGGAAAACCCTGACCGAGACCGAGAACATTTTCAACATTAAAAGCCGAATTATTTGTTATATAGTCACCGTTATCATAAATACCACCAAGCTTTACGAGCGAGGTTCGGACCACAGATAAAGTTTTGTAAGGCGCCTCCTCGCCAAGAGCATTAACCTGTGACGTAAGAAACCAAGATTAGAGTTTGAGAATGACGTTGCAATAACCTTCACTGACTGAGAAGCATTCTCCTGTCTCAAAACAATCCAAGATTTGAATTTGAGCATAACGATACTGCCCAATGACTAATGCATTGATGTTACAAATGCTCGGATCTGAGTTGACACATTACAGGCGAATACTTCCTGTGAGCGGGCGCCTTGATGTTGTATCTTGTCGTTACAGTTTGCGCACTGTAATTCTCGGTTCTCTCGGATGTAATGCTCGAACCTGAGGTGGAACATTACAGATGAATGCTCCCGATGAGGCAGCGCCTTTACACCCGAATAAATAATTTGCTTTTCTCATGCTTCCTAATAACCTTCACCTTGTATTTCGGGACGAGGTGTGGTGGAAATGGAGACATTTACAAATTAACATGACAGTAGTACTTTTAAGCAAACAAGTAGTAATTTATCTGTGCTCAGATAAATTTAACTATGCTCAGATAGTACATAGTAGCCCCGCCGGCTTGCGTCGATGTAGTGATCGACAAAGTTCAGCAACAGCGGGTGATCATAGGTGGATGGGTGACCGCTAGTGGCCTTCTTGAGCGCTTCCATGCGTCGTAGGGCAGGTAAAACCGTTGGATCCGGTGTATTACATACATGATAAAAATTGGAGGTACGTGCTGGAATTAAACTCGATTAATCATCCGAAGGATAGATCCTCCTTAATCCGAAGGTCTCCTTCAAACCTTTATGCTGTCACAGCTTGTCAAACAATACCTATATATTGTATTGTATTCTGTAGCTCTGTCATTGAAACAAAGTCGCGTCGAATAGACTACCCGTAATCTATCCCAGTAGAGTACCGACCGCGACTAATATTTCATAAATCCTTAAACCCATTTCGGAGGATGAATCCTTGAAAAAAACAGCGACATACGCAGACGCAACCCAGACATATTACTCCGCGATTTATTGAGTTTTAGGGTTCTGTAGTTCAAAAAGGAATTGTTATCTAACAACTGACATGTGACAAGTATGGAATTTATTCAAAGTAATACGTCACTTGTATAATTAAACAGAAACGTCCCTGAAAACCGACTGGTTTCGAAAATTACAGTAGAAAATTACATATTGGTTTGTTTGGAAAAATGTTCTTGTATCAGCCAACATCATGGACTACGTAAAACTTCTAATTAAATCGTTAACATTAAAAAATATACATCTTAGCTGATGTAGTTGTTATAAATTTTTTTTTACGATATGATGATGATGATGATGATGATGATAGGCGACGGTAACCACTTACCATCAGGTGGGCCGTATGCCTGTTTGCCCGTCTCTCATAAAAAAAATATCAAGGTACTAGTAGTAATCAGTGCTGGCACGGGTCTCTTTTTGGAATGTGAGGGGTACTGGCCATCACACACCAGCACCACACTGCGCGGATTTGCAAACTTCACACGCTTTTGATTATGGAGAACTCTCAGGTGTGCTGCTTTCCTCACGATGTTTCCTGCACCGAATCAAGAGTTTAAAAAAGATAATTATCTGCTACTACGCACTAAATTTTTGAAACTTAGTGGTACATGATGAAAAGGCCCTATCTGGACTGCAACGTTCATACCATAACCTATCACTGCTATGTGGGAATACTAGTGTTTAATAAACTTAGTGAATTAATACACTGAATTATCACGCCAATAACTGCTACACAAGGGTTATTAAACGATTTAATTATCATTAATTATCACCTGAAAGGCATCGCTGGCTGCCAATTACCGAGCGTCCATTATCCAGGTGAAAACTAATATAGTAGGGCAGTAGGCTTTGATTTTAATTACGACAATTCAAACAATGAGACCCGCCGCCATTGAGACTCCGCGCCGTCTCTCTTTCACCACTCCAATTCTCCATTGTCTCCTTTGATATTCCCTTTTCTGTGTTTTAGGGTACCGTTTCAGCAGGATAGATAGAACCTTACAATTCGAATTTTGATAAGTGACTCGTGTTTCTGAAAGCGGGCGGTAGACCCTTAAGTCTTTTATTCATGGGACAATAATCTATAAGATATTTTGTTTTAAACATTGTTAGGATCTACTCTGTGGCTTATTAAGTTGATGGTCATAATTTGAGCGGATTTTGGGTATAGGAGGGTTTTTTGTCTAAGTACAATTATTTTAACATTGATATTTTTTTAGCTCTAGCCTAAATTACGTTTTAAAATATTGTAAGCTACAATAAAAATGAGGCGCAATTATGTACATTTTTTACGTATTTTAAATAGCAAATCAGAACACACCACCCTTTTGCTGCCGCTGCCGCCCATGACAACTGTGACCAACCCTGAACAAGTCTAATTCTTTAACAGAAGGCGTTATTAATGTTCCTTGGTCTGTTCTTTGATAGGTATGAGAACAGGGGCAGACTTTGAGTGATAGTTAATTCTGTTAGTTGTTGTTAGTGATAGTCTAGTTAGTAGTGATTGTTAATAAGACTGAAGTTCTAGTCCAGTCACATGAGTTGCTACACTTGAGGACTAAATACTTATTTGTCTAGACTAGATCGTAATTATAATAGAGGACAATTGTGTCCGACAAAAAGGAAAAACAACTGATAGATTGATTCACTTCAGTTTATTATTGGTACCTATTTCTTCTCTGACTCTGAGACCTATTGACCTTGACACTGAGACTGAATTCGGTAATCACGATCCATTCGGAAAATGTCCTTGAAAACATCAGTTAACACATCTGGAGCACGTGGATTTTTCCATTTACGAATTGTATAATCAAATAAAACATACCTACGGAACACGAACCGCATAAATAGTGGTCGCTTGACAGATTATTTGTGTGATTGCTAAGACTGTGGTCCCGGTAAAATCTTTTTGCTTATCTTGCTCAGATTTCCTTCTGTAATGCCATTTGTATCACAATACCATTTCGCCGCCACCTAAATGTATTGCAGCTCTATTATATTAGTTGAGTTGAAAAATCTTAACACTCCGGTACTTTCTCTCAGCGCTGCAGTTACATTGTCATTACAATTTGCGATATTAAAGTATTGTTGGTATAAACAAATTTGCAAAGATTTTTCCAAGTTTATTTTAGGATGTACTAGGTTCCGTTAGTAATTAGGTTAGTCATGGTAATATTGGTAATACGCACATATTTTTTTTAAATCTAATATTGGTAAGTATCGGTGACATACACCGGTTAAACTTACTAAGAAATAAATATATCTTAGTAATGTTAATATTACCTATTAATAATATTACCACTAAAGGTTACTTCAGGGTCCGGACCCAGTCTTTTCCTATTCGACTTTGTTGCTCATGTGTGCGATCACTGAGCTTATTCAATAGGTTGACGATGTTAGTTTAAAACCCGGCGAACTGACTTCTTTGTTGGCAGTTTGCCAGAGCCAAACAATGTGTTATATTTTATACAAATATCTATTGGTTTAGCTGGGTAGGACATGAGATGTTCTTATTTACAATTGATTCAGTAAGTATATTCAAATCATTTATTTCGTTATAGGAACTTACAGCTCACTTAACGAAAGTCAAAATTTAGCAAAACATTAACAATTTTAATAATAATATTCATATTCAATTAGGTACACTACATTCAATTGCCTTAAAATTAATTACTGATTTCAATCAGTCACTAAGCTAATTCAAAATGACACATCATACCGTTATTATATAATCTTAACGGATCTTAAACTCTGATAAATATAAAACCATCAGGTGCGCAGGATTCCTCACGACAATTCACCGAAGCAACCACCACCCTAATTAATCTCAGGTAATACACCAACCAGCGTCAGTCAATACAACGGGGACAATATCAGCATAATTTGGGAGATTACAACAGTTGAAGTAAACAGTGAGATGTGAGCGTCCGCCGTCCGCCGTATCTCAGCGGGGTAATGAGTCGCGAACAACGAGGCAGATCATAGCCGACCGGGCCACATTATCCCTGTAATCTGCGCACATCGATTTAGCTTTGTTCATTTGTTACTGTTTATTTTAGTAATTAGTTAGTTTTGTTCTAGGCCTTTGTTAGGTAATTCAATTGATTAAAATGCTGTTTCATGTTCGTTAAGTTTTGGTAGAAACTCATTTTATACACATAATAATGACATTTTAGGTTATTTCTTTTTTAAATCTATGCAACCATTAGTTTGCGTGTGACAATAATACGTAAGATCAATAGGCTACGCTGCTCCAGTGACAATATGGAAGATGTAATGTGGAAAATAAAGTTAATTAAAGGTAAACATTGAAGCGTATAACGCGCTTAACCGTATTGAAGCACTCTAAACGTGCACAGCATTTCAATGTTGTTGTTTTTGTCCCACTAGCAGCAGTAGCGGTCAGCCGTCAAATGTTGTTGCTCTCGATCCGAGGTCCACAGCCACTTTACTCACGTATTTGTGTGGACGTAACTCTGTTGCAACTGTTTATTATTTTACCAAAACTGGTGCATTTTAATGTTAGCCTTCATAAGTTTGTTTTGTTTTTATGCGTGTGTATGATGTGAATTTAAAGTACAAGGCTGATAAAGAAGCTAACCACTCTAACCAGCCACCGGGTTGTAAGTGACCACCGTCACCATGTATGTAGATCAGTAACAACAGAGGGTGTTACAATCGTGTTGCCGGCCTCAAAGAGAGCGTTGGGCCCCGTCCACTGCCAGCCTAGCCAACGATAATTCGAGATTGAACTGAGCAACAATAGACTAGGCTCGTCTGTTCGTGTGTCAGTTATATTTGTGTACCAAAAAATGTCACCATTTTAATAACGCCGAGGACAGAACATCGTAGAGAAGTATAGTGCACTGAGTGACCAACACTTCAAGCTAGACACGACCTTCAGCAATGGAGACACTGATTAAGAAGAAGAAATTAAATACTGTGAATTTAAATACTGTGAATTTATATTTAATCTTGACTTTTTAAATTACAGAACGATTAGGGATTGAATCATTTCCCTATGCCAATTTTGTAATAACTGCGTGCATAAGGTACTATGCCAGCTTAATACGAGCTCATTATGTGGGTATTGAGTTATGACATTGCCTGCAAAACGAGTCGGTCCCAGTTTCGAATCCCGGCCGGTATTTTCTTTAGGTAGCAGTCCTTAAGCCATGAAGGCTTTCGGCGGCGTAAACAATTCCGACACTTGGTCAAGTCCCGCCATCAATCCGCACTGGAGCAGCGTGGTGGAGTATGGCTCTAAGCCTCCTCAGGTATAGAAAAAGACCCGTGTAGTAGTGGGCCATTATTGATTGAAGCGAACATAAAAAAGACACCAAGAATACGTTAACCAACGAAAAGTTCGAAGTTGTAGACTCGTGTGTGTTAGCAAACATGACGGAGCTAAGCTACCAGTTTTCAATTAAACTTGGCAGTGAAGACTCCAAGCGGCATTTCGGCGGAGAACTAACAGCTCCGGGCTTCGAAGATGATTAAAGTATGTTCGGGACCGTTCAACTTCGGTTTGTCGTGCGGCCATACACAAACGTGAAAATTACGCATATTCCACTGCCAGCCTAGCCAACGATAATTCCTTCTAGATTGAACTGAGCAACAATAGACTATAGACTAGGCTCGTCTTGTGGCATGAAAATGCACAAAATGCAAAATGGCAGTCGTGTGAATAAAACAAATTGTTTTTAAGGTTACACTTTTAGAGGTGACCATCTCAGTCCTCAAGGTTAGCACATTTGTGATCGAATTAGAACGAGACTATTGAAATTGTACATATTGCTTGAATTTGTAAAGTCATCGGAACTAATCCGATTTAATGACAAATATGATCAGATACTACTCTCAGGATTGACTCCAGGCAAGGGTCACAACAACAGCAACAACAACAATTCGTTCTAAATTGTATATTATACCTTATTTTGACATCGTTTAATGGTTAGTTAATTTAGAACGATTGTTGTTCACTTCTCGCTAGATTTGTACAAGTTAAGATATTTTAGAAAACGTGACAATGTATAGGTACATATTATTGCTCGTGACTGTACTCCTCAACGGTTAAGACCACTGACTGTATTTAAGCATCATTATCATCGCAACCCATAACTCTTCCAGTATATTTATTGCTTTGCATTTCGAAAAGCGTAAGTTCTTCAAACTATAAAATTTTAAATGTAAAGTAAAGTTACGCGTACCAATTAAACTCGTGAAAGGAATTGGCCGAGTGTCATGGCGTCATGGAGTTCTGTTCATTTTCATAAAAGATAAGACTTTTAGAATAAGCCACCTTGAGAGCTTCGGAAAGATTTTATCGTCCAAAATGGATTTCAAATTTAGTTGAGAAGCTCGTTTCAGATATCACTGACTTGTAAGTTTCCAAACTTAATTTTAATATTGAGGATAGGATAAAGTAAAAACTTGGTTTTCGATTAAATTACGTTTCGGGCGATGATTTTATTGTTATAAATCGATTTTTAAATGTCTTCCTTTTTATCTACGGTCTAGAGGCAAACCTCTCGCTCCTTTCGTTCTACACTTATGATTATTGTAGACATTCAGCGTGAATCTTCTTAAAGTTTATATAAAATGAGGGAAACTACACTAATTTTTATCGACAAAAAAAGTAAAAACAAAAATATTTTATGCCATTTTTTATATACGAATAATTGACCATCATTTATCGTTATTTCAACCAATTGGTCAGTAAAAACAGCAGTAATTGTCAATAAAGAGGCTATTACTATTATTACTACATAAATAGTAAATGAAAGAGAAAGAGAAAGCATAAATAGTAAATGAAAGAGAATATCGAAAAATGATTCCATTATTAAAATAAGTATTTATTTCGCGGCCGTAATCTATGAAAAGGAAAAGCGACGAAAATCTTTTACGGTTTTACAAAGATACATACGCAGTGTAGACCATATTGAGGGGCCATTTTATCATCAAACGGTCCTTATACTTATTATGAACTTATGTTCAGTGTTATATTCTGTTACAGTGAAATACGACAAGTCTGAAGCCATTGTGTGCCTTCGTCTTGCCTCCGAGGAAATTCTATCGATCGAATTGAATTCAATTTCAACCAAACGTTTTCATACTTCATTTGCATGTGGTTAAACCCACACTCATAGTTGAACGGCGCTTACTCCCACGGGACAGGCTCTACGAGGCTTATCCGGATTGATCCGGTTCCCCCAAACTGTATGCAAACGGGTTTCTCGGCGGCTTAAAATGTTTTTTTTTCTGGCTTTTGTAGAATACATATTTGGTTAAGGAAGTTGTGCTAACCTTTGTTTGATTTGTAGGTACTTATATTTGTTGAGATCGTAATGTCAGTGCGTATCGATAAATATTGTAGTGAAGAATATTATTTTAGACTATTGAATGTTTACCGTTTGAGTTGGCATTATTTAAAATAAAGTGTCTTTGTAGTTATCTTTCATTAACGATGTCTCTAACAGCTGTTTCAATATTTTATCTGTCCATACACCTCACGCAGTCTTCTAGCAAATATCAGAAAGTGTCCTACATCATAGTGTAGTTTTCATTGCTCGACCTACTGACTCATCCAGATATTATTATAGATAGATTGGAAACCAACGTAAGTAGAGAAATAGGTATACGATGTAAAACATGAAATTGACTTGTCGATATTAAGAACTTCTAGAAGGAAGAGGAAAGAAAATACTGTCTCTCTCTCTCTCTCAAGCTAACAGTCGAAACACGACAATTCCGGGTCGTGGATGACCCGGAATTGTTCTGGTTGTAAAAACTCTGTGTCATTAATACAGTGTTTTTACAACCAGATGTACATACAGCAGTGAAAGTTACACAACATAAAGTAAAGTTAAAGTTATACATGTATAGGACATTTTATACTCTAAAGGCAACGCTACCATCGCCCCTTCATATAATAGTTTTAAATGTATGTATGTCAGACTGTTAAAACGTTAACTTGTATACGTCGCAATTAAAATAAGTTATTCAAAGAAAAACGTAGGTTTTCATCGCGGCAGACATTGCAGTAACATTTTTTAGTTAAGTATAAATTATATTGGTAACCTTTGAATAGGAGCTGTTGTTGGTTTTAATATGGACCGTGTTGTTAATTCTATCTGAATAAATACCTTACACCTTACATGTTGGGTTTTGGTTGGGAATAAAGGTGTTTTGTGTGAAATGAGGCCGTCCCACCGAGATAACAAAATGAGAACACCGATCAGATATTTTCCTTTCCAAACCTCTTTCTCTAATTGTTTTGTACCAAATTTACCAAACCAGTATGCTTAACGTTTTATTTGTATTTTAAAATAATATTTAACATTCGAATGGCAATTAAACATTTATTTATATCATGATTGCAGACAATATTTACTGTATCATCTTATTACAAACTTAGAATAACTCTTCAAGCAATAAGTTGACAAAAATGGAATTTAATTTATTCAGTAGTTTTGTTTTGAATTTCTAACGAGTAAATATAATTGTAATTTATTTATTTATTCGCTCTTTATTGTAACCTAAACCGTATTGGGGCGGCCTAGATTACTGTTAATGATATTACCGATACGGTATTATATTGTTATTGATATTACCGATAATAGAAAATAGGCAATTTTATAATCTCGAATAACTATTACGTATGCTTACGTTCATCGAGCAAACCTCTTTCTATATGAATGGTTCGTTTAAAACATAAGAAATAACACTAATTTAAACATTATTTGCAAACACAATTCATCGTTGAGAGACGGGAAGCCGAAACAATGCAAAATTATTCGGCCATCGTTAGAGATTAATACATCTCGCCCGCGACATCTGATTTCATAAGGTTTGGGGAGCCAACGACACTATGGAGGTGGTATTCTTTATGATAATTTATTCAGAGACAAGATAACTTAAATATATTGTATCTCGAAAGAGCTTGTCTTTTATTTACAGAGAAATATATATTTTAACTAACAACTTCAGATAAGTATATGCACCGTGTATACATTTAGTAAAAAGCGGTTATTTCTATATTACAAACATACACTCCAATTTTATTTATTTGTATAGATAATATTACTTTATAATATTTTCTTCCAACTCACACATTACTCACACACACACACACACACACACACACACACACACACACTCAAACACAGTTTTTCCACGTAACTGCCGATCCCTAAGGAATTCCAAGATAAAAAGTAGCCTATAATTATGATACCCTATAACCTCTTAAGACAGACACTTCTATTTTATTCATACATAATTATAGATATTATGTATAGATTAAACTACGGCACTGCCAGCCCTGTCTCAAATCGTAGGTACTTAATAATTGAGTACACACAAATGTACACTGATCTGTGCAGCTAGTAATCATTGTCGCTTAGTGACATTAGCCATAGCGGGCTGGGCGGCTGCCAAATGGATACGACTTTAATTATTATATTATCTCCAACTGCGTACTAATCAGCTGCGTTTATTGCCTAACATGCTCAATTGGTGACCTATTTTATTTCTACCAATCCATAACCTAATGGCATAACGTTATCCATAAATGTTAGGAAAAATATAGTTTTCAGTCTCGCCGGGACCATGATCGATGCAACTATGTCGAAATATCGATAAAACAATAAAAATCGTGAATACCCGTTTGAATTTAAAAAGTTTAGTGTCCACGATGATTATAATTTTAAAATAAAAAATATCATTTTGTTTAACTGAAATACTAATTATTCTGTAATTAAAGACATAGAGATATGAAATACGATAGCTGTTATGAGTAAGCTACATATTTATTGTAAATAATTTTGTTACATAAAAAGATATGTAATTACTGTAATTGTGATTTAGCAGTCGTCATTGTGAAATAACATAAAACGCTGTTTCTTTTCTTACAGGTAAGGTATTGTTGCTAAACATTTTTATTTACATGAACCATAAAAATGTCCTACAAAGTTAACACAATAAATCTTTTCTTAAAGAGAAATTCAATTTTATCGTTTTATAGTCGGCGACGTTTAAATCACTATAAAACTATATCTCAAAACATATAAACTAAATTGTAAACTTAACAAAGTAATACGTATTATTTATTCAAGTTTATTGTATTGTTCAAATTAATGTAGAAATATTTAATTAATGTTAAAAAAATAATATACTTAGAGCCAATTTGGTGAACTGTCGCCAAACGACATAGGTTCCGAGAACTACTTTTTCTTTCTTTACTGCTCTTTCTTTCTTTGAGGACAACGCATCGGTGATGATGTGTGATCGGTGATGAGGTGTTACTGATGTCTGTGGGTGAAGGTTACCATCAGGTGATCCGTCTACCATCTGCACGCTGATAGCATTAAAAAATTACCGCATCCTTCCCCAAGACTTTCTTACATCAGAAACCAACCAAGGACCTTCATATTTCCGACTTCATTTTAATACCGTCATTTCCAGCCGTCGCGCCTGGTTCCTATTACCGAGCCATAAGGTCCAGATTGGGGTAGATTCGCCCCATTGTTTGAAGCTACCATTATCAAACTTAGGGTTTAAGTTATTTATGTACCGAGTTAATAGAGGTTTGTCTTGTTTGAATTTTCCACAAGCTTTTGTCTTGCGCCTCTGCGGCTGACGTGGCGGTTTTCGTTTATCTTCGACCACTCATGGACTGAGACAACGCGATACCCTGATGTTAGAAAACTGACCTTTTTATGGTAAGTGGACACTGTCGCTGTACCTACCCAAACCTAAATCAATTTGATAAAGTACTTATGCGAAGCGCTTATAGCCCGGCGGCTTTCGTCGATCTCATGTGATCGACAAAGTTAAGCAACAGCGGGCGCGGTCGGTAGTTGGATGGGTGACCGCTAGTGGCAAAATTTCTTGAGCGCTTCCGTGCGTCGGAGGGCACGTAAACCCGCCGGTCCCGGTTATTACCATATGGTAGCAGTCGTTAAGCCATGTCGGATACCTTCGGGCGGCTTAAAAATATCCGACACTTGGGTTGGCCACTAACCCCTCCACCAATCCGCACTGGAGCAGCGTGGTGGAGTATGCTCTAGGCCTCCTCATGAATGAGGAGAGACCCGTGCTCAGTAGTGGGCCATCAATGGGTTGAAGCCAAGTAATTAAGTAAATTTTAATCATCATCGTTCATCACTTTAGTGCGGCATTTATTCGGTATGTATACGGTATGTATACTTGGGCATGACTGACTGTTTATTTTTTGTAATTTTAACAAAAATAACCATTCGTTTTCTTTTCAATTGGTGTTGAAAAATTCAAAGTCAACTAGCGGTTGTCAGTCGGTGGCTCTGTTGCACTATAAATTCAGTCTAGTTGAATTCAGACCCGTTTCTATTTCCACCGCCGGCAGAACAAAACGAGACGAAAAACGCAACGACCCATACCGACCGAAACGACGCGGTCCCTCCGAATTTGAAACCTTTACACTTTTTATACTCAACATTTATTTATTTCTTTCTTCAAATATATCACATTTTTCATTTCATTTCATCACATCAACTAGGTACAACCCAATTAGATAGAGTGAACTTATAACTACACTTAAGAATAAAAAGTATTATAATATTGAAAGCGCAAAGTAACCTTTGCGAAGAAAGTCACTTCAGTTACATTAAAAAAAGTCGAGCCGGATTTGAGAACATATACCTACTGAAATTAGAATGAGAGACAAAACTTGTTAGGCCTAAAGGATGGAGATAAACCTCCCTTCCTTTTTTCATCTCATATCTGTAACTGTGTTATGTATAATCGACATAAATAAAATTTAATATAAGTATGCAAAAATAAATGAATGAGCAAGCAAATAAATCAAAACAACTTATAAAGGCGAAGGTCATCCATTCATCCCACGTCTGATTGCAGAAGCCACTTAGCCTGCCTGTCCCACTTCTGATTAAAAACAAAATTCAACATAAAACGCCCTGATTTGTAAGTAGGTACTAGTACGTTATACCAATTTGCAAGCTCTCCGCAGTTGATTATGATTCTGTTTGATAGTGCCGTGTTACCGTTATTTTTCACATGCGAACGAGTTGTCGAGCGTACATTTTCAAAATTGTTATTTTTTGCTATACACTTCACGTTTTGTACGCACTTCAGCTCATAGAATAACCACACGTACAGACTAAGTACTTTATTGAATGTATTTTATGGATTTGGATGCCTCTCGTAATATTAAGATCGAAGAATAATAATCAATTCAATTAAGATTATGTCTTGTCTTAAGCCAGAGACTTTTGCTCTGCTTTTAAGCAATAACTCTACAATAAAGGCTTCAATGACAAATTAAGGGTCAAAAAAATCTATGATATAGAAATGCCTACGAATAATATTTTTTACAATTGTAGACTCATGAGGAAAGATCTGAGATTTTTGGTTGAAATTTGATTTTAATAAATAAATTGAAATTGTAATTTGGTTTTAATAAATAATTAAATAATGTGACAATGTGTGTAAAGTGTTTTTCATTTTCCTTCGCACGACTAAAGTAACAATTTAGTGTCTATACTTCGGCCGTCCTCCGTAAAGAATGTTTACCAACAGTTGTTGCCTAGCAACCGATAACAGGCAGATGCGAATAACCTTTTTTTCGTCAGCACATTTATGAACGTTTTAAAATAAATTATTTTCTATGTATAATTCTTTTACTTCTTTAAATTAAGTTTTGTGAATCTATATTGGTCCTTGACTTTTTGTTTTAGGGTTTAATTGACCTTGCAAAATATAATTCTAAATTGCACTTTAACGCGTAGTTAGTAAAAATTACATGAATTTTTACTGACTACGCGTTGTAATGTTACGTAGAAATCTATTTATGATAATAACAAATAGCAAGTTTGAGTATTTCTTTAGGTGTCCAACATAACCTATAAATATAATCACGATTATATTATAAATTACTTGATTTACCGTAGCGCGTAAGTAGCGTATGTTTAATTTACTTTTAGTCTGATAGTTGCGTAACATCGTAAGACATTCGAAATTGTAAGGAAATGTGTGTAAACTTTGTTTTTGGGATTCTCTTAACTTGGCAAAATCAGACAAAATGTTATAAAGACCTGAATTTAGCTTACTTTAAGGGCTGTGAGTTACTAACTGATAGGGATATTTTATGAAATTTTGTATAGACGCAATAATATAAACGTTTTGGAAGTGATTAGGGTGTATTGTGCCATAGAAATAAGCGATAGTATACAAATTGCATGTTATTCTTAGAAATGATGTTGAAAACACGAAAATTAGTAGATTTCACAGTGCCAGAATTTTGATGACCCTAATATCGGTTTGTTTACATAGTTTCTTTTCGGAGCGTGGCCGAAGTATAACTACATCTAGTAAATAAGTAGGCATAAAAAGTAGGCATATTATCATTTTGACTGCCTTTCATCGATACGATTTAGCACTTCTGTTGAGTATTTGCTCCCATGACATCGTGTTTCTACTGCCATTATTGGTACAATTTTTTCCACGCCGAGAGGGTAGTTGAGTGGTGCACCGGGAATAATAAAATATTCCGCGGGTTAAGCACATTCGTACTGTTGTTAGTGCGTCACAAATTGAACTACTTAATAAGTACATACCACACATAATCCATTGCTGCGGTGACCACTTAAAATGAGGTGGCCCGTCTTACCATTTCTTAATTATTCACCTAAAATCATCCGTGCATTATTTTCATAAGCTTGAATTGCTTCCTGACCCGAGCAACGCATTGATGATTAAGTTATGGATACTCAAAATGTATTCACCGGTCAAGCCCAACAGTTACATCAGTAATAATAACAATGTTATTACAAAGTCCGTATATACACGTCGTCGCACTACCCGACAATCACTAAGCAGCTGGCTTAGCCGGATTACGCCGGAATTAGCCGTTAACTCTGGCTTGCGTGCTGCGCTCCGTCCACTCTAATTATAATATAGTATGCACTCCAACTCGAATTATCGTGTTAATAATTGAAGTATAGTGATTGTATTGAAAAATAGAGTGGTCTGTACGGACTCAGTTCAGTTGGTTCTGCCGCTAAAGGACTCGTGTGCCGGCTAGGGACTGGACAGCAAGTATTTTATTTTTTGAAGTGAAAATTTTTTGAGCATCGTTGTGACTTGGAAGTCGATGAATCGGAAATGACGCTAAAAAGCGACAGTAAAAAGAGACAGACACGTTTTAACATGCAAGAAAATGAGATCGGAAGCATTATCTGCTTGCGTGCTCCAAGGTGAGGGTCCTAAGAGCAATACATTTTACGGCAAATTGGCGACTTACTTAAGCAAAGCAAAACATCAATATTTGGACTGACAGTATTCGTTTTTTGAAGTTTCACTTCTAACATGTACGAATTGCTCACATTTTGATATTAGTTTTGTTTTTACACACTTTATTTTGTTGCTGTTTATTTTGTACACACAAACATTTATTAGATACAAAATTATATTTAACAGTTTGGACAAGGGCACCACTTTTTTATGTATTCAAGATAGCAAACGAGTTTGCTCGGAAAGGTGCTCCGTTGCCACCCAAGACCACTGTGACCGACACAACAAGACTACATAACAAATTTCTTCCAGTACGTCTATAATATGTGAAATTATTTCTTCTCACTAGTTACTTTCTTGAAGATACCTTTAGTTGTACTGACGCCCATGAGCGTCGGTAAATTAAATTAAGTACTCGTATGTTTACTAAGAATCGCAACCAAAAGCAGAGACAAACACGTCGTGTTTGTGTTAAACACATGACGTGAAAATACGTCGGGTTGCGGCGCGCGTCGCTGGACAACGTCACAATGCGGCGAGTATCTTTTGTAAACACACTAATTGTTTCGTGTTATGTCGCGTAAACACTTGGGTTTACATTGAGTACATGCCCAAAGTATGTATGTATGTAACATTATGCTGCTGTGAATGTAGTACCTACTGAATTATCTATCAGTTTTTAAAGATGACGCTGGTATGTATTAAAAGTAATTTGGTTTAAAAAGGTGTGCTGAAAAGTTTCTTTTGCCGTTTCTTTTCCTCCATTAATAAACATTTTATAGCACCTTTGCGAAACGGCGATTTACAACGGCGAATTTTGTTACTATCACCACCTATAACTCAATGTTATTTCTAGCGCTACAGTGATAGATTAAATTACATCATGGTTATTTAAGAAGTCAGAAAGCCGTGTATTCTTTGCAATAATTTACACTTAATAGCCTAGATAGTAGCGACCATTGACTTTAGTATATCCTAAGCCATTATGGACTTTTTGTCAGCCTACTGTGCCCTGTGGGTTGAAGCCATCTCAAATCAATCCATCCTAGTCCCGATTTGAGACTTGTTCTGGGTCGGTCTCAGTTGAGTAGAACTGCATGCTCGTTTGCTATTTTAAATCCATGAAAAACTAAACTATATTCTGTTGACATAGCTACTACCCTAAGCTTGTTTGAAATAAATCAGTTTATAGTGATAAGACCGCCTGTTGTACTTATTACATTTTGTACAAATATCTAATTTTGTTATAATATATCCTTGCTATGGTGTACGAGTACAAAAAGCGTAAACATATTTTTTCAAATTTAATTTTACTCCGAAGAGGTTATTATTATTACTACTATCATACTTGTTGCTGATATTGCTGATTTTATTACCGTCAGCAATATGACAGCCCCAACATCAGATGTTGACAAACCATTATAAACCGAAGTCCTATCACAGATCAAAGAATGTTGTACGCGGGCAGTCAGCAGAGCTGTATCGAGTCGGAACTGGTCGAGGGCGCGTCGTGAGCAAACACCCCCCGGACCAACAATCGGCTTTTACTGCAGCTACACTAACAGCTCCGGGCTCTGTCAGCAAACACGTATCTAGCCTTTTAAAGTATTTATGCTTCCAACGATTTTTGTGATGTTCTTTTGTCGTTTATCTGATTATCTCTTCGGAATCGCTCACGCTTTTACCGTCTATTCAATTAGTGTAATACCAAGGAATCCTTGGTATTACACTAATTGCCAAGGAGTCCTTAGCAAGGAAAGAAATTAAATAATAATGTGTAATAGAGATAACTAAGGTAGAAAATTGTTATTTACTAGTAACTCAACCGTTGTTACTAAGAGGTATTTAATAAGTCTAATTGACATAATTTCGCTATATTATATAACTTTTTCTGTTATTTTTCTATTATAATGTCTGTCTTTTGTGGCTGCAATGTATAAAGACCAAAGTTTCTCCTTTTTTAATATACCTATAGAATTATGGGTAGAAACGACCTTATTATTTCAATAGACAAACCCTGCCCCCATTAAAACCTTATACAAATTTTTCTGCCAATATTCATTACAAAGTACAGGGGAATCTCTGACGGAGTGAAGTTCCTCAAGTTTCAGTGTAAGCCGGTTGTACAGAGCACTTGTTCTCGGCGCCAGCGCGACAAAAGCTTCTTGTTGAAATGTTTTTATTGTTGCAAATACTTCGGTAACAATGACTTCCGAAGTGCTAGCTCTGAACGGAGAAGGCGTTCAATTGTAGAATATTTTACGCACATGGTCCACGCACGCGGGTCTAGTCTAGCGGGCTATGGTAGTCATTGAAAGAAAGAAAAATGCTGTAGAACATGATAAACACAGTTAAACACTACACCTAAGTATAAGTTTACTTATCTACTTTGTGTTATAAGATATACTAAATCTAAATACACATTAAA
The DNA here is from genome assembly GCA_905404295.2 of Ochlodes sylvanus. NCBI lineage: Eukaryota > Metazoa > Arthropoda > Insecta > Lepidoptera > Hesperiidae > Ochlodes > Ochlodes sylvanus. The sequence goes on along the minus strand of FR990141.1, from coordinate 1,284,262 downwards.
TGTGGTTACCTAAGAACTTAGATTAAGAATATGTTACTTAAGTAAAATAAATCAAAATGTGTGCTATTCACACGTGCTAGAAGTGAAACTTCATAACAACGAATACTGTCAGTCCAAATATTGATGTTTTGCTTTGCTTACGTCAGCCGCCATTTTGCCGATGCTTCATTCGCGTCATTTCCGTTGCAACGAATTCCAAATCACAACGATACTAAAGAAGACACACTTAAAAAAAATTTAAATAGTATTACGGAGCAATAGACTCAACAAACAATTAAATTGCCATTGGACACCAAGCTTTTCCGGTGTGGCCAGCAGGTGTAATCGGGGTAAATTAAGAGTTACCAGTACGGTACAGAAAGTACGGCCAATTAAAGCTGATTGGTCATCGCGACTGCTGTTTAAAAGCTAAGTAATTTTAAGACCAGTCGCGATAAAGTGTTTCGCAGTAAGACCCCGAGTTTGGTTTCACAATGAATTAACGCGTACTATTAGATCATTTGAAAGCGGCTAATAGTTAGGTGGTAAATACAATTATTATAATACTCTTATTAGTACACAAACGCCATTAGCACGTACCCACAACATTAAAAGCAAACATAATGAAAACCAAATCGGATTGTGGTCTGCGACCGCGGCGACTGAATTACGTCGCCATTTAAAGACGCGACAAGCCGGATAAAACTGGTCGTAGCCGGCTAGTTCTGCTTCGAACTGGCTGAGCGGGAGCCATCTTGGAATTAAGGGAGATTAACCATTGCATTCGGTATTGCGATGGCCACAAAGTTTTTGATTCAATGATACTTCCAATAGAGGTCCACGTCTATTGGAAGTCCCGAATATGTTTACGACCCCGTACTTTGATCGTTTGGTGGTTTTCTAAAGTCCACTTCATTTTGCATAATAAAGGATATGTCTATAATATTCAGGCAGGGTCACCACCGACCAAATTGCGGGGTTGCAAATAAACATATGAAATAATACAGCAAGTAAAATAGAAGTCTGTAAAACAGCACGGGCTCTCGCGCTATCGGGCCGAAGAGACCGCGTCACATAAATCACCACACTTTTCTGTTCCCGCCGGCTGCCTAATATATTCACAATTGGATGGCGATAAATTTGAGCCAAATTAACACTCAGATATCCGATGAGATTTACTAGGCTCTAACAGCTTACGGAGGTTCTGTGCGTTTAAAATTGTTCGCTTATGATAATTTTAGGTTATAGTCTTGTATTAGTTTGATTATAATTATCATTGTAACAAATCGGTGGGTGGTGTTTGTACGCGCATATGAAATTATACACTGTGGTTACCATGCCCGATTGCCGCGTAAAGGATTGTGGGTTCAATTCCCGGCGAGGTTGAAATAGAAATGAAGTGTTCAAATTTCCGTTCTCGGTCTGGGTGTGTGTTCTTGTCTTGTGTGGTGTCCAAGGCATCCACGATACAGGGAATTTGAGGCTATGAGTGTGTATTATAATTATAATTAATGTAACGTGTCACGTGTCACGTAATATTCATGACTTAACGACGTGAAGTAAAATGAAAAAAAAAATGTGCCTTATAAGATTTAATTATCACTAATTAAACGTAACTTTACGTAACGTAACGTTACGTAAATATAACTTTTAAAAACTATTTTCCGTAACTATGATCCGCAGTCATAATGTTACCGTAGCGTAGAGTTCTCTGACAACTGTTTTTGCATTTTGTTACGCGACACTGGAGACCAAATTAAAACCAAACAAACTGTTCGATCAATTAAAAAGAATCACAACGCCACATCAATCACCTGAAAAATAAATTGCGATGGGAACTGACAAAGGCCTCCCGATTTGTCAATTTAATATTTTATATGGCCTTAATTGACGTCACCGCTGGGGTATGGGGTTCGGTTCAGGAGTTGGTTTTACCCGATGTAGGAATTTAGATCTTTTCACTCTTCTTACCTGGCCAACCATCGATGATGTCTTCAGGTCGCGATGTCACAATGGTGATCACGTGTTATAAGGGTTCCGTAACTCAAAAGCAAAACTGAACCCTTTTGAGATCAATTTTTTGTCCGCCTGTCTGTCTAGTTTTCTCTCATTTTAATAGCCGTTAAATGAGCAGATGCGCCATCTTAAGGTAAGTGGTCATAGTTCCCCACGACCTTCAGTAACACCATTGACGTCGCCGATGCGTTGACGACTGATAAAAAAGAAAGAGGCTGATAAAATGTACCTCAAGCTGCCGGAAAATAATAAGTCGTTTTGCAGCTAACCCCAGCAAGAAAGTGGTAGCTATCCAGCTGGGCATAGCCCTAGCACCAAGGAGGCAGCAGGCTTCTAATCCTCTTACACCCTGGTCTGCCAGCATGAAAATGGGGTCAGTACTCTACGCCTGGAGCGGCCGAACAATGTTACTGATACGGTGACCACTTACTATAGCTCAAAATATACGATATCAGGTAGGTCATTGGCTTCAATAAACTTCAATTCAATTACATCCAAAATAAACGAAAATAAGTGCGTAACATTGCCCAAATTCCATCATTATTTCCTTTCCTATTCGCTGGGCCGTAACCGACTCATTGTGCAGCCATGTGTTGCACAAAACTGTAATATTTTAATTTGTTTCAACACTAGAAATTTCAATGGTAAAGTTGAAAAAGCCGAGCGGATCTGGCCGCCAAGTTACGGCGTACATTTCTTACTCCGCAGGCGAAATTACAAATTCCGCTAAACTTCTGCGGACCTAGATAGTTTTAGTTGAACCGCAGGGTTAGGCCTGTTTCACATTTTCCCTTTAATGGCCCATTATGTATAACATCCCTATACAGTTACATAAGATTTTACAGGGGAATGGTTCGGGTGGATTAGTGTATTTGAGATTTTACGTTAGGTTTAGGTTACTTATTCTGTGGTTTAGGTCTACCAATCCGCACTGGAGCAGCGTGGTAGAGCGTGCTTTGTTCCTCCTTACTTATGAGGAGAGACCCATGCTCAGTAGTGGGCCATTCCCTAATGGGTTGAAGGTAATATCAGAATGGTTGCAAGATTCTATGAAAATTGGCTTAAGTACTCGTCGCGGTGTTCCACGCTAACAGTAAGTAAAACGATTATTTGTATTTTAATGTTTATTGTTTTACATGACTTTTTTTTACATGAGATAAGTTAATGCTTGACAACAATCCCATCTGATGGCACTGATCTGATCGCACTAACTTCTTAAAAGCCTATTCATTCTCCTCTTGATTTTTACACTTTTGTGTTTTATTAATTTTATTACTTAATGCTTGACTTCAACCGCACCCAAAAGTAAGTGACGTAGACTTGGATGGTATAATAATTATCTTATACAATATAACTTTATTCACTCTGAATTGCAAAGAAATCCACGGAAAGAAGTCCCTTTAGGCAAGGTTCCGAAGATACTGGCAGCGTTCCCCCTTAGCATATTATATTATATTATTTGATTGGTAACATTCTTTTTTTTTCGTTTTTGAACAGTCAGCCAGTGTCTATTGTAGATTTAGGTATATCGTTATGATCACGTACCATATCCATACACCATAATACATATAATAATAAATACTCTCTTACTCCCACTAGGATGTCTTGTGTCGCGAGTGGCATGGACAACACAAGTAACACAACACTATCACCCATGACCCGAGACCAAACATTTATCTGCCCCGGCCGGGGATCGACCCCGGGACCACTCGCTTCGCAGACAAGCCACTATGAACGTGAGTACCATGCATTTCAAATGTTTAGGTAATGTTTGACGATATAAGTAGAAAATTATATGTTAAGTATCTTAAATCAGCAGAAACTGAAATATAGTATTAAGTTAATACGATAGATAATCGACATTAGATCACATTCGCCAACCATAGAGGGTTTATAATGAAATATAGTATTGTATGTAACCTATAGAGCAAAGCGTATTTTGTATGGACCCCTCATTTTTAATAAACTACTAAAGGTTCGAAGTGCATAACTTCATAATTCATGAAAGATTAACTACTCAATGAAGAAATTCCTTGATGACACGACAATCCCATATCGTAAAAGTTTCTCAACACATAACATTCATTTTATTTTATTAACATACTTAACTTTATGCTACTGTTACTGTATGTATACTGTTTAATGTATGCCGTTTAAGACAGGATAGCGCCAATTGAAGTATATATAAGATATAGACGTGGAAATGTTATAATATCTGAAAAAACCCGTGGAACAGCAGCGAATACGATGTGCCAACACCTTTAAAAGCGCTGAGAACCAAAATTTCGCATATCTTATCCAATTTCAAAATTTAAAATTCATACTTATTCATTTAAGTTAAAGTTGGCTGCTGTTTGAGTTTGTCGCCCTGATTCGCCATGTTTGACTTTGTTTAAGTTTCTCCAAATTAATACTTTAAAGTTGAAAGTTGAAGTTGTGCCGCGTTTTCATTTGTTTATAATGTTATCACTGCCTGAGTGGTTTCAATTTTCATATAAAAGCCGAGCTCAAAAATTTCAGTTGCGCCACAGCGTAGTGATGAGTTCGTTGTCTTTGATAACGATAATACAGCTACCACTGTTGAATATTGTGCCGGGGTTAAGATAAAATCTATACATAGATATTATAAAAATGTATCTGATCGCTGTCATGTACATGAAACATAGTTTTGAAGTGAATACTTCTATAGTATCGTTGTGATTTGGAATTCGATGAAACGGAAATGACGGTGGGAGTAAATGAGATAAGAAGCATCGGCAAAATGGCGGCTTACGTAAGCAACGCAAAACATCAATATTTTGACTGACAGTATTCGTTTTTTTGAAGGATTCACTTCTAGCATGTGTGAATTTCACACATTTTGTTTTTTTTATTGAACTAAGATAACAAACGAGCATGCAGCCCCACTCTTTCATTTCCATCCATGACAACTGAGACCTACAACAGAACTACTACTATTACAGAACAAGACTCAAATCGGGAGTAGGATCGTTAGTCCAGTTAGCAGAGAGTATTATTAAGAATATTAGTTGGTCAGTTGGTTAATAAATGATGACTGGGGCAGGGACTGTTTAAAAACCGAAATTCCGAAAAATAAAACAAACAATTCCTTGAATTTATAAAATTGATTCAGTTAGTCTTGTTTCAAGTTTAGGTCACTTATTGGCCAAGACCTTTTACGATTACGAGCGTATGTCCGCAGGGTTGTCACATACAAAATTACCATACGTCAGGGTAATCTCACTCACAATAGTGTCATGCTAATATTGAACAAACCGAAACGAATATCTTCCGGGAATAAAATTCATGGTTTTCATTTAATTCCGGGGCGAGTATTTTCTTTGTCTCGGCCCCGCTGCCCCGGCCGCCCCGCCGCCCCGCCGCCCCGCCGCCCCGCTTGTTTGACTGGCAGTGTTGCCCGGAATTACCGTCTCCACTCCACTCTTGTCACAGTTAAAGTATCTTCGTATTTCCACGAGGATTTATTTAGTTAAATTATATTTTAAGTTTTGTCAGATCGGCGGATGATGTTTTTTTGGTTTAACACGCTTTGGTGCAATAACTGTCTCAAAGAAATATATTATAACACAGCTGACACACATTTCACGATATTGAAGTAAGCAAAACTCGTGTTCACATTAGAACGCGCGTCAATAAATTGTGCACTTAAAAACATCAAATGTGTACCTAGATTATTTGACCTTGAATCCATATTTCTGGCACTTGGGTTAAAGGTCCGAAGTTCTTTTTATATAATTATTTAAAGGACTGCCTTGAGTATTGTGATGTATGGAGACCGACTTGAATACACACGAAGTCCAAGAATTTTCCAGTACATTTTATAATCGTATTACGTTCGAACAACAATATCGGATTTAATATGAATTATCACAAATATCAATATCATCAATAATAATATGGATTATCACCATCGGATTGTATCTTCATATCACTCCACCAGAACACGTAACGAGCATTCACAATCTGATGACGGCTCTTCTTACCGCCGCCGTGTAGTCACATGAGTAGTTAAACTACTAGTACTACTACTAAATTAGTAGTTTAACTGCTCACGTGGTGTAGTGACTCTTTCCTAGCAGCTGGTGTTACGTCAGTTGTCAAAGTTGTCTAGATACTTCCTTTCGATTGCATCATATCTTCATTCTTTTTCTTCCATTTTTTTTTAATTAATAGCCGAGAAACGAATAGGCGAACCACCCGTATAACGCTCGCTGTATCTCAAACGAAGGAAAATAATAGAAAATCCTGTAATAACATATCCAAAAATATTAAAGTAGGCAAAGCTTTCACTGAATTTCACTAACCGTGAAACGTACGTAGCTTGCTGAGCGGGTTGACAATAACTCCAACGGTTGACGACTTGTCGTATCTACCGCTTGTAAGCGATAAACTATTACTTTTGACCACCTGTGTAGGGCAATGGTTACCATGCTGGACTGCCGTTCAAAGAGTTCTGGGTTCGATTGCCAGCGAGACGGAAATTATAATGATTTTAAATTTCAATTCTCGGTCTGGGTTTGTGTGTTCTTGTGTTTGTTCATTGGGCTCCTTGTTCGGGAGTCCTGTTGGCTATCACTGCTTTGGTACAGTACAGAATAATATATCGTTTATCGCTACTCGCGACTACCAGATAGTACAACCAGTACCTAGTCCATCGTCGCTCGGGCGGTTAAACACCAATAAAATTTAATAGTAACATATAAAAACGGTGTAAAATTGATCGTCTGTCCGTATATTAACGACGGCCGTTTGCAGCGAATGACGCGGGAACGGTTCGTACGTAACCTCGATACCACGTGCTAGGACTTGGTCCTTTGTTTCCAAAGGTGCAAATTAAAACTTCATTCATTGTTTGAGGATACCAACATTGTATTGTTAGTCATCCTCTGCGAGCTTGGCACCCATTGGCCCCCCATTGGCCACTCCAGCCGCTGCAACAGAAGCAAAGCATTACTCTAAGGGCTGTCGCGGGAGCACCCTGCTGCGTCAAGAACAAGTGTCGCGCGATCTTTAAGCACCGATAGCCGCGGAGCATGTGGTTCGACCGCGCCCACCTAGGGCCACATGAGTCGCTCAGGGGAATCGCGGCCCTCCGCGAACGTCCATGTAATAGCTACCCGCTTCGCTCTTACAGTCAGGCGACCCCCGACCATCTGGGGGTGACTGACAGCGACGCTACCATGTTTTTCGGGACGATAGACCCGCTCAACAGAGAGGTCCGCCACTCCACCGGGACTTTAGTTCTGCTGATTTTATGTCCGGGTAAAAATGAGACCCTTGGAACCCGCAAGACCCTCGCCCCAGTCCGCGCAAAGAGCACGACAGCGAAGGATGGCATACAATACAAACATACATCATACGGCCCGAAATCATAACCTTCCATTTTGTTACGCCGTAGTCTGGAAAAAATAGAGAAAAGAAAACAGATAATATTGAGTGCCTGTGATTTATAGTAATGAGTAAAGTAATGAATACTTGTTATAGAATAGTACGATTATAATAGGTAAGTAACAATATAATATAAAATTGGGAACTCAAGTCCCGAACGATGATAATTGCTACTCCACCGGTAAGGTCAGCAAAAAGGGTCTGTTTAATAAAACTGACCGCCAGCCGCTGATATTGTCGCACATAAACTAGTTGCGGACGAATCTAAACTAGACTCTAGTACGGTTGGCAAAACAATCCGTTGGTTTTTCTATTTCGCTTTGTTGTTATTATACAGTGTATATATTATAGTTTCCTTTATCACATTGCTGTATAAATTCAGTAGAAATGCAATTTGCTTTAATTTGTAGTTTGATATCTGATTGAACTCAGAACTCAAATAGTTCAATAAATAATCGAGTTTAAATTTGTACATACTTGTAAAGTAGTTACATAATTCAGTAATTCATCACTTTTTTAATTTCAAAATAAACTTTATAGATATGCCTTATCAGAGGGAAATTAATATTAAAGATCAGTGCTTATGGGTTAATTTAACCAATCTAAACTTCTTTCTTGACCGTTTTGCGCAAGTGTGTAAATGCTTCAGAATTTCGAACCATTCTAGTCTTTCTTCTGGACTAACCCCAGAGTAACTAATAGCGATAAGCAATATTAGCGAACCTTTAATGTTCTCAGATAAAATATTGTATCAAATTTAAGTAGCGATGACTTTTCTGCCGACCGTACAACATTCTCAGTGAAGACGGGGGTTGGTTGAAATATCGTGAAATTACCGACCCTTATATTGGAAATCGTTACAGTCTAGAAATCTGCTTTTATTGCTTCAAAATAACGATAAATATGCGATTACAATATTTTTAGACGATTTTCTGTGTTTAGCGAGCGGTCGCATAAAAAATATTGGAAAATATTTTTGTAAGCGAAAGGAACATTCGGTTCGGTTATGAGTAGTGAGTAGTTATATCCAGGTAAATAGCCGTCAGACAAGCTAAGTACGGTTATCTGGTTACACTTTGCAATGAACATCGAAGTCATCATCGTTGATGAAGTCTTCTTCTACGTCGTTTGTCGTCGTGAAACCATGTCGGGAGCTTTCGGGTAGCAAAAAAACTTCCGAAACCTGGGGCTGGCCTCCATTCGCACTGGAGCGTGGTGGAGTATGCCTAGACCTCAATGACGAGGAGAGACTCGTGCTCAGTAGTGGGACGTCAATGGGTTGGAACCTATGCAGGGTTAGGGTTTGGTGGTATTGTGCTATAAAGTAATGTAGGTGATTTTCTCACAAACTTAAAACTCGAATTGAAATGATTTATTTCAGGTAGGTATTTCTAAATGTGGTTTAAGATTTTAACTAACAATTTTCATCAATAGCTACATAAACAAAACGCAAGAGGGTAATGTTGAAAATTATCGATGAAGTGGTGTCGTATGGATGACGTATTTACTAAATCTCCTCGGCACACCTTTTAAAAACACGCACTGATATTCCTTACCGAACACCTTTATCACAAATGATTTTCATATTAACTGTAAAATAGTTGAAAGGAATAGAATAGAATAGAATAGAATAGAATAGAATAGAATAGAATAGAATAGAATAGAATAGAATAGAATAGAATATATATTTAATTCACGAGAAAACTGCAATACCTACAATACAAATAAGGAAAAGGGAAAAAAAGAACTTATAAAATTAACACAATATCAATTTGCAGTGAGTCTAGTGAAAACGGACCGCACTCAGCAATGGCCGCAGTAAAACTACGACCGCTGGTTTTCAGGGCGACCCTGAGTTCGTGTGGTTCTGCTTGTGGTGATATCCACGATTAAACAAATCCTCCATTCACTTACCTCATTAGGCTAGCCAAGAATACTTAACCTATTTATCTTAAATAATAGTAAATAATATATCAATAATAATTTAACTTGAACCGTTATCTACTTATTCTAACAAAACATTATGACTACTAAACAAAATAATTACTAATCTTACAACATGGTACTGAACTACTGAAACTGAAAGGCGTGCTAGATATCAACCTAGGTACGACGTGTGCCAGTCTGGATTGCAAATCTCCAGGCAAACCTTTGCCCCGATCGTTACATCACATTAACTGCTCCAATATCACCGGAGTACCAGATACATGATTTAGCTTTTAACTCTGTAATGGAGTCGAGAGTATAGCAAGAGTGATGGAAGCTTACTGAATAATTTGTAAATATCGTGGTGGAATGGTTGATGCAGATTTTAAGACTTTATTTTATTGACAGACGAGAAGTTTAGGTGATCTTAAACTTTTATCAACGACAATATTTTATGTCTTTACCGTAACGGGTGCGCACGATTTTCTTATTTAGTACCTACTGATTAGACGAAATAACGTTTTTTCCGGTTATCCGGTTACACTTTTTTAGAGGCGAACACCTTAGTGTAGTACCAAGTACCAAGGGTAGCAACAAATCTGTGAGCGAATTAGAACAAGACTCTTACTAACAACTACTAACTAGCACTAGTTCCTGCCCCAGTCCTGATATACATACCTAGGTAGTAGGGCAGTAGCGAACTAGCAAACCAATCAACCAACATTCCAACACGTTTGTGAACTGACTGACCATCCTCGTCTCGAGTGTCCCGATTTGAGTCTTGTTCTGTGTCGGACACAGTTGTCAAGGGGCGGCAGCGGAAGTGTGGCGCTGCATGCTCGTTTGCTACCTTAATTACACAAAGTAAATGGAAATCGTAGCGTTGTGCTACAAACACGTTATCATTATTGGTAATTGGGTGGCCAATGTCAATGTAATTAGGTACTAAGTAGGTAATTCTGCCAGGAGTTATTTTAATGTAATAATAAGAGCGTACGCGGTGTGCAGTGGGCTATCCAAGGCAATAAATTCGATTATCAGATACGTAATATTCATTGAAACAGTCACTGATATAAGAACCAATTATACATATGTATATTATATAACATATCGTAGTTTTACTATCGTATCGTAATTGTTAGTATACGCAAAAGATATTAATATTATATAATATTTGCAACATATCACAACTTGTCGACACTTTCCACGATACACCGTTAAAAATACCCGCCATATTTTCTAGTGGAAAACTCGCTACCGACTGTACATTAAAATAAGACTAGCTACGACTCAGTGTAGACCCGCCATTAACATATCAATATGAACTCTCTCACTTGTAGGGGATATGGTTCAAGTACTAGGAATGAGCGTGTTGAATGTATGGAGTTTATATTATTAATTTATTAACCTTGAGCGGGTGTGGGTTAGTACGCGCACGAAAGGATACTGAGTCGCTCGTATGTATAAAGGATGTATATGTTATGTATATGTCATGCTATTATATTTTTGTTATATAATTAAGATAGCAAACGAGCATGTAGCACCACCCTTCCGCTGCCGCCAACAGAACAAGACTCGGATCGGGCCGAGGTTGGTTAGTTCAGTTAGCAGCAGGTATTTGATACAGCAACATAAGGAGTAACTCAGCCCTCCTACGCTTTTTGGTAATGGTTACCATAGCAACAGAAGAAGAAGCTATAACCAATAACAATAATTGAGAAAAAAACAAAGACATTTAAATCAATTTATATTGTTAGTGTAGCATAAAATTTGATGTTCAGAACAAAGCCTGAGTTCTAATCCAGCGTGTATTTCTGTTTTCGATATGTATATGTATGAAAATATCTGTCTATGTACTATGCACGCCTGTGTATATATAAGTTGTCCCCTGTAAGGACTGTTCCCAATATTCTATCACGATAATGCTCGAGTCAGTTACCTAACAACTGTCAATATTATAGTGTTGGTTATTATTACTTTACCTGAGTAACTAATCCATATACCTAATAAGGGTAGATTGATGATTGAAAATGGCCGTAAGTCGATGCCTTGCGCCAAACGTTATCCACATGGATATCTGCACGAGACGTAAGCGCTGTATTTAGCATATTTAGCGCTAGATCACATTTTGGACGGAATATTAATGCTATTGACTTAGCTGTTTGTGACGTTTCAGCGACTTGGGCGTTTGGTCGCAACTTGGGATGTTAAGCTTCTAGGGTAATTGCATTTCATGTGTGTTTTACATGTACCGCTTTTGGTTCACTGAATGGGAAGGTTCTACTCTATTTGGGAAGTATCGCAGCTGCCGTCTTTGAGCTTATTTTATTTTAAAATTTGGGTGAGCTTATTACGACACTCCTGCGCTTCAGATAACCTAGAACCTAAGAGGATGTATATAAGTTCTATTCATTTATTTCAAGCATTACCTAAATCATTACATTTAAAATTTTTTATATTGAGCTTTGACGATGGTTGATGAAGAAAATGTACTAGAATATAAGTTAGTGCGTCCAACATCTTCGACTTCATCGCCACTTACCTACTATTAGGTGGGATAGTTGTCAAGCATTAACTTATCTCATGTAAAAAAAATATTCCACATTACTTTGATGCTCATTCGTTGCCTTTTCGTCACATTAGGTTCAGCGTCCCAAAATATGCCGATCCGAAGACTACTGACACGGTATCCCTAAATATACCGCAGATTTTTTTGTACGTTTTTATGGAATTAACCACCCTCAGAACAAGACTCAAATAGGGACTGGAATAGTTAGTCCAGTTATGAGACGGTGTTAGAACATGTTGTAGGTAATGATGATAATATGGTGGTAGGTGGATGATAGTAGGGTGGCAACCTCCGACAGACTCTTAATTTGCTGTGTTAATTGTTTAATGGAGACTTGAACCACAACGATAGCCAGGTGAATGTAAATAAAACACAAATTAACATGTATGCTTTAATCCAATTTATGCCGAGTACACATCATGAGCTTTACGTAATATCAAAGTCACAGTTGGAATTATCGAACAATTTACAACCTTAATGCCTTATGAATGGTGAATATTTTACAATGAACATGAAAGTCTTATTTAAGTGGTTTCGTCGACTCGTTGGATGTGCCTTTTTGAATGTTAAATTTTCTTTTGATGTGACAGAGCGTGAAAAAGTTTTATATTCCTAGTCATATAACGCATTTAAAATCAGCATGTCATAGCTAAGTGATTAATTAATTTTGAAGTCCAAATTGCCCATTTAAAAAGATAAGTTTTGGAATCTTTGATCTCTTTGCCAAGATTTCATGTTGAAAACTGATAGATAAGCAAAGGATCACGAAGTCATGATCCGTTTATTTAATGATTTGCAGCTTACATTAAGATAACATAATTAAGCCTCTTGAAAGTCCTCTTTTGGTACCGATTCGAAATTCTTGAACCAAGCCTTTGCAACTAATCCAAGATAGAAGAACTAGAAGCATCTTACGTAATTCTAGATACGCAAAATTAACATCCACCAAGCTAGAAACGATGCATGAGGAAGTTCAGATCTTAGGCGAATTGTATGAAGTTTTCATCATTAATATTATGATTCAATATACTCGTATTCAATTCTAATACATTCAGTTTATTTATTGCAGTCAATTTCCAGAATTTATTTAAAATTCGATTTAGTTTTTACAGTTGATAAGTTATTGTTATTTTAAACATTTGTATAAGGGCATCTATAATAAAAAAACATGCGGTATTTATACTAAATAATAAAATAATTTGATTAGGAATAAATTTAACTTTCAAAGGGCGGCATTTTAAAAATATTGTGAGTCTATGAAACCCTTAATTATTTCTATCAAAAATTACGAAACTTACAAAATTATAAGTTTATTTACGTCGGTCTATTACAAGTAATTTAAAAAAAAATCACATTCAGTCATAATCAAAAATTTGCTTGTTTGGTTAAATAGTAATTAAATTTTGGTGCTGAATACGAATACTAAAAAAATACGATATACATTTATGTAGGTACATTTCTAAAAATATTAAACATAATTTTCTTCAATAAAAACACAAAAAATGATCCATATACATACCTAAGACACACTCATTACACATTAAAATTAAATAGTATTTTCAACCTCCCATTAATTTCAAAATGTGATATTATTATCCAAATATTTAACACTGATAATATTAGCTATTAATTGATTTATCGAATATGAATTATAATTATACGTATTGACAAAATGTTTTGAACATTCGATAGTACTTACTTACCTCTATATGACAAGCTCTTTATTTATAAACATTCAAAAATTATTATAAATTTTATTTAATTAATCAACAATCCATTTTAGCCAAATATTAAGTCCCCTCTCAGTTTCAAGCCAAATAGTATGTAGGTACGTCAGTCCGTAGCAAAACGGCTTGTGGATCACGTAGACAAAGGGATACTAGGCACTCTTATTTCTTATAGTACCTATGGATCATTACATCAAACCATGGTTGGATCATTACTCTTACTGTGTAGTCTGAATTGGCAAAAATAATTAAAAAATATGGATGTCGTTTGAAGATTATACATAATATTGTTGACTGCTGTTATAAACCACCACACGACATGAATGAGGAAGAATAAACAAACGGGCGTTATTTAGGAACCCAATATACGTTTTGGTCACATACATGCTCTGTATCGAAATACTACGAAAACCATTGGAATGTTATAAAACGATCTGTATGGCGCAATGGTCCTGGGTTCGGTTAAACAGGTAGTTTATCTTGAAACAAAGGTACCAACACGCCTTGTTTGTGTGTACGCCACTGTCCCATCATATTGTATCTACGCAGCTATGAACGCACACACCTAATTTCGTTAGAGGCCTGAGGGCGATACTGTTTGTGTTCGTTCCACGGTATGTTCCCGCACGATCAAGCCTAACTAACGAGCGTGAAGCTGACCTATCATCGTTATCTGTGTATGTTGCCTGATAAGACTGCCATCTGATAGTTGGAGTAACGCCACGTTAACATGATCACACACAGTGTCATCGGTATCAAACTAGAGAGGTGACTACATTTTAGCTAACTACAGCTATAACGACAACGCAACAAAAGTATTTAATGAACTACTTAAAATTAATGATAAAAATTTATTAACTTCATACAGTAATTATAAAAAGAGAGATAATTTAGTCTAGTAATTATAAAATTATGAGCAATTATTTCCTAAGAATAAAAATAATTTGGCAGATAGGCAAATGTAAGGAGTTAATACAGATTAGAAATATCAAAAGACAAATCTAGAAAATCTCTATGAAATAAATTCAGTCTTCTATTTTTAGGAAAGTAAATAAAAGAAAAAAAGAAAAATATAAGTAAGGGAAGGGTTATATTATTTTGATTAACTTACGACCTAAAGAAGTTCGTTTAATTTTAAGTTTAATTTAAATTTTGGCAATACCTTAAGTGATATTTTAATTTCAAAATGGCGTAAAATTATAAGGCACGGTTTGAATATTACTAAATTTACGTTATTTTTAATGTAGAAGGACGTTTAACACAGCTACGACGTCGTCTATCTAAAGGTATTTTGGCAAATAAATGTAAAAAATAAATGAAACTTCTAATATTTGGCACACCAATAGATCAACGAATGCGTCACGAAGCAGCAAGTAATTAATTCATTTGATATGTTCATAATAATTGGACATTTAATAACTAAGGAAAAAGGTCAACGAAAATAAAACAAAAAATAAATTATATTAATATCTTTTATTTAAATTCGAAATGTAACAGGAAATAATTTACGTTCCATCTGTAATTATAAGTCGTATTACGTCATTGGATGGAATTTTGAATTTTTGAAAATGATTGATTGTTAGAATTCGTCCGTTTCCTTAAATCAATAAGAGACATTGAACTTGTTACAAGATCGAAATAAAAAGAAAATTAAGTAGCTTAATAACTTAAAAATAAAATTAATAAAAACTTTGGTATATCTATTAAAACCGATTAAAATTTGGGTGTAAAAAGCTATTCAATTAAATAGAAAAATTACAAATAAGTATTTGTGATGTATGTACAATCAATGTAGCGGGGAATATAAATTAATATAATTAATTAAAAACTTATTATTATTGTCAGTTCGATCTGAGTATTGTATTTTATTTACATAGAAATGCGACAAAATGTAAGTTACATATATATAATTTACATTTAAATTTAATTTGAATGAACTTTTGCTATTTCTCAACTGAAAACACTGTATTATTAATTGGATAATTATTCAAATATCAATAAAAAATAAACTATAAGTAAATCATAAATTTATGTAATTAAAAGGATAAAACTAAAGTTTTTTTAAATCAAATAAAAATAATGAATTTTCTCTAGGTACCAATTATGACGTAGGTACCAATTTCCAAATCATAAAATACTTAGAAAAAAGCCAATAGTCGGGTCACAGTGTCATTAGTCGAAAAACACATTTAATAACAAATGCAATACATTTCAAGAACAATCTTAACACGTACAACGGCTATAACCGTCGGGGCAAAATTCAAAATTTTCCCAATAAATTTTGTAAAAGATAATATTCAAAATTTTATTCGCAACAATATACTTAAGACAATTCTCCCACAGTATCATACATATAATACAATGAGAACATCTAATAAAACTTAATCAAAAAGAGATCCTTCGCGGGAATCATTAAGTTATTCAATCTGCAAACGATTTTAGAAGAAATTACGAGAATAATTTTTATTCACTAGTTACCTAGTAATAGTAATTATTACAATTAGATATTGAGCACTAACTGTAATAAAACTTAATGTCTTTTGGACGTATCGCCTAAATTAATTACAATTAATTAATATTGATAAGTCAGTCAAACAATATCGTTACAACCAGACATCAGCCCCATTTTATGATTAATGACTTTGGGCTTCAAAAATCACCTTACTCGTACTATCTACCTGGACACTTCGCCACAGTTCGATCATTGGTATATCACAATCAATGAATTTTCATTTATTTTAATCTATCTAAAATTTTAACTAGTCCACGTATTTACAATTCCACAGTATTTGCACTAAAGTCACTGTACACTTTACACTGTCACTTTAGAATTGTCACTTTAGAGCGTTTTATGTCACTTTAGATAGTTTGCGCGTGACTTTAGTTCAGTTTCGTTTATACGACGTGCGTTTCACTGCGTTTGTTGAACGATTCGTCTATTGTAACGTTTTGTTTCTTGTTTTCTTTCCTAATCGTCCCATACTGTGGCACGTCCGAGGTCAGATTCTGGACTGTGAGGATCTGACTGGAGTTCTGGGGCGTGCTGGTGGAGATGGGGCTGCCGTACTGGTTGCCGTATTTGTGACGCGACGGGTCCTTCAGGATCGATTGGGGCTGCTTCACCGGTGCTGGGGTTTGGTTCAGTTGATGCTGGAACAAGAGAGTCTGTTAATAAAACTGTTAAAAAATGTTATAAAATCACACAGGAAAAATTATTGACACATTTTTTATGATGGACTTGGCAAGAAATGAACAAATAAGTACTTTTAAAAAGCGCCTCTCAATGCGTATTTCAAAAAGGTATGAACATTCTCCTTTATGTATGTGTTCTTGGTGTTCTGGTCTCTCATTTGTGTTTGTCCAAACTACCATTAGGGAATGTCAGTGTGAGCGTTTGAGTGTGTGTGTAGGTTTCATGGACTTGTAAAATGTTAGTTATAGACTTTAGAATAAATACAGTAGCGAATCAAAATCCTTTTAACCTTCGCGACCCTTGACCTTCAATTTACATTTTAATACCTACTTTAAATAGTTTCAATAAAGAACAGTATAAAACGTGACTACATAAGTCATAGCGAAAGCTACTTTAGTCGCGGATAGAGCGATTTCTTGCACACATCACGCGCGCCGCTCGTATGAGGAATTCAAATGGCTTGCTCCCAGCAATTTGCGCCGGAGCCTTTCGGCTTAGTATTCAAACCGTCCTCGCGTACAGAATGATAGGAGCTTTGTACTGTACAGTGAAACTTTAAAAGTTATTGTGCGCGAAAAATCTCTCTAACCCCCCTCATTTGTTCACGCGTCATTACGAATTAATACGTGCCTTTGAAATTGAGTGAGTGCGCTTTTGTGGAAGGTTTCGGGGAACTGGGCTTTGAGAGTTCAGGAGAAAATAAATAGCACCTAACTAAAAAAAGTAAAGTGAAATTTTGTAGGTGTACCAAAGAGACGAGAAAATTAATATACCTACTAAACTACTGTAGTAGTGTTAGGGTTCCGTACCAAAACCCGTTTAAAACGGGACCCTAATAATATGCCTCCGATGTCTGTCTGTCCGTCTAAGTGCCATATCTTTTGAACGAAAATAGGTATTTACATTTTGACAGCACTATCGGCTTTAATACATCATTCATTTCATTTGCGCGTCATTTCCGTTCCATCGAATTCCTAATCACAACGATACTATAGAAGCTTTCACTTTAAAACATAAAAATGTCAGTCCCGAAGGGGAGGGCTCCCATGCAAGAAACTGAAGCAATATATTATTTATACAATATGAAAAAAAAACGAAATTAATAAAAACATATTCCCGGGGTTTGAACCGGTCAAGTGCAAACAACCAACAATTCACAAGTCCAACTCGCAATTGAACGGTTTTTTTGTGTCACAGCGCAAGCGATATTTTTATCCTATTTTTTAACAACTGGCACATTTTTAATACCTATCTAAATCCAATTCTAACCATGTAGACGATGTCCTAAGAAAGCGCTTGTATGAAAATGTCCTCTGAAATTTTAAACCAAAGCGCTGCAAGCGTGTTCCAAGTTTAAATACAGACTTTTAAATTTAAAAAGAGTTTGAACAGGTTCCCAACAAAAGTCTAGGTTCTGGTTTAATTAACAAGCGCATAAAGCGGATTTGAGAGCGGCGCCCGCTTCAGATAAAGCGATTTCTTCGACGTATCACGCGCGGACTTCGTATGGAGAATTTAAATTGGGAATTTTTCAGGTTATTAACCGTAAGACCTTTCTCTGGCATTCGGTTGGCCAGAATTGGACTATTATACTTTTAGACCGCCTATTATGAAAGTTTTATTATTCTTGCTTTGGAAATAGTATATAATGTAGTAGGTAGTGCCGCTCGAAGGCCTCCGACATGGCTAAACGACTGTTATCTAACGTTAACAAATTTTCTAAGGTTTTAAAGGTTTATTTTTTGACCTCAACAGGTACATCTATCTCTATATGTTCTATATGTTTATTTTGGGAAATTTTGACAATTTAAAATTTATTTTTAGTTACACCTCATTAACAATGCCAACGTTTTAATCGCGGGTTCGAGAGGTTTCACGCACAGAGTAATAATTCCACAAGAATAATAAGCCAGCCTTCAAAGTAATTAAAATTTAATTATAAACCAAAACATGATTTTGTAATAAATTACATTTTAATAGAAATGGTAAATGGAGTTCGTTTCAAACCTGGGCTCGGTCTTTTCGCAAAATTAATGAGCATAAGGCGATGGCCTTATGATGGCCAATAGCAGGACGAGATTGATTAAGCCTTGGATTAAGCATCATGTTAAGTAGTAACTGTCACCGATGGACACCAGTAACGCCTACGGCATCCGGCGTCGCCAGTCAAGAGAGATGAAAGAAGGAAAGTCGTTTGGTGGTTGAGTCAAGCAGGAATTTAGCCACCTATTCGGGTTTCAGAGGAAGATACCAGCAATAATATACATATATCCCCGGTACGAACGAGACACTTTGCTTCTTCTTTTATGATAGGTACTGCAAAGGACTGGAATAAGTTGCCTGCGTCGGTATAATGTGGGTGTCTTCAAGTCAAGAGTGAATAGGGTTTTTCTAAGTTAACGCGCTTCACCATCTAAAGGCTACGTCACCACTTACCATCAGGTGGGACCGCAGCCAAGCGGTAACTTATATTCAGTAAAAAAAACTTAAAGCTTTATTCAGTCTACTACAAACGCTGCTACTATGGACTGATCGATTGCGCTTGTTTGTGTTAATTTACACTTGCCATCAACATCGTTCGAACGTACAAATAAAGTCGGTACAGAAATATAAGACCCTTGCACACTATACAGCTAATAAAGCAACGTCAGCCGTTCCCATCGGGAGCCGTGCAGCCGGACGTCCGGTGTACAGGCGCCCGAGCGTAACTAGACAACGTGGGCTTTCGGACACGTCGCAAATCAACTGAAAATCATACACAGAAATATTTTCGCTTTGTATTGTAGGTGCTTCTAGCGCAATAAATAAATAAACGCCTACACAATCATACAATACAATACAGCACAATAACACTTTATTGTACACCCACTCGAAAACCATCGGTTTAACGATTGGTTAAATATAGAAACCGGGCAGTAGCCGTTTCTTAGCAGAGTGGTCGTAGTGATGTCTCCGGCGATTCTTGTGTGACCGCTGTTCCTGGTGGTGGTGGGAAGGTTACTAGTGGTGTAAGTGGAGTACATATTTACCTGATTGCAGTTCCCCTGGTGTAGCACGGTGACGTCAGGCGGGGGCACCGCCATCTTGTCCAGTCGCTGCCGCCTCAGGGTACCGCCCGCCGACTGTCTGTCCAAACCTGACAAACCCACCATATTATGTATATACTTTGTTATTTAAATTAATTAATGCGAGCTGTTTTTGCCTTAAAGGGTCAAAACTTAGTTTTTAGGATTAGTTACAAGTTTAAATTTGTATGTAAAGCGTTGTAACCGCAGGCAGACTTAAATAAATAAAAATATATATACCGGTAGTCGGTCATGAGTAGGTACGGATTTTTCAAACTATTGAAGTCAAAGACATAAGGTTCATTACAATGGCTCTGTCTCATCAATAGTGAGTTCTTTGTTTGAATGGCTTTGTCAATTAATTGTTTAAGAAAATCGTTGAACAATCGTCTTCCCTTGGAAATCTATTTTAAAGAACCGCCCTCGCTTCCCACCGGGTTAGATTTAAATAACAAATTGTTAACGTACCTAATGAATGAACATTGAAATAAACATTGAAATAAACATAATCGTAATAAAACTAACCAATCCCTGAGATAAGAATTTATTAACGCAAAAGCTCCCATAACAATGTTTTATTTTTATTTTTGTATGTGCGTCCTTTCCCGCTAAACTTAGAAACCGCTAAACTGATTTGGATGCGGATTTATTTCAATCGGTTAATAAATAACAAAAAAACTGTCTATATAAATAACCCCGTCGAGTGTTTTTTACTATAGCACAGGATTGCAGAAGCGAAGCAATGGAGTTTGGCTTCCACCAATTAATGGCCCCTACAGAGCGCAGGTCCTCTCCTCATTGCTGAGGAGGCCTAGAACATCCTCCACCACGCTGCTCAGAGGAGGGCGGTTACTTAGTTAATAAATCCTGTCAATGTCGCCAACGTACCATCAAGTCCATAAGAGAGCGGCGGGCTGGTGACATGCGAGGGCGAGCCCCCCACGCCGCCGTTCATCAGGTGGGGCTTCGGCAGGGGCTGCGCCCCGTACTGCTGCGGCGGCGTCGGCGTGCGCCCCGCTTGCTGCACAACAACAAATGCCATAAACTTAGTTGTAGTTATTACTGATATTTACAAAAAGTTTTACTTTCGCGGCACATTGGCGAATGGGCTTAGAATCTATTTTGAGAATTAGCGTAGTTTCTGGCGTTAGGGAAATAGCTATAATAAGGAAGTAGCGTTAGGGAAGTAGCGTAGTATCTGGCGTTTTAAGGAAATTCATCGTTTTAAGTTAATATTAGCGTATTTTGCAACAATCCTTATATTTTTCATTGTAAGCTCATGTTTTCTTTATGGGAGAAGAGAGCGAGATACTACGACTATCTATACGTATACTAATCATCATTAAAGATAACTATTAATAAGTTAGTTTAAAGCCCAAGTTAAGGTAAATACCTATGGATTATATTTTTGCAATAAAAATAGGTTTACAAAGACAAGCATCGTCAAAAGCAGAGCTAATAAAACAATTTTGAAAAACCTTGTAACTTCGATTGAATGAACAAATTCGAATTCGTGGAATCGAATTGAAGAAAAAAAAATTGATTCATGTTAAAATGAAATCGTTGCACGCTTCCATTTCCACATTTTTCATTGGAAACAATTCGATTGAGCCTGTATAATATGTTCAGAAGTTACCTAATGGTTGTTCACAGATGTTATTCAAATATTCATTATTTCTGCCTGTTCTATTCTTTATTGGCCGGCGATATTAACTCTGATTACCTAGTCAATAACAAGATAGAATTTAGATGAAACGATTTTTTTAAGGCTAGATACTTATATGGGAACCCGCGTTGAAGTCAACTTTTTTAATGATTTATTATTAAGTAAAATGGGGCCCTGTGATAGACAGACAGACAGCGGGGGTACCTTAACGGTTCTCTTTGTCCCCCTTTGGGTAGAAACCCCGATAAAAACAAGAGAACTGCGTGAAAATCCATTCAAAAATGATTCAAAAGCATAATATTTTGGTTGGCCATTTTGGTTTTAAACTACATCTATTAGACTATTTCGCCTTTCCGTGCGAATGCTCTCCAAATATTTATCAAAGTATGATTTCAAACATTAACATTCAACCCGAGTTTGATATCGAGCAAAATAAAGTTCACAAACCAAACATGTAAATTGCAAACCAAACTTTAAATTTTAGCAGTAAAATATGTATATGGACGGGATGATATATTAGATTGTTAATTTTAAGTTTTAAAATCATCTAAATCCATAAAAAATAAACCCAAACAATGAAGATAACAGTGAAATTCACAATATTTATTTAAAGAAAAATCAAATAATTATATAGGTCACCCAACGCCGAGACGGGACGAAAACTAATGATGTACAAAACTTGGCTAAGTGAGTAAAAACTTTTGTCTTGGTGAGCAAAAAAAGTCGAATGTCACGCTTTTGACAGTAGAATCCTAATTAGGGCTCTCGCGCTCCGAATTTCATTAGAAAAGCTTTTATTCTTTTACACAAAGAGAAATATTACGACGCATTTTGCCTACGTATATTTTAATGATATTTGTGTTAGTGGGGCAACGGTCTTTAGTGTGAGGTTATGAGCAGGTCGGATTGTTCAGGTCTGAACTAGTGAATATATACACATTATGAATGGCTTTACAATTGAACAAAAATCTCTAAAGCCACTGATATTAAATTACAACCATAGATGTGTTCATACTACGCGAGTCGCACTTTTGATCCGCTCCGATGACATTGTAAATATCGCAAGTTGCATTAATTAGGGGAATTTCACTACCTCACTTTCAGCGTGTTAGTAACATATCTACGATTTTATAATATCACACTGTCAAAAGTAGATTAACTTCCAAAAGTTATTTTTAATCATCTACGTGGGGAGATTCTGGACGATATTACGGGAAACCAAATAGGAGATCTAACCTAATATTGGGACAACTACAGTCTATGCTGGCCATAATAACGGAGAGCAATATTCCAGTTTTCAGAATTCTACTTATAGAATATCAGGGCTAATCTTGTCAAGTTAAAAAATATTTGCAAATAATAGTGTTCTACCCTATCGGCAATGCCCGCAAAATATTCTCGGGAATAGTCACTTTTCATCATTATCAAAGGAAAAACTTCGCCCCATATCTTGATTTTCAATGCACTGTACTTTTCGCTACGTAACTTACCCGACGATCTTGGCTGGGAGTCAAAAATTTCAATCTACTGCAAAACGCTTGGTTTGAGCGCAATTTGTTAAATTATAGCCTCCTAAATTAATACCCTTTGGAAATAATTTCAAGGTTTTTATCTGAAATAAAATAATTTCAGATTCTGTAGTATTGGATCTGAAAGCTTTGTGGGGGTGAATAGTAAGAGTTTTGGCTACTAAGAATATTACTTACTTAAACCACAAAGTAAATAAGTAAACTTAAACTTACTGGGGAGAATATAAGGTATTTTTGCGGCAATTCAAATCTATTTCCAACATATTGTATATACTGATCATACTTCAATTACTTAGTAATTTTCAAAGCGCACACGATAATATGTTACGCAGAAATCTATTTCAATGTTATTAATACATAGGTTATTAATACCTAGATATACATTTGGTGTGGTTTTTTTTGTCTGTATTTTATATATAATTTCGGTGTTTTTGGGTTGGTATCTTAAACTTAGATATTACTTTGAAGTATTAGGATGTATTAGATACGAAAAAACCTTTTTACAAGTGAATAAAACTTTTTACAGTACATTTTTTTAAGCTTTGATTTTGCTTCTTTAGTTTATCTTCGCAAGATATCTATCTTCTTCTTCAAATGTTTGGTGACTTCGCTAGCTAGCGGCACTAATATATTTTCTGTAACAAAGTTATTTCATTTGCCCTTAAAAGACAGGCCTAAATCATTTATACGAAGGAGTCCGAATAAGAGGTTTTTTAGTTTTAAAACTATATTACTGTAAAAAGCACGAAGAAATTTTCGTAAGTCATGCCTTTAGCCCTAAAATTTGCTTTATTTCTGCGTATACTTTATGTTACTTAATATTGGCAAGAAAAATAAAAATTAAATAATTAAAGTCATTTGTAAACGGTGTTATTGCAATTCACCATTGTCCCCCATACTGAGAAAGTTAAAAACAAAGTTCACGGCGCTGGCAACTCGACCACGACTGCTAGACTGCACACACATAGTGAAAAGCTCTATTGCATACCCTTAGATTTTCTTGCGTTCATTTAACAGTCTTCAAAAAAGGAGGGGGGTTCTCAATTCGACCGTATATTTTTTTTTCTTTTTTTTACGTGTTCGCTGATATCTTCATGATTTATGAACCGATTTTGAAGATTATATTTTTGTTGGAAAGGAGACCAAGGGTTGTACCATGATAAGGAAACCAGGATCTGATGATGGCATACCTAAAGAAATCGAGGGGAACCTTCGAAACTCGTAGTGGCAACTAGTGCGTTTGTTAATTTTCTAGAAAGAACGTATTTGCGAGGTGGTCCCACTGCCACCAAATTAAAATATGGTGATGGAATCCCAGGGAAATCGAGGAAAACCAGCGTCCGTCGCCACCGTGTCCCACCGTCACCGTATGACGTGTGTGATACCACCACAAATAAATAGATAAGTTTCTCACCTGTTGATGCAGATATTCTCCGATGAGCGGCGGGTAGGAGAGATATCTGTCGGACGCCATGTTGTAGTAGGAGCCATCCAGCGGCGGCATCGGGCTGGGCGCGGGGACGTAGTTCTGCTTGCCTGGTACCAACATCGTTGCGTTAAAACTTCACTACATATTATACAATAGGTACTTCTAATGACAAACACTAAAGCTGGAGGTTCGCGGCCGAGACCGAGACAGGAGACCGAGACAGGGAGACCGCGACCGTCACTTTGTATAGGCGCGACAGACTGTCTCGGTCTCGGTCGCGAGTTGTCGCCTATACATTTCCTATGGTCAAGTGCCGGTCGCGGTCTCCTGTCTCGGTCTCCTGTCTCAGTCGCTTGTCTCGGTCTCGGCCGCGAACCGCCAGCTTAAGTATTTATAATATACCTACTAGTGGTCCCGGCGAACTTAAATAAATATTATGGTAACTTATTAGCTGAAACACTTGTCTACAATAATTGGACTCAATTGTGTTGCTATAGACATTCAACATTTTTTTTCTTTAACTTTTCAAATGTTTTAATACTTATTATCCTATTCAACGAAGCCAAATCCAAAAACTCAAAAATCATAAAACTTATTGCAGCCGTTCTCGAGTTATAAATAATGTAACAAACACGACTTTATTTATTAAATATAGATAAATGGCAGTTATTTTTAAAGATTAACCTTTTATTTTTAGTAGAAAAAAATAGTGTTAAGCGACCAATGAAGCATAGTATCATAATTGTTCTGTAATTAATTTCGAAGACTACCAGAATAAAATGTAACCATTAATTTGGAAAAAATATTTATTACCGGAGATCAGTTTTATTATTTTAACAAAGTATCTAAAAATATATTAATGGTGAACTAACCTGAGCTCCTTCCAAGGGTGCTGTGTCCAGAGATATCCTTGTGCCGATGCGGGTGCGGCAGGGTGCGCGCGTGGTCGCCCTCGTACACCGCGTAGTTCGGGGGAGGGTAGTCCAGCGGTGGGGGGATCACCAGACCCTGGTCGTCCATGAGGTAAGCTTCCGTCTGGGGGAGAAACGGGTTTTCATTAAATCAATTCCATTGAATTGAGACAGCAAACGAGCATGCACCACCCTTCGCTGCCGCCCATCACAAATGTAATCGACCCAGAACAAGATACAAATCGAGACTAGAATAGTCCATTCCACTTAGTTGTTAGTTGAGTATAGTATAGTATGAGTATAGTATGAGGACTGGGGCAGGGACTGTCAGTGAGAGTTAGCTCTGTAAGTTGGTGTTATAAATCGTCCAGTTAATAATTGTTAATAAGAGTCTCCTTTTAATTCGGTCATAGATTTGTTGCTACCTTCGAGGCGGGCGCGGTCGGTAAGTGAATGAGTGACAATGGCAAAAATTTCTTAGCGTTTCTGTGCTTCGGAGGGCACGTAAAGCAGTCGCTGAGCTATTTCGGAGGCCTTCCGGCGGCATAATAACTTCTAATGGTTGGCTAATATGATATATGAACATGATAAGACCATGAATTTACCTGGTTCAACATATGTCTATTGGGCATCGACGGTACTTCCGGTATGGGTGGTGGCTGACGGTCATCGCCGTCGTCTTGTGAATACGTTTCAGATTTCTCCGAGACAGAGCTGAGGGTTTCCCCGGTCATAGTATCATTGTACGACGAGGGTGCGTACATCTCTATGGTGGCAGACTTTGAAGATTGCCCAGCTTGTTCTGACAAAAAATAAAAAAGTTAAAAAATTTATTGCAATGACACGATTTACATTGCATTCTGAATTTCTTGAATTCTTGGTAAAATAAATTATTGTAATTTTTTTTTAATTAATAGAAATTAAAATTATCTTTTGTTGCTTCTACGAATAATAGAATTCTATGATGGTATTAAAAGCAACGTTATTATTTAAATCTCAACAATGTATGGAAACAATGTTGAAGAGGTATTTTACATAAAACGTTGAAAAATATATCAAACTGAGAATAACATCATACATTATGTAATACCTCTAATTTTATAATCAAGCTTTAATAAAAAAACATTTTAAAGTTATCCAGAGTGATTTGAGCCGTGGGGTCGAGTTTTTTTGTTTACGTAAAAGTGACATTTATACATTAGGGCCCCAAAGCATTTCTTCTGGATAAACCTTAATTATAGTAATTAACACACACATACATTGAAAAAAGCTGTAATAACATTGACATCAATTTGCAAAAACGTTCGGCTTCCACGATACATAAATTATTTCGCGGCTGCCCTAAGCAAAAGGGTGAGTATGATACGTATGTGGTCTGTCGGCATGGGAATGCGGTCAACATTCTATGCCGCCCCAACAGCCAAAAAGTAAGTGCGTTTTGATAGATGTTTAAAATTTCTCATTTCCCCATTTTGAACAACTTCGATTTCAGATCGGGATAATCTAGGCCCATTAGCAGATGATGCGAAAATTAGTTCCCTGAAATTTACAGACTTGAAAATTTAATTTAAACCGGAGCAAAATTAGACTTGTTTGAAAAGCAACAGGGTATAATCCTTTACTAATGTTAATATTTCGGAAGTTAGATTAATCCGTTTAATAATAAACCACTAGGGTACAAAACTGTCAATTATCGGACGACATACTATGTAGTATTAAGCGAAGATTGAATTGTGTGGCGAGCTAATTAGTAGTCGACCGCGGCGCTGTCCGCAATGGAAATCTCTATTTAAAATAGTTAGCCCACTGTCCGTGATCCACTAACTATTTGCAAATTGAAGCCACTAGTAAAGTAGAAACATACAGGTAAAGTTAATCTACATCAATCTCCGATATGTGTTCAAATATCTAATAATTAATGGCTGAACATAAAGTTCAGTAACAATAACAAAACTTTTGCTTTCGAAGATGGACGTAGACGAGTTTAATGATAATAATGATAAGAATGAAGATACAAACACAGAAAACTTACCTTTCAATCGTCGAGATCGTCTTTTCAAAATAAAACAAGCAACTAAAGCCGCATTAATCAAAATCAATATAGCTCCAGTAATAGACACATAAACAATGACAGTTTTGGACACATCCGATGTTTCTACGTATTCTGTTGACACTACATTCAGCTCGCCTACTTCTGATGAAGCTAATGAGAGAAGAGAGAAAATAAAAGAAATTAGCAAACAAGGAGAGAACATCAAAATAGGAATGTGTGGACTTGAACATTGTAACAAAAGGGTGTCTAAATCGGTGATAGACAAAGCCCTTTAAATGATTCAAAAAATTACAACGTTTTAGTTTTTACAAAAGATGGAAGAATAATTTTTAAATCTGAAAAAAAATGTATATTACGAATGTTCATTTAGCTAGATTTTTGAAGAAACATAGAAATTCTTAGAATGTACTCGTATTAAAGGCGAGAATTATATGAAAAAAAAAATTATCTTCTGTTGAAGAATTTATATTATACTAGAAAAACATGTCGTTCTAGAGAAAAGAGATATATTAATTTATCAAACCATTTTGTTTTGCAAATGTTATTTAATCAAAAATAATCCAAGCGTCTACTACCTACACATTTATTACAAATCCACTACGGCGTAAATATTATTCACACAGTAAATAGATCTCCAAAACCTTACAAGACACAGACATAACAAATCGATGTCAACGAAACTAATTTACTCGGAATTAATAGTCAAACATTCTTTAACAAAAGCAATACAACTTTTTGAACTATGTGAGTTTTGCTCTCTTTGTCACTATCAAAGGTATAACTGTGATAACTTCTTAATGAATTGTCGCTATTAAGTTACGAAACGAATTATAAATTAACAAGTATTTTAATTAGCGAATTTCTAAACCATTTAATATAAATTACACCGTTTTCTCCATGATATTTTATTGTTAGCTACAAGTTTTCATTTCAATTAAGTATCTTGAAACTTGTAACTAAATTAATTTAACTCTTTGAGTTATGTTGTACTTAACTACGAATATAGATTACAAGTAATATTGAAAAACACCAAAATATTTTATACTTTATATAACCGTAAAAACTGCTTGATTACGTCAGTTTTGTATTATGTCAATATTACTTTACGAACTTTAACTAAAGATTCATATCATCTAACAGAATGTTTTAAATAATTGTTAACAATCAAATATTTTTTATTTATTCCATCTTTGTCATCGTCTATACTACTTAAGACATTAAATGTGAAATCTTCAAATCCACACACAACAGGAGTTTCCGACACTACGACGACGTCAATCGGGTCAAACCTCGGATCCGTTTGTTCGTCCGTCTGTGCAGACAGAACCCTACTAGCAGTACGTTCAGAAGGATCAGTGCGGTGCCCACTATTGTCCCCGTTATGATAAACACTCCGGGAACGTTGTAGGAGTTGTACTCCTCAGATTGCACTGAGGAAGGTATTACGTCTGTAGCGAAAGGTTTAATTTCAGTTGCGTTCAACGTGTGAAATGGTCTAAAGATGATAATGATTCTGATGTTGTTTTACGAATATAGTTTTAACTAACTTTAAAAGGATAAGACTTATTATCAGTTAATTTGTACTACTTATCTTTACTTTTCATGCTCAAAGTATTAAATATGTAAATGAAAGCAAAATGAAAAGGTTGATTTGATTTAAATTCGTTATTTATGATAAACATAGGTATTTTGTCGTGAATGATATTTTATTTGGGACTTTAAATGAATACTGTGCTGCGATACTAAAAATTTCATTGCAAACTATGTTAGTGCTCACCATCAGCAGCAAGGATAAATATTTTTCTACCCAAAATGAATGTTAATATTTGCCGAATTGATCAAAATTTGTGAATGCTTCTCAGAAATTAAAGTTAATATTTTCAGCAAATTTTTATCACCACAAAATGTAAGCAGTGAACGTTGAAATTTGAATAGGAAAACGATTTGAATTTTAATATTGAATATTCAATCCGCAACTAATTATTTAAATCACGGACATAAATCCAAATAAATTGTATGATCACCGCTTATATCTTTTACTGTCTAATGAGATTTATGAAAATGAAAGAGAATGAAACATTTATTTCACTTGATTCATTCCTAAATAATGTAATGTGATTGAGTAACAGGTTTAAAATTTTGTAACGGGTTAATAAAATTTTGTAACGGGTTAAAACAAAAAGAGCATTTCTTCCTTAGGCACTTCTTTACGAAAAACAATTTTTAAAAGTTTATAGATATTTCAATTTGTTTATAACTGATGTGCTAATATTGAACTTTGTTACGGTTTTTAAGGAAGAAGTATTCGTTTTAATAAAAGTAATAATCAGTTCCTCTTAATCTATCGTCGCATCAGGATACTTACTAAGTGTAGTAGCTTTAGTGTCATCAGGCCTGTATTTGCTCTGTCCAATCTTATTAATAGCCATAACAGAGAATACGTAATCTGTATTCT
Organism: Ochlodes sylvanus; assembly: GCA_905404295.2. NCBI lineage: Eukaryota > Metazoa > Arthropoda > Insecta > Lepidoptera > Hesperiidae > Ochlodes > Ochlodes sylvanus. The sequence continues at coordinate 1,254,335 of FR990141.1, read as the reverse complement.
TCTCTAAATTTCCAATTGTAAATGTTGTAGCATTCCTTGGCATCACGTCTTCATATTTATATGATTCATCATTTGTTTTCCTAAAAAATACATTATACTTATGAGCAAGGTTGTATATGAAACAAAGCCTAACATTAAAATCGATTGTTTGTCTTTATTATTGAACAAAGGTCTGGAGATTTTATTTGAAAACTTATTTCGTTTTGAAATCATGTATTCAATAACTTGACAATACATTGAAAATACATACCTGTATCGTATTCTGAACCAGGGATTTAAGCCTCCATCGAAGCCTGGAATCCATTCCAGGGTCACCGAGTTGTGTGTGACGTTCGTTACCGTTATTGATATAATTTGATCTAAACAAATATTATTTTGATTTTTATAAAATACATAATTTATACAATGACATAACATAGGCATTACATTGAATAATGTCGGTGTAATCCGTAACACCAGCCAGAATAAGATGACATTATACTTCAAGCAACGTGTAGGCATATTTCGTAGGGTAATGAATAAAATAATTTTGAGGCCCACAACAATTTAGTATAACAAAAATTTTCTTCACGATTTCACTAATTGATATAACTTCCTATTCACTTACCTGGCGCGCTAGTGATGTCCAATTTGACGGATGTAGTACTGAATCCTAGATCGTTCCTGGCGCCACATTCGTAGGATCCATAATCGGAGGATATGACGTCATTGATGAGCAGGACCGAGGTGTAGGTGACAGGATCCAATTTGTGGAATTCCGCGAAGTATTTTGTCGAAGTGTTCACTGGGAGTTTTGCACCGTTCTTTGACCAGGTGAAATTAGGAGCTGGTGCGGCTTTGCATCTAGGGATGGGAAAAATCAGGTCATCAGAAGTAGGCTCCTCTAGAAGTCAAAATGCTTTTATAAGCGATTTGGAAGTAGCAATGACTTATATAAGTAATTGCTACTTCCAAATAGCAATGATATAGTCCAAAGAGTATATTAATGCTATTTATGAGGGGATTTCATTTCATTTTTCTCTTCTGAACATTATTGAGGAAAGTAACCGTTATTTTGAATGGCTAAAGAGGAATAATCGAAACTAAGTCATCAAGGATCTTTCACAACGGTTTTTTCCAAACTAAAGTCGTCACTTTAAGGACACAAAGCAATATTCACTTTTGTTCAATAAACATTAAATTAAAATTCACCTATTATTATTTACTTTCATTAGAGTAACCAATGAGTTTCCAATATTAAAACTGGCCATTAAGAAACAATCCATAATTCCAAATGTAAATCTAACTAATTTAGACACCAGAATTTTCATATCAACAATTTTACAGTCGATTTATCTCGCTGTTGATTGGCTGAACTTTAAATTTTCGAAATTAATTCACACATTCGAAGCGTTTACCGGCAAACAAAATTATCTAAAGCCTGTGCAGCAACAACTGTGATTTCATTAAACGCAGTAATTACAGCGGTTAAGTCATAACGGCACGGTTTATGCGTTATTCGCCGTCGATTCCCGTAATGGCAGAAATAGACACTTTTCATAATATTTGGCTCGTTATAGTTTTCGATGGTTTTCAGCGCATCAACGATCGTAATTTTACAATGTAGGTCCTCCAATTGAAATTAATCCGTGCTAGTATTAAACCATTACTAGATTTGAAAAGTTTTTAAGGTATAGAATCCGTAATTTGTACAGATTCAACTAAAGAATTACGCAATATTTTTTCTAATACCAATTATTTATTTTTAATAAATTCTAAAGCATAGGTTTGCAGTATTTATAAATTGATTACAATATCAAGTGTCTGTCCATTCTAGTGAAGTTTTTACGGTCAATAAATTAGCTTAAAACTTAAATCCCCTCGGTCGGGTTGCAATATGATTAATCATACTGTCTCAAAATATTTTTAAGAGCTCTTTTATTGCCCTTCATACAATGGGCACAAATAATTCATTACTAAACATACATAAATAAATATATTGAATTTAGGTTTGTTTGTGTATTGCAAATTTAAGGTCTTAAAGATTTGTATGTTACGTAGGTTACTCCATCTAGATATAATTAAAATCTATCTTAATCAAAAAATTTAAAGATCAAATCTTATTGAAATAATCACAAGTATACAATGTAATCCATACAAAGATTTTTAAAACATAAAACCTATGCTATACACTCGTATACTAATGTCGTAAAAAGTGCGTTATTTCATAACATGAAATTAGCAAAGAAAGCTATATGAGACTTTTTTATCAAACAAGCTTATCTGCACTGAATGCGCCCTTCCGCTTGCGTTTCCCCCCATGCAACTTTATTAACCTAATTAATGGTATGTCGGCCTTCGTTACTCTTTAATCCTCTTTCGAGATACATGTCACTTGTCAGCTGACTTTAAAAAGACGTAATTGTAGTTCATATTATTTTATTTCGAAGATTTAAACGAAGTTGAAAAAGCATCGTTTGCGAAAATAATCGACCGTAAAATTTAAAATTCAAAAATATAATGAACTGTAACGATACAGTACGTTAAAATAAATTGGAATGATTGTAACGTGTGTGCGTTGAAGTTTTTTTTAACATGGCCAATGTTTTGACAAACAAATACACTTACTTGCAAGTCAATCTACCGACTTGGCCAACGTTGGTCGCGGACTTGGCCAAACTTGGCGACGAGTCGAGTTCAGGCTTGAATTTGACGACCAACATCACTTCCTTCTTGGTCACTCCACCGATGCCATTGTTCACCACACACTGGAAGTTTCCCACGTCCGCTCTGGTGGCCTTGTCGATCACCAGGTAACTAGTGAAGTTCCTCGGCTCGAAGGTCACGGACCTGGCTGAGACGTCGTATCCTGTACGTTGCCATTTGATGTGTTCCGCCGTCAGGGGATTGCCTGTAAGTAATTATTTAATTGGGTATTGCGAAATACACGATGTTTCGGTTTTTGAATATGGCTTTAAACTCATTTGGATCAGCTGTCGTGAAATTTGTCAATATCTGTAAGTGTTATTGGCCAAGTTGATTTGTACAATTGTGTCTGTCGGTCTGCTAACTTTTTATGCTTAATCCGCTGAACCGATTTAGATGAAATTCCTTTCGAATACTTTTAACGGTATTTATCTCTTTTCGACTCGAATGCAGGCGAAGACACTTGTAAAACATGGTCATCTAGTCTAATCCGACCACAATTCCAGGTAGGTACACATAACATTGTCACATCGACGGTAGGGCCTCCGATATTGAGGCTCACACACACTAAATTTACAATTATGTCACGGGTAATTACCGAAGCTGATCGTCCGATAATTAGTTGTGGGAAATCCAATTGTTACGTTGAATATTGAAACGAATTAGACCGATAATATGTAGCTGACCAAATGTTTTTGAAATTTTCAACACTAATCCGATTTTATCGAGTGTTTAGAATATGGAATGGATGTTTGAATTGATTCCAGATTTTTATTAGGGTAAATCAATTCAGTATACCCATACAAAGTTATGGTAGTCTTTGGCTCAGCGTATTTACGTTAACGCCATAGTCAGAAAATAAAAGCATCTAAGGCAGTTGTCCCACCGCCGGCGAGTGAGCGAGTAACTATCGGCTATTTTCTAGCTCAAGAAACGTACAATAAGATACACATTTCGTGTAAACAAAAGAGATACATAATTATATTAATAGTTGGTTAATAGTTTATACTACCCTAACGTCTTGGCAGTCCTGATTCGAACCCCATTAAATTGCATTAACGCGTAGCCAGAAAAAATAAGCGAAATAAAAATACGTATTCTTCTTCTGTTCGCGTTACGTACGTAGAATTTAATAAAAACCTGTTCTCATTCCCATACAGGACAATATTACCATCATAATACGCTTTACAATTATCTTCCACTCCCGAAGCCAAATTGAATTACGAGAGTCACAATAATTCCATTATATCAATTTTATTCGTCTAGCGTTCCACCTCAATATCTTTTCTTTATCTTATAATTTAATTACATTTCACAATTTTATTTCTATTTCCCAAAGGAAACAGAAAAATAATAACTGAAGATGAATTACTACACCAACCTTGACGCAAAGGTTCTGAAAGGAAAATCGAATTTATGTAATTAATTTAAATGTTTTTGCTAAGATTTTTATGAATTTAAGCCAACAAACGAGCTTGCACCATCCTTCCGCTGAATGATGACACAGAGATCATTGAGCTGTGTATCACCCAGCTTCAGCTGACCACATAGGAACTTTAGCACGACGATTGGGTACCCGTACCATATTTCAGTCATACCAGACATCCTCTTTGAACCGTAAAATATTATAACATTTACCCTGAGCTAGTCCAAAACTAGATTCCTCCTTACCCACTATTTAAAACAACTATCAGGGTAGTCTAACTACTCTTTGCAAGTCATAAAACTGTAATTAATCGATGTCTGTTCATGAACGATATTGGATAACAGATACAGGATATTGGAAACTGATTCGGGTATTTACTGAAAGCAACAGATCAATAGATACAACAGTGATGCTCAGAATTGTTGTCTGTTTGCGTGTACGTTCGCTTTGGCTAATCTCAGAAGCAGCATAGCCGTTTGGAAAATAATTTTGCTAATGTAGGTATTGATGAAGCTTTGGATAAAATGTTTTGTTTGTTTTACTTTCAATCAGCTTACAAAAAATCGATACGTCATCGTAAAGAACCCCGCATAAACATCCCTACTAATATTATAAATGCGAAAGTAACTCTGTCTGTCTGTCTGTCTGTCTGTCTGTCTGTCTGTCTGTCTTTGTCGCTTTCCCGCTTAAACCTCTCAACCGATTTTGATGAAATTTGACACAGACAATCTTTAGACCCTGAGAAAGGACATAGGCTACCTTTTATTGCGACAAAAAGGGATGAAGAGGTTGAAATAAAGGTTGAAAGTTTGTATGGGATTTCTTCGGGTTTTAAGCAGAGCGCCATCTAGGGGTGAACCTTCCTAACTTAAAGAATAAGAACGCCTAGCGCCATCTCTTAAAGAACCATGAAACTTTATATTTAAGCACTTGATAATAAGTTTCCCGAAGCGAAGCGAGGGCGGGTCGCTAGTTGTAAATAAAAAAAGCGAAGCGTGGGCGGGTAACTACTACAATATATCTGTTTAACAATACTCTCTTCTTTTCTCCTGAGTTAATTAAGATAAACTCACCAGTAGCCGTACAAGATAAAACTGCGTCTTCATTGGGATTCGCGACTCCGTTCTGTGATACCACTTTGATGCCCGCGGGGTCTGTAACAAAGGAATATCGTGAATGTTCATAAACCTGCGGTTGCACCGCTGACTGACAGCGAGAATCGAGAATCTATACCTATATAACTTAACATTAACATCGAGGTAACGAATGAAAACTAGTTGTGTACTAAATTTCGTGTTTTTTGGCAGTCGGAGAAAGCCAACAGTACAGGCTTCTTCTTACGAATAAAAATACACTCACATACATATTCGGTCCATAATGCTCTCAGATGCTCATAAACGCATCTAAATTAGCACATCTTGAAAACTACAGGTTTGCACTAAAATGTTTTAGATTTTATACCCAAAATTCGACCCAGTTACATCGATAATAGTTTAAAATGGCTATCCATTTGCGATGTAATTGCACTAAAAGCTAAGGCGTCAAAAAATTATCACGTTTCGCAATACGCCATTAGTGAGTCCAATGCTTAAAGATATTCTAGAGAAAATATACCCTTTTGAATACATGTAACCTGCGTCTCGATGTTATTGTTAGGAGCACATAGATGTCTATATACATGCAAGGGCAACATGTGGCCTCATTGTGGCAATTCCTTTGAGATATGTTACATTGGAATCTGTTCCAATTATCTATTAACAAACGTATGAAAAATGTGTATACTATGTGAATATTTTAACCTTTAAATAACTCAGGGCGGAGGCCAATCAAATAATTAAAGTGTATTCTGGTATTCACTTCATTACTGTACTTTATTCTATCATCCTCATTATTAGTCTTGCCGCTAATTTACCATACACTTCCAATATCTAAAGTTCTCTGGTTGAGGGATGAAACACTCCATCAGAGTAGTCAAACTTAATAATTACATTGATCATATAATCCTTCTATCACCGGACACCCTGTATGTGAAAAAGTCAAAGAGTTCAATACTCACAGTGGACGGAGACGCTGATATTGACGGTGGCAGCGCCCTGCGAGTTGACGGCCTCGCACGAGTATACTCCGGCGTCGTGCCGGGACAGCCGCGTCATGTTCAGCATGTTGCCCTCTGATATTATACGATCGTCTGGAATACATGACTTGTTAATATTGGCTACGGTTGAAAGACAAAATAATTTAACACTCTTAATAGATAGGATGAACAAATTCTTGAATTTTACTACATACCCTAAGCCGTCGACTAGATTTTATTATGAATCATACCTACCTAAAAATCGATGATAGCCTAACGATTTGGGCTTTGGTATAGCGGTTGGGAGGGCCTAATATTGAACCCTGTATGTATCTTTAATTTTGAAAAGTAAACAGCGTCAGAAAAATTGCACATCAGATAGTTCTGCGTAATATTTTCGAACGTGTGTGATGTCTACCAAGTCTACCAAGTCAGAGTGGTGGACTATGGCCACTACCCCTCACATTGTGACTGGACTTCCGGGTACAGCGGTAGGACATGAACATTTTGTGTTGATGATATGACAGACTGATGTTTGTTATTGAGTTGCAGGTATTTATTTTCTTATTATTTTTTCCTATGAAACCAACAAATTCTAAAGCAAGATTGCGTATTTAGAAAGAAAATATAACAACACATTTCAATTCAATTCCTTTTCATCATTGTCATTGGAAAAGCGGCATTTGGTTTACCGATTAGCACATCAGGAGAACGCATTCACTTGCTGTGAGAAAATACAATTTTGGAACAAGCATGAATATCCGAAAATACCCAAAAAACATACTATGCTCCGATTATCTGTAGTTTTGCTCCGAAATTCTATTATGAAATACTACTGGATTCCAGCAAAGTTCCTCATAGAAGATTTACTTTTCCTTACACTTTACGTAATCTGCTTTAACAAATCTTGTATTATGCAGTCAATGTTCCATCATTTTATAGAATAAAAACTCGAATAATTCCAATTCCATATTCCAGTTGATTAAAGATTTCACAATTTCAAGTAGATTTGATGAAACCTCAAGACTGGGTCAAGAGTCGGGAGGATCCAAATGAATTATTTACAAGCGAGAATAAATTGGTGAAATTCCGGTTTTGAATCCGGATATGACGTCTATTTAGGCATTCTGTTTTGGGCTCCTCTAAGGACATTACGAGTGATAAACTCCATTTGGCTTTCTAAATATAAACCTGTATCTAAATATAAAAGAAAATCAATTGTAGGTATTTTATGCATAGCCCAGCGATTGTATAGCCCTTACTAACTAATTAGAAACTGCAACACGTTATAAAATTACTCAACACAGCAAAATAATTAGACAAAAACTTAGTTCTTTGAAAGTCCCGCAAGATGGCGGTGATCCGAATGGTCACGATGTCTTTATCAAATTAGTACTGCCTATTTAGTATTAGATGCGCTGTGAACAGACATAAGTAGCAAAGTTGCGAACATTGTCTTTCACCAAGTCATTCTCGCGATGTCTTTTCAAGTACATACATTTTCGCTACAACTTATTTGATTAATTTTATTCGGAATGCCTCAGACGTATTACTGTAATATATTTTCAGAAAACATTTGCTGTCTCGTCAAAAGCTTTGGACAATTTTAAGGAGACTTTAATTAAGTTTGCGAACACGGAGTTGTTCGTGCGAGATTTGTGATAGAAAACGTATGTACCAAAGTGTTTCGGGTTCTTTAATCATGAGTTACATTAACAACTTTCTTTCGTACTTCACGGATGAAAGAAATTTGTCAAGGGTACGCGTGTTATTTTTGTATACCTTAAAATGTATATCATACCTTAAATGGCTCAAAATTTAGGCATCGCTTATCATTTTTAGATAGTCTGCTATGTACTTTTTGTGTAGTTAGATAGTTCAAAGAGAACGGTTTAATTATGCAACACTTTTAGTAAGCACTAAACATGATACATATATTAAAAACTCCGGTCTACATGTCTTCGCAGATGCTTCAATAAGGTTAGTTTGTTTCATTAAAGCAAAAACAAATGGGCCCTGAATAGAAATAGAAAATTATAACTTACTGTTACTGCTATACGACGACTGCGTGATAGGCAACCCGTCTTTAGTCCAGGTGTAAGTGATGCTCCCAGGATTGCCGTCAGCTCGGAGTACAATGATTAGAGGTTCGTTCTCCACCCCGACCGTAGTGTAAGGCGTCGTCTCATCGAAGATAGGGGCATCTGTGAAAATAACTCTGTGTAATGTTGCAGTCAAAAATATAAAATGGAAGTTCAAATTCCTGCTTTGTATTATTTAACTTAACCAAAGATTATCTAATGATACATGAAAACGATTTCAACATCTTCCGTAAATTAATTAATATCTCCTTTAGAAAATGTATGCCAGATAGTTTATTGGCCTAAGCATCCTTGGTTAGCTTGGACTTAAGTCCTGTATTTCAAGCAACATATTTACATTTACATTTACATTCAAAAAATACAAAGGTATTTGCTGAAGCATTTGTCTTGTATGGTGGTTGTGGCTATAACTACTTTTATTTTGAAAGGAGGCATACACGATCTGAAAATGTTTCATTGTGATGATGAACTTTGTATGCATGTATTGAGAAATTTAATGTACCTAAACAAAGGAGTGGAAATTCAAATTGATGTACCACTTTAAATCACAAATCAATCTATTTAATGTATGGGATTGAAAAGCGGAACTTTACTAAGACGAGTTCACAGGCAAAGCCAATGCTACACAACTCCAAACTACTGCTAAACTCATCAACTAAGTTTCTAAAGCTAGATATCTATCCCGCTACAGAGATAATCTTCCATCTGCCGTATTGTAGCTTCTCTGATTTGCGAAATATCAGTCTCAAGATGGTATACCGACCGACTGCATTGAAACGATAAGTTGTTGTAAATAACAATTGAAAAATATACATAGGTATAAATCAATACTACGAGTATTATTCCGAAACGGATTATTATTCCAAAACGGAGCAACGGATCGATGTGATTTTTGGTATGGAGATAGTTGAAGGGCGGGAGAGTGACAGGGCAACTTTTTGCGGCAAAATATTTCAATTCCACGCGAAAAGTTTTAATCAAACAAGCACTACAGATAGTAAAAAAAATCTAAATGTCAATGTCAATTTCACAAATTAATCGCTGGAAGAGCCTTTGTTGAATTAAAAATTTTTACATAAATTTATTGTTCCTTGATTATTTTATTTCGCTAAAATAAATGTTATTCAATAAACATTTTAATTAAATACGATAAAAGATTGATTAAAGTAAGTTAATAGCGCGAATGGATCGTCATCGCAGTAACTTTTTATTTTTTAATATAATTATACTTTAGGCAGGCAGGTTACGTGATGACGTATTCCTTCACCGGAACAAGTAATAATTTCAAATAGGCAGAAAATATTGAAAATTAGAGGTGCATCCGATCCTAGCGGTCAGGGTGTTTGTGCCTCTGGGGAAACCACTGTGCTATCACGGTCTACATTATAAGTAATTCAGCCTCGTTAATCGCGTCTCTTATGCGATAGTGCACATACCTTATGCCGCAATAATATCGCGCAATACATATGTAGAGGTTTCTAGAAACGGTTGCAGTAGCCGACTAGCGGGATTACTGAACACTCGTTGCTAGACTTAGTTTTCACTTGACATGCTGAACTTTGTAAGGCAACTCATGCTGCACTTAATCCAGTGCACACTGGAAGATATAATACGTTTTATAATTTGCAATTTAAATTTTGATGTTCATATTTATATTTATTAATGTCTATTCTTGTGTAAGGTCTTCTAAAATAGACCGTTAAAAATTTTTGAAAGGGAAATATCCGGAAAGACCCGTGAATAATGCTTGTTCCTCATATATCTTTTGGTCGGTAATACATCGGGGATGATTTGGTGTTAATAAATGTTTAGGTTTTTATATAAAAAATTATATACTCTTGAGAATGACTATTCTCAATGTAATATGTATGTATAATGTATAACATGTAAGGATTTACCAACAGGGAAATAACGTTAAATTATAGAACTAAATGTAAAAACTGAATGGCAATTTTCAAAAGAAGCATAGAGTTTTTGCGAATTATTTTAATAAAAGTACAACATTAAGTACTGTACCGTAGAAGCCATAATCAGGCTTAATGACGGCACCCAAAACTCAGGCCCTGGCATCCAAAATTCTGCACGTTCATCAAAACACCTTCCCTAATTCATCGTTCGTTTAAAAGCAGTTTAATTGACCGCGTCAAAACAATAACTTCGTCGGGAACTTTCCTAAAAATGAACCCTTGCCTGTACCCTCTTAACAAGGTTTTTTATCCTCTTCTAATATTAATGGGCAGAGTCCTCCTCAACTCCACATACCTCCACTCATTTATTCAGTAAATAGGGCACGGCGGGGCCCTTTAGACCGTTATAAAAATGCGACTTCGGCTAGCTTTTAATCTAAACACGTTTTTCGGCGTGAATGCGTGATAAAAACGCCTTTTGAGAACTGTATGTGCGAAGGTTTTTGGAGGTCTTGGTTCTTTTAATCTCGAAATGTCTCTTCATTATTCTGACTTTTTGTTAAAGGAGAACCCTTGTATTTTTGTTTGGATATAAATAGCGTATACAATTTCAAAGTTTCGGTATTATTGTTCGTAGCTGCGTTTGTGGTCAGACGGGTAGGGGTGGTGTTAATCACTAATATATAGTCAGAATATTTTAAGCTACTCAAAGCTAATCAACCCAAGTTGATCTTAGGCATTAGAAAACTTCAGGCAACTCTAAGAAGAGCTTGGATGCTTTTCTGGAATGCTAGGTAGTAACAACGATTGAACCGAAACAAGAGTAGTTTATCTATACTAATAAAGAATAAATGGAGTCAATCTTTTAACTATTTTTAGAAAATTTAAATACCTATATAAGGCTATATCTATATAAGGATTTGTTATCTATAAAGCGAACGTCTTTGTTAAGTGCTTCAAAAATGAGCAGCATTGTTTCAGGTGCGGGAACTTAGATTTTCTGAAGCGAAACGAGGGCGCGACAATAGTTTCCCAGCAGATCAAATCCGTAAAAGACCGATTTTAAAATGACTAGTTAAGAATAAACAATTTGTAGTTTATGGCTACGAAAGACAAAACCAAGATAGCTCCATATAAAATTACTGAGCAATATTGCGTTTGTTGCTTTGTGTACTAAGCGTGTTGTGCTTTGCAGTAAGTATGCCAGCAAGAAAAAGTATTGTGTGCTTACGTCAGACGTTCCTCCAACGGAAAGGCAAACTCCGCTTCACTCACAAAACGTGCCTCTCAAACAAAATAAAGCTATTTTAAGCAAAATTGAAGGAGCATCCACACAATTTACTCACAAAGCACTTTTGGTATGTTTCCCTTGAAGGTTTTCTTACTACTGTTTTATCTTTTACAAATATTATACGAGCCCTGGAATCTACTTCACTACGTTGTTCAAGCTTTTGTTGGAAGATTAAGGGTTTCTATGTTCCTGGAAGCGCTCATAGCCCATCGGCTTGAGTGGAAGCAATCGAGCGAGGTTAAGGCCGTTAGGTGGACGGGTAATCGCTAGAAACAAACATTTCTTTACCGTCTCCGTGCTTTGAAGGGCGCGTGAAACCGCTTCAGCTATTATCATTAGAGAGCAGTCGATAGGTCATATCGAAAGCGGGTGGCAAAAAGCTTCCTGCGTTTGGGTTGACTATTACCCTCCACCAATTCCCAATGAAACAGCGCGGTAGAGTAAGCTACAGACCCCCTTAGATATGAGGCGAGACCCGCGCCCTATAGAGGGCCAATAATAACATTCAGCCAGGTCGTTAAAAGACTTCGAACACGTAACTCCGGCCTAACTAGCGATAATAATAAAGACCGGAACCGCTTGACATGCCCTCAGAAAGAGAAATGTTCGATTTTGATGGTCACCGCTTTAACTCCTGACCACCTCCAAGGTTATCTTACGTTACGATTGACCAAGTCGTCGATGTACCAGCACTACGATGATTCTACTATTAATATTACCAAGTCTTACAAAAAGGCAACAACTTTTGGATATCGAGCTACACGTACGTCATACTTGGGCATTTCAAGTTATTCCTCAAGAGCATTCCTTAATACACCCAGTTTAATATAGGACTGCGATTCCTGTTATTCCAAGGATGAATGCAAGCGCGTCGGCTACTCACATATCATAACAATAGACTCATGTCTCTGTCCAAAAGAACGTATTCGCGAGAATTGTTGGAAAATAGCACGGTGCAAACAATTTACTGACAAAGAGTAGTCTAGTTGACAGTTTTTCGGAAAATTGCAAACAGTTCCTTGGCTTGGCCCCAAAGCAAAGCTGTAGCGATTACTAGTTACTAACAATCACATCGACACTAACATGAAATTTATTCAAAACTATACTACTTGAAATGATATCAAAATTTATTATTAACAAAGGAAAAACCTATATTTTGTTGAAATATTGATACAATGGTAAAAAATCCAATACCAATCGGAAATAATAAATAGTTCCAATTTGAGCGAACGGCCGCTTCAGTCGCGAAGAGCTATCGGCGTAATATATTATTTATGATTCCTAGAAGAACTGCCTCCGTTCTCAGTTTAAAAATGAAACAAAACTTATCCCAATCAGAATAGTGAATTAAGCGCATTCTCATTGTTAACTGAATTCATAAAGTTTTTTGCCTTAAATTCAAATTCATTTAATCGTAGGCATTTCGTCGATATACTTTTGGCATATGACTTATTGCGTAATATATGGTGGACTGCCGCTGGGAGGGACCTGGGTTCAATTCCTAGCGAGGCAGAAATTTGAATTTGAATGGGTGATCCCAAGGGAACGTTTTCCGGGATCAAAAGTATCCCATGTCCTTTCCAGGGCTCAAACTATCTCCTCTAAATCATACCATATCATCTACATCAGTTCAGCGGTTTAAACGTGAAAACGTACCAGGCAAACAGAGTTACTGTCGCATTCAAATATCCGTCCCATCCATACTGGATTAGCATATTATTTCGGTAATTCGTAGCTCAACACTTCTTAGAAGCTACGAGTTGTAGTATCAAGATATTATTATTATTATTATCATTCTTATCTTCAACATCATAATACATAGTAAGATTGTAGTCAAGCATCAACTTATAATTAACTAGTTTTCCCCCGCGGCTTCACCTGCCAATTTCCAAAAATCCTTTCATAGTGTTCGATTGCGTCAATGAGGAACCTACATACTCGTATATACAAAGTTTCCTGTGAATACGTTGAATCGCGTTCGATTCCTATCCGAAGACATTTATGTATGTGACCGATATATGTCGAAATATGTCGTAAGTACGTAGTTTGATAGTTTATATGATCAAATGACTTACAGAGCACTTTGAGCGTCAAAGCGTCGTGGACACTCCGCTGTAAGGCCTCGTTCATGGCTTGGCAGGTGTACACGGCTCCGTTGAGGTCTTTAGTGATGTTCAGCTTGAGCTCTATCGTGGACACCGTGCCGCCGTGGAGACCCTTCTTCAGCTGCATCGGAAGACCTGGGGGAAAACAGGGTTTAATATCGTGTTAGAATTACGATAAATCACAGTTGGCAATGGACCAGGAAGTGGTCAAAGGATTTTTGACGAAACTACTTTTAAAAATTTTATTGTTGAAGAAATACGGTTTCTTCATACTGACTCTACTCTGAGCCTGAATATACATACATATTTTATTATTGTTGGAGAAAAAATTCTCTATTAATAGGTACATAGGTACATGATTAATCTAGAACCTATCGTTATGTTTATAACTTTTTTTATAGAATACTATCATCTAAGCCCTCTGAAGTGAAGTGTTGCGAGGGACACAAGTACTTCAGAGGAATATACGCGCAAATAATACCTGGGACTGAAACTTACTTCAAAATTGCTTTTAAAGGTGCCATTTCGCGTAACGCTTCCGACGACAGCCTTCAGGTAAAGACGACGATAGTCTTTGACATGGCAGACGGCATTAAAGTAATAGTATTGACTTGCGTTTTACCGACACCGACAAAGGATTGCTGTGCCACAAGTGTCAGTCGTCTGTCGCGTTCTGCAGAATAGAACCTTAAAGCAGCTTAAACTTCAAAATTAAAGTAAATGTACCTTGCACAGGAATCCCGTCTCTCCACCAAGAGAGAGTCGCCGGCGGATTACTGGACGCAGCGTCGCAGAATAACGTAGCTTCGATTCCCGGTTTAAGCTCGCTAGGCTCCGCTCTTACTTTCACGGCTTCTGGGGCAACTGTTGAATAAACATTCAATTAATTCATGGAAAATATTTTGGAGACAAAGTATGCTAAATAATTATAATACAATTATATTCTTCACAGTTGAAGTCCTGATATCCTTGCATGTAATTTAGGTATCATGTAATATAGTAATATAGGTATCCTGCTAGAATAAATGCTGATTAGTTTTTATACGTTTCGAAGAGCCAGTGTAATCATGTGTCGCACTTCCTTCTCCGGCAACGCGTTGTTGATTTTTTGGTACTCTTTAAAATTTACCACACCGCGGACCACATATAAAAATACAGTTTTAAACCAATAAAATAAAACTGACCTTTTGTTGAATTTTATGAACATCAGAAACAATACAAAACAATAATATAATTGTACACGACATAAGTAGTAATACAACCGCGATTCACCAATTTCATATTTAAAACATCGCAGAAAATAATATTGATGCTCATCAAAGGTGAGCTTAAGACTCAGAGCCTTTTAAACAAACTAAATACCTTTCTCCAACAAACTTTAAATAGGTAGTGTCTGCGAGGCACCTACTAGGTACTACGAAAGAGCAGAGGTTAAAAATAAATCAATTAGAACTCTCCAAAAGTTTTCAACCAACGACTTAACTGCTATTACAAAGACTTTGCGTTCGAATGAAATTCTTCAAGTTTGAAAACTTATTCCGAGTTTGTAGTTGAATCAATATATGAATCTTTAGTTCTTGCGGCTTAGAAATAGTTGTTAGGTGTACGTTTAAGTTTTTAATTGGCTTGTGTGGTTCGCAATATGTAGGATATTGACACCAGCGTTTGTTGGAGAATTGCGTTTATATCTGAGCATCTAATAAGTAAGTATGTATAGTTTGAGTAGTAGATAGAATTCTATTCTCTTTCTCTCTCTTTATTGTATACTCTAAATGTGTACGTAATATTAAGATTAGTATAAAAATAAAGGTACATAATATATACAATATGTTTCTGCAATGCAAATTGTATAAAATGTACATTGTGTTTTAGTAATAACTAGCAAGATATACAAAAAATTAAAAGTAAAAAACTGTTTTACAAAAAAGCTTTAATTTAAAAAAGAACAATACAAACTTTTTCTTTAAATCTTTTACTATAAAATTATAACGTCATTACACAATTTATATGATACAAAAGCTTGTCGCCAGATTTAAATAC
The DNA here is from genome assembly GCA_905404295.2 of Ochlodes sylvanus. Taxonomy (NCBI): domain Eukaryota; kingdom Metazoa; phylum Arthropoda; class Insecta; order Lepidoptera; family Hesperiidae; genus Ochlodes; species Ochlodes sylvanus. The sequence continues at coordinate 1,238,705 of FR990141.1, read as the reverse complement.
TGGTATTTAATGTTAAAATCAATAAGATCAAGTTATTTAATTCACTTGTTTATCAAGTAATATTATTGTATTGCAAGTTAAATAAAAGCATTTCATAAAACGACGCATTACATGCATCAAAATACATTTATAGTGCCTGTAACAGCAAACCGAAGATGATTGCGGGCAAGCTTGACTGCCTGATACAAAGGCACGGGGTGTGAATTACCCTGGGGTTGGGAAAATAGGATACTTCCGATCCACCCGTCACTGTGTGACGTGAGTGCGATGACACCACCGACCACACAGCCAATAGACTCCTAATAACAGGCGAATGACTTCTGTCAACACATCTGGCTTATAGTACCGGTATAAATTCGTGCCGTCTCATTCTTTCCCGTTGCTTAAAATAATCTATTTCTTTCCAACGTTTCACGTGGCCTTGAATTAGCCAATCACAGCGTTAAATTGGCCAGTCACCCCGCTTCGTGTCACCTCAGCTAGTTGCCAGAAAGCATTCAATACGGAAAATCAAACATTAGGTGTCTATTGGCCGTGTGGTCGGTGGATGTCACCATTATCGCTTCGCTACAACCCATTAATGGCCCACTACTGAGCACGGGTCTCTCCTCGTACCTGAGGAGGCCTAGAGCATACTCCACCACGCTGCTCCAGTGCGGATTGGTGGAGGGGTTAGTGGCCAACCCAAGTGTCGGAAATTTTAAGCCGCCCGAAGGTACCCGACATGGCTTAACGACTGCTACCAAATGATAACAACCGGGACCGACGGCTTTACGTGCCCTCCGAAGCACGGAAGCGCTCAAGAAATTTTTGCCACTAGCGGTCACCCATCCAACTACCGACCGCGCGCGCTGTTGCTTAACTTTGTCGATCACTTGAGACCGACGCAAGCAGCCGGGCTATGATGATATAATGCTATATGATGCGGGCTATATGATGTCACCATTATACTCACAGTGAACGTTGAGTGTGACAGTCTCGAAGAGCGGTATCTCGGTAGCACTGTTGGTTGCCTCGCATCGGTACTGCGCCTGGTTGTCGGTCACGTTCGTCAGGATGGATATCTCCGCCGACACAGCCTTGTCCGTCGTCTTCGATGTCGAATGGATCTGGAACACGTGGTTTGTTTAAAACGGAGAAATAGGGTATCGAGAATTCGAGATCTAAATACCGGGCCCCAAATGTATTTTATAAAAGAATCAACTGAATATATTTTTTAAGTATTTGGTTGTGATTTCCTGGGTGCGATTCCTGAACAGAGCATATTTTTATGTGACTGTTTAATATTTGTTCATTGTGGATGTTGGTGTGATGGATGGATGGATGCCATCTGCATTCAGATATAAAGACATGAGGCAATGACGTTTAATCTATTCTCTTGGGAATCACGTTACGCTACCCTTGTGACGATCAATTACCTTCAAAAGACCTGTTCATCATGTTCGTTGTATATTAAAGCATTTAACAGTCATGTTTCGTAACACACAATATATTATTTCTATATCCGTGTAATGTTTCTTGCTCTCTACGCCTTATAACAATGATAATAAATACCTATACATTAGCCTTATCAAGTCCTGGCTAAAGATAGGCACATTTCAAGGGTCGAGTGGGGTTGTAGCGGCCGTTAGTGTACTGATAAACAAGAGGAATCCACGGAAATTGGAATTACGGCCCTAGTGGGGAGACCGGGGAGCGAGGATATGATAGCATTTAAATAAAAAAGGTGAAAATATAAAATAAAACTTGCTATCGACTCAATGCTGTTTCTCCAGAATTGGAGAGGTTTGTCTTTGAGCTGTTTCGAAGCGGTTAGAGTGTACTTGAGAAACCGAATACCAGACGATTTTAGGCCAACCAATGACCTATTAACTGGGATCGACTGCTTAACACATCCTCCAACACACATTAAGGCAAATCAATGTCTGTCCCAGCTGGGAATTGAATCAGAGACCCACCGGTTGTTAGGCAACCAACACAGTCATGCCCACGCTATAGGATACATACAAAGACATAAATACAGGAAATTTAAAAACTTAATCAACAAATAAACTAAGTAACTAAGTAATAGAGACTAAATATCCTGGTTAAATACTTATATAACTTTTCACTTCGTCCAAGGGTAAGTCTACTAAGTCCAAGGGTGGTAAGAGAGCTGTCAAACTCCCACTAGTGATGGGGTTACATCGGCGCGGCCATAGTGTTGCACATTATCCCCTGTTCCGTTTCATCTAACCTAACAGTGACACGTTCACCTTACCTTTTACTTATTCGTACCTAATTATCTCGTACATTCCTACCTTTTTATCATTCTTGAACCACGTGAGCGTGGCCAGGGGGTTCCCGCCTGTGGAGATGCAGGAGAGCTTCTGCACGGTGCCAGCGGAGAGGGTGGTGCCTGGGATGTAGCCCGTGATCATCGGCGCCGATGGAGGGTCTGTGGACGAGGGGACCAGGTCAGCATGACATTCAGAGAAACTTTTTGGAAAGAAAGAAGACATATTTATTCCGCCACAGCTTCGTACCCACTAACTTTATGTACAACTACTTTTCCGCTCGCAGCTTTGCCCGCGTGAAATGCTTAATTTCCAGAAATCCTTTCTTAGTTCTCATTTGCGTCACTTGAAGGAGCTTTATAGAAAGTTTCAAGTGAATCCATTGAAGAAATAAAAAGTCTCCGTTTATCCCCTTTTTAACATCTTAGGGGAGGAATTCCCAAAAATCCTCTCTTAGTGCTGCCCTACAATCCCAAAGGAATATTCATGCCAAATTTCAGCTTCTTGCTTTCAGTAATTTCGGCTGTGCGTTGTCTGTCGGTCTCAGAATTTTATCATGTTGATTGATTGATTTAATTCGATTCAAAACAGTTTATTTATAAAAGTAATACCATTGACTAGTAATATGTCAATGCTATATACACTTATGTTTAAAAAAACTTTACATTTATTTATTCAGTAGTAGTTATTTATGCTTAACATTAGATCAAACCAAACTACACAATAGGTAATTTGTGATTCACAAAAGTAAAATAAAAACATTATATTAGTCAAAACGTTACAATGTGCATTTGCAGTCGATACTACTGTATCTTTTAACGGATCGAATGCATACAGTTTTAGTGTGAGTCACCGCCTGATATTTTACGAGAGCAATTTTATTGATTTATCTAGTAGATGTAGTTTCGTGAAGAGGTTTCTTTTCATGAACCTTTTGAAGGTCTTTGGAAGGTTTGTCTGCCATTTTCAATGTGTTTTTGGGTTAGGTTCTACTTAGTTTAATAAAATGATTCGACGGTTTTATTCTTATCAGATTCGTGGAGCTCTCAGAATTTAATTCAATTGGCGTAGTACAGGAATATTTATGAGTGTTTCAACCGTTGGTTAATGTGAGTCAAGGTTTTTGGGTAATTGATTTTAACGGGCACTTAGCTAATCAAAATTAGGATCTAGCCTTGAAAATTTGCTGTACCTATGTATTTCCAGCGATGATAATTTATTTATTTATTTATTTATTTAAATTTTCATGTACACTTTTTAAAAGACGTAAACTTTTATTTCTGACTTGATCAAATTAAATCCTATAAATGTTAATAGCTTCAACCCATTAATGGCCCACTACTGAGCAAGAGTCTCCAGCAGGCTGCTCTAGTGCGGATTGGTGGAGGGGTTAATGGTCAATCCAAGTATCGGAAATTTTTGTGCCGCCCGAAGGCATCCGACATGGCTTAACGACTGCTACCAAGTGGTAACAACCGGGACCGGCGGCTTTACGTGCCCTTCGTAGCACGGAAGCGCCCAAGAATTTTTACCACTACCGGTCACCCATCCAAATATTTTCTTCAAGGTCAGCTACAAAATCGCGGTTATGTTTTTTTTACAAACCTATTTCTGCTGTTGAAGATTGACATTAAACATCAAGTTTTGAGCGGTTCATTTCCAAACAGTCTTCTCAGCGAAAAAATGTTATAAAGATTCACATAGCTTGTTTAAATTTTACCGTACAGCAACTAGTAGCTTTACCTATATTATGTGTATTTTTATGTGTATTGGCGACAAACGAGCAAACCAGCTGATCATAAGTCGTCAAAAGAAAACTACAAAAAAGTTAGGGTTAACTAGAATTATACTGGTAGCATAGTAAGGTTATGGAATCCAGCCGTTAGCGAAGCTTGGTTAACATACAAATTGCAGAGCTCTGTCATCTGATTCCGATCCGTTATAATGATGATGGATGGCTGGGTATGAATAACTATGGATCTACTATCTGCCTTATAGAGGATGGGATTCCTTCGTACATTTTCTGTAGAATAACTTTTAAAAAGGAACTATTAGGAGCTGTTAAGGACTATGCGTTAGCCGGAAAAAGTTACAGAAATAAGAGAAGAAACAGACAAGATACTAGAAAGTAAGGTAATAGTTTTTAAGTTTATTTTTATTTTTATATATTTACCTCTAGGAAAAGTTCCGAGCTAGCTTATATCGTTACCATCACGTCTAGCAATCTAACTGATAGAAACAATAGGTAAAGAAAGCGAAATAAATTCTTTTATACCTCGACCGTCCCATAACTTAGTATTAGCGTATTCTGGTTACTCGCGACTGAATGTTGTCTTTAGGCATTCTCCAGGGTTCCATCGAATATTTCAGGGCATTGTGTAAATGCTGGTCGTCGGCACGTGACCCGAATCACGCCCGGACGCGATACAGTTAACAATATTTATTGGGGACGATATCACACGATTTGGTCGAATAACATCGTTGGTGCTGATCCCGCGCTGTTTAATTTCGGGGGAATTTGTTGTCCGATTAAATTTAGGATATCGTATAAATAGAACGTGGTGAAAGGAGATTTATATGGCAAACGGTTGATTGGTGACATCTATGTCACGTTAATAGTATTCCATCTTCATACAAACGGTCGGAACGCGAATCATACCTACTATGACTATGGATGCGATCTTTCACATTACCAAGTGCGGATTGACAGAGATCATTAACCTTTCAGATCATTATGGAGAACTCTTACGGTGTGTGATACTTAATTTCTAATACAGTAATAGTGCAGGATTTGAACCCAGGTCCTCCTCGGGAGTTCCAACGTTCAAACCAATACCAGGCTCGCTGCTGCTGATACTAAATACACGACTTCTTTGATACAAAAGACTGAATTCAAAAGCCGAACAGACTAACGAACCGATAGAAGGAACCCCAATGCGGCCGCCGCGGAACCCCGAAGCCACTGAACCGAGGCAACTACGGAACAATATTATGCTGCTTGCGACAGTAATTCTCTCTGACTTCTTCGTTAACTTTCCACCCGCAATGGATTTCGCGGTTAAAGTCCGGTAAATGTATATGGAAGTAGTTTACGTACTGGATGTTTTTATTTACACGGGTTTTACTTGTTACTGATATATAAAATGACAGAGAAACTAACGCATGAGTGGTCATATGACATATCTGGTCTGCTCCTTGTGACCTAAAGTCGCTCTCATATTTGCCTACTTTTCCACGTAGATACGAGTATTTATGGGACATCCTGTAAGGAACTTACAGTACTTTAGCTTACCTCTGCCTATTACTGGACAAAGACTTTCTCCAAAACGCCTCAGCCCCAGATATTAGAAGAGGATAGAGAAAAGAGAAGAGAAAAACTAGTCAGATCTCGCTCAAATTTGACGACGTGACAAGCATCGGCTTTCGAATTTAAAAAGGATCATCAAAATCGGTTCACCCAGTTAAAAGTTATGAGTACACATAGAAACGTCAGTCGAATTGACCTCCATTTTAGAAGTCGGTAAAAAGATCCGACTCCAATCTGCTTTTTCTGCTCGTTGCGTCCAATAGCTTCCCACAGCTTTACATAAGACATGTCTATCACAGCCGTCATCTATGGCTCGCAAATGACATTCATGTCTGACAGTTTTTGCAGTAATAAGCTCTCGCAATGCATGTCGTTTGCAATATGTGATCCGTTGCTCATTGCGCTCTGTACAACGAATGAAACGTTTGGCTCATTAGGGATGGAGGTATTTGTCGTGAACATACACGTTGTTTAATACCGTTTTGATTTGAGGACGTTACTATTAAAGGTAATTTCTATCGATAACGGTTAGTTTTAATGGTGAATGTCAACTTTAGTTCTTTAGTATGTAGGCGTGGTATTCAATCGTATCATCATCACAACCCATACTTGTCCCACTGCTGGGCACATGTCTCCCTCTCACAACGTCAGGGATGCAGGCCATAGGCAACTACGCTGAACAAGTTTGGTTTGACGGACTCCACTTTGAGAATATTATGGAGAACTATCATGTGTGCAGGTTTCCTCACGATGTTTTCCTTCACCGAAGCAAGTGGTAATTACATTCTAATATACACACACGTGGTTTAAACGTTTCCATTGGTAAAACATTTAAGGTGTTAGGTGTACCTTACAACGTCTCTACCACGTTCCACCATTGATTTACCATTCCACGTCTCCAAGCAATGAATAAATTCCCCACCATTATCTAATCGGAATGTTAATATAATGCCCTCATTACAATTGTGATCTTTAGTGGCAATCTTGTTAAATAATAGAATTTACAATTTACCTATTGAAGCGAGATCAATTCTGAATCAGGAATTTCAAGAGACGCGACCAAATTAACATAGAAAATTCGTTCAGGTCCCTCCGTGAGGCTCCGGTTTGAGTGCCAGCGATCGACGAGTAATGCACTGGTAGTTCGTTAGTTCAGTTTAACTTTGGGTTTTCGTGTGTGGTTGAACGACGGACTGCCGAACGGGAGGGTCCGGGTTCAACCCCGCACGCACCACTAATTTTCAAAAATTATGTGCGTAATAATATTTAATTATCACTTGTTTCGGTGAAGGAAAACATCGTGAGGAAACCTGCACACCTGGGAGTTCTCCATAATGTTCTCAAAGGTGTGTGAAGTCCACCAATCCGCACTTGGCCAGCGTGGTGGACTGTGGCCTATACCCCTCACACTGTGAGAGGAGATCCGTGCCCAGCAGTGGGACAGTTATGGGTTGTGATGATGATGATGATGATGATGATGATGATGATGGTTGGGTTTTCACCCTGTCTCGCAAGGGAAGGACAAGAACTATCACTAACAGTCCTTGCCCCGGTCCTCATATCTACTAACGAACTGACCAAATAACATTTTTATGATTTTAAACTTATATCAATTCAAAATCGTGAGTACCAGTTTTCATTGAAATGACTAAATCGCGTTCTTAATTACACCCTCTGCTAACTATATAGATTGAGCCTGTCCCGATTTGAATCTTGTTCTGTGTCGGTCACAGCTACATGGGCGGCAGCGGAAGGTGCTGCATGTTTAGTATGTTAAATCTTTAAAAAAAAGACAGGTTGTATTTTCTACTTTTGGTCAGCACAAATATATTATGCTAAAGATAAATGTTTCTTTCCGGTCGGGTTACATAATTGTTCATATCAACCACGACCAGCCAGGAATCGAACCCAGGACCCCTCGCAGGGCAAGGCCACTACCAACTAGGCTACAGGGTCGTACAAATACTAATTATTCATTCGATACCCTAATCTAAAGCGATAAACTGTTGCATCGCTTACCAGCAGCTAGTGCGACCTGTCCTCAAAGGAGCTTAGTTTGCCAATTTTCCCTTTTTAAAAACTGCCTCCCAGAGTCTTGAATAAACATGAGCCTTGTAATTTGTTTCGTTACAGTGTAGCAGAGCCTTTGTTACGGCGAGTACACACTGCGACATTATAAACGTTTGTACGCAGTAGATATTCTCTAATCATTTTATTTATTTGAATAAGCGTTAGAATTTACTGAGAAGTGTAAAAGCGGAATAAGCAGGGTGTTTAGTTTATAAGTCAATTTAAAGCTAGGAGACCCGTGTTTGAAAACGGCATGCAATGACGTTATAAGAAAGGCGTTTTACTACATATACATATGTAACATAAGTCAGCACGTATCAAACATAAAATTAGGTTCATTTGAAGGAGGGTGGGTTAAATTGCCCTGCATCCGCGCATGACGTACTTATCAGCAGAACAGAAGGGTCATATCGCTATGAACTCGTCCATTGTTCAACAGGATGCACCACTAGCAGTGTTATTTAGTTTGGACTCAAGGACTCTACACCCCAAGGTTAATTTTATAACGATACACACTCATAGCCCATGGATTCCTTGTCTTGGCTGCCATGAACAACACAAAATGACAAAAACACACAACCAGACTGATAACAGATTTAAATTTCTTATTAAAATTTCCGCCTCACTGGAAATCGAATCCAGGTCCCTTCAAACGGCGTTTTGGCATTGTGACCATTGCACTATACGGGTCGTCAAATTAAATAATAATATTACAAAAATACCCCAACTAGTAAATGCATGTAAAATGTTAAGGGAATAAAATTGAGATACAGCCCTAACGCTAGGGCTGCCATCGACCGACACGTTCCTCTCATTAATGTAATGAGCAGGCCGACGACACGGCCGAATTAATTGGCGGACTATTGGAACTGCATTAAGTAACTTTATAAAGTAACGTTTAGTGTTAAAGGATTTAGTACAATTTATGAATAACACGATTTTTTAAAATTTATTGAATTTCCGTATGCTAGGTTTTAGTGACCCTGTCTATCAAGCATGTGGTTTCAAGTTTGATTTCCGGACAGAGCAGGAAAGACGTTTTAATGGTTATAACGTAGCAAACGAGCACGCAGCACCATCCTTCCACTGCTGCCTATTACTACTGTGACCAACGCAGAACAAGGCTCAAGTGGGGTAGTCCCCACCTATCCTAGTGGATAGGTAGTTAGTCCGGTTAGGAGACGCTGTTAGTCCATTAGTTTGTTAGTAAGTACGAGGACTGGGACAGGGACTGTAACTGTAAAACAAATAAATCCAGATACAGTTTTATTATAGGCACGTAAAGATATTTACACCCTCTCAGCGACATCCAAAGAGGGCGTTAAGCAGAAAAGCGTCATAATTGCATATGAAAGTTACGTTTGTATAAGCCCTTATTATTAGGGCTGTCACCGGCCAACACGTTCCAGTCATTAATGTAATGAGCGCGCGGACGGCGGCGGAATTAATTGGCGGACTATTGTTGCACTGAGTGGCTTGTTGATACAGGACTCAGTGTATTAAGAGTCTATACGATGTTCCTGAGAATGAGGACAAGCGTGCTTGGCCAAATGGAACCGTAAACGCTTTCGCAATTTGTGAAGAAATTTGGGAAAAAAACGTAAGCCTAAGCACGCAAACGAGCAGACAGTACACCTGATAGTAAGTGATCTCCGTCGCCCATGGACATTAGCAACACCTGGGGCGTCACCAACGCGTTGCCGGCCAAGAAGAAAGCGACAGACCCGCTTCTTGAAGGACTCTATGTCAGCGCTGTGGGAACATCGATTCAGGAAGTTCATACATTCTAGTTTTTACAAGATATGACGTTATTTCGCAATCAGGGTTGCATACCTAAACACTATAAATGACACCATAACTAAGGGGTCTAGTTAAATTGGACGAAAAAACTTAAGATTCCCCGACACCGCTACATAATTATAGCTTGATCGTTGATTTCACTCCCTATAAAATTTTCACACCGGGCATATCTAAACGATAACAGTAAACTCCAAAACACATATTTATATATAATTCCAGACTTAGTCGTTTGTGGCACCTTTTGCGAGCGCGACGAAGGATGAATACGCGAGTATTATTTATCTAAACATGACATCCACCAATTAAAAACGAACACATTGAATATTCGTGTAGCGGCATATTGAAGAACGTTATATTTTTAACATCAAAAGGACAAGCGGGCGACACGCCACCCCGCGCCCCCCGCCCCGATACCCACCATACGCAACCTCACAAAAGCCGTGATAAATAAACGGAAGGATTCACCATTCACTCGGATCTGAATACGGTTTTTGCTATTTCACCTCAGATGGAGCGCAAGCGATGAGACGCGGCGTTTGGGTAGGAACCGGGATAGGTAATATCATCACCATCATCATCACAACCCATAACTGTCCCACTGCTGGGCACGGGTCTCCTTTCACAAGTAATATAAGTATTAAAAAAACTAACTAACACTGTTATAATTATAATGCAAAGCAATATTTAGTCACTGTGCTGTAATTTATGCGGTCATGCTTGTCATAAAGTTGCATTGTCATCTGAAGTAAAGGCGTATTCCAAATTTCACCTCAATCGGACAACACAAATAACACATCACTAACATCTATGACCCGATAACAAATTTTAACTGTCACATAAACGTCCGCCGCGGCCGGGAGTCGAACCCGGGTCCCTTCGCAACGCCACTATCAACTAGGCTACGATACGACTTGAGTTGACACTCTTATTATGGCATTTAAACCAGGGAAAATCGCTTCCATTGCTTCTCTACACCACACCCCAGTAATATGATTAATAGCCGACAGATAACAGTTTTGCGCCCTGCGTATGCTTTAAATACCGGGTCGCGGGCGGAGGGTTTTTAATGATACCAATTATGACAGTGCTATCACAATCGTCAGGAAATCTTCAAAGGTCCCTAATCCTTACTCAAAGGATATAAGAGAGATCTAATTTTATATCTTTCTTATCACATTATGACTACGAAATTAAGATAAAATTGAATTAAATATCTGTTAAGTTCAATTTCAAACCATGTACTGTTGTTGTAATGTAGACATTTTAAATCCTTGATATTTTCATCTAAGCTGTGGATTGGAACCGTTTTTATATTTTATAGTTAAAATATAAGGCTTTGCAGTTTTGGAGACAAAAGGAGAGAGGGAAAGGTAAATATTAATTTTGTGTATGGCACGTACATACATCATAAATGTCTATCGTAAAATATTAAAAATGTTCTATACATTAAAAGTATTAAAACAAGCTTTTTTCCAATAAGGCCATTCCAATGGATTTGACAAGACAATTTTTTTAACTCACAATTGACATCATGCCATGAGTTCCCCTACTACTCGTACACATCATCATAATCATCATCGCATTCGCAACCCATAACTGTCCCACTGCTGGACTGCTGTCTCCTCTCACAATGTGAGGGGTATAAGCCATAGTCGACCAGGCTGTTTAAGTCCGGATTTGCGGACTTTACACACCTTTGAGTACATTATAGAAAACTCACTGATGTTTAAGTTTCCTCACAATGTTTTCCTTTACCAAAGCAAGTTGCCGTACACATAGTCGTATATATTAATGAAATCAAGCTTCATTATACGAGTATGAGTTTGAAAACGAGTTTTTAAAAATTAATTACACCAACACACTTGGAAAGTTGGAACAAAAAACGTTTCGACGCTTCTCGAAAAAATTCGGGAAAGTTGGTAAAAGCTCGAAACTATTCGTAACCCGTAAACAACGGGCGACCGCGGACTTCCGGGCGCGAATTATCATATTTCCGGCGTGACGCGTGGCGCTGGGAAAATGGATTTTCTACTCACTGTATTAAACACAAGCAGAAATTAATTTCAATTAAATTTTTTTGCACGTACATATATTTATCAAGATTAAAACAACTCACTTTTTGTGATGATGCACCATCAAAGATTTCAATAGTAAAAACAGTTTAATAGGTAGTTTATGTAGTAAATACATCAGTCTTTCACTATTGAGGACTCACTATTGTAGTTTACTTTAAAACTACTACTAAAGTAGCTCTGATTTGACCCATGCCGTTGTTTCACGAAGCAAAGATTAACAAAACACCATCTACTTATTTACAAACTCGTTTAAAACACTATCTTAACCTCCTAGACGTGGGTGAGAACGAAGAACGAAGCTACCCGAGCGAGCGGGACGGAACGAAGTACGTACTTAAAGGCTCAGAGAAAGATTTCGGTGGATTCTGGGAAAGAGATGAAAATGTTGATGAATTTAAAGTGTTTTCGGTTGAGGAAAATCATCGGGCGGGGAAGTAATTGTCTCCGATATACTTTCTTTGTGTTTGGAGAATAGAAACCAAATAAAGATATAGCAAGTGATTGAAAGTTTTAGCAGTGAAATTCGAGTGGTTTAACCCTTGGACCTGAACCGGAGGTCTTCGAATCCGAATTTTTAAAAATAATAGGCGTATTAACGACTGCTATCGTTAGGTAGATCATAATGTAATGACGTCATTATTAACTTAATTAGAGCTACTTCGTTCTACTACTACGTTCTACGTTCTACCTTTAAGGCATTTAGTCGAAATAATTAAATATCGATCATATCTGCGCGCAAGTTTGTTGATGAAAAGAAATTTAAACTTAACCTATCTTAATTCTGATTTCATTGTCTTTGTAATTTTTAATGTGATTTTATTGTTTTAAACAAAAAAAATCTATGGTCGGTTACATAAGGGCTCGCGCTTGACCGCTTCGCAGATATCTATTCTGTGTCTGTGTTGCTCAGTTCCTTCCTTTTTTTCGGCTCTTAAGTTCTTAATATACCACCGCATACTACGTGTTACCTGATGAGATATGATATGAGTAAATCAATTTTAATCCTGCATTTTTCGCCTGAAATTTATCACTTATTCTTTGAACTGTAGATACAATTTTTAAATTCTATTGTATAAAAAATAAAAAGCAATAAGACCCAGAACAGAACTCTGCAATCCAACTAAAAACGGAATATATCGAGTAATTTCCTAACTACCCGGTTCAAAGGCCGACTACAAACTGTCTTTTCTTTGCCAACTCAGTTAAATCACTTACTATTAATGCCAAAGTGAAATTACAGTGAAAATAAAACAAAAGGGGAGAGTGTTCCCCTCGCCACCCCCCAGGGGGTCAAAATGAACCCTCACTCGATCCGCTAACTCGAACACAGTAGAACACTTATCTGGTCTAACGAGGCATAGTGTTCTAGGGCTGTCAAAGAACACAAAAGAGAAATACAAAAAAAAACCGCTCTAATTAATCGTCACTCAAATTATTAAATATAAATAATTTAAAACAATACGTAAATAAGGAGTATGAGTGCTTTGGAGGTGGTAAGAAAAAAAATTGACGTTTCAGAAGTTATGGAATAGTGAATGATTGTCAACAATTTTTATATACGATACGATACAAATCAGTCCTCTTATTATATGAACTACTTCAAGTGGGATGGAGCAGTGTCGGTTTGCTGTGAGTTTTGTGACAATTGCTCTTGAATAGTCAAACATTTAATGTAGACTGCATTCATCCAACAAAAACAAAACTATCTGTTGACAACCCTGTTCTAAACCGCTTAGCTTTTAACGTTTATCTCAAAATAGAGCTACAATTTTCCGAGTTAGCTTCCTGTTTCTCATTTTAATGTAATTTTGTTTAAAGATTTTTTGCTAGCTCAAATGCGGTGCCTTTGAGTATTTTTATTGCATTTTCTTTATGTAATTTAAGTTTTCCGTAATATCACCAAACGATTTCATTCATGTTTGAAAGTTTTTTAAACTAAAATTTGAATTGGTATACACGGTATGCTTGCAAGCATGAAATTAACTTATTTTTTATTTAGTATTTTAAAATGGTAGTATAAAAAAAACTAACACACTCCATACTTACTCCATAACTTTCAGAATTACAGATTAAAAATTATGAAAAAAATTCAGGTAGGTAATGCAAGTGTGTAGATTCCAAATCTATATATTATATAAAACGTTCGTCGTGTAAAACTCTTTACGACCTTATTCGGTTGGGGCGGCGATATGTGCCTATATAGTTAATTTCTTAACTACAATTCGAGTTTATCGTTTGTGTTACAATCACCAATTTTCCTGTCTTCGTATTGCGAGCAGTGCCCGAAATTCCTTGCGGCGTAATAAATTAGATTTCTTTGGCAACGAAACCTACCCATTTCTGTTTAAATTTTATTTTACATTGGACATTATTTTTTAACGGTAACATTTTTTTTATTGTTACTGGTATCTCGTAACAATATAATTTCTGCTGTTATCACTACGGTGTTGAAACTTTACAATTATTAGATTTAATTAAATCCATTACAGAAATTCATATACTTATTTAAAGTTTTTGAAGTGAATACTTCTTTAGTGTCGTTGTGATTTGGAATTCGTTGAAACGGAAATGACGCGAATGAAGCATCGGCAAAATGGCGGCTGACGTTAGCAAAGCAAAACATCAATTTGGACTGACAGCATTCGTTGTTATGAAGTTTCACTTCTAGCACGTGTGTATTGAACACATTTTGATTTTTATTTAATCTCAAACGTTTATTAAAACAATTTTTTCTTTTCAATTGACTACCAGTTGAAGGGAACTGGGTCCGTTACCCAGCGAGGCAGAAATTTGTTATGAGCTTAAATAATAATATCTGATCGTGATACTGTGTGTGTATTTTTGTATTTGTGTAGGTCTGCATGGCACCCACGATATAGAGAATTCTAGTATGGAGTTATCTGTGCAGCGTTATTATTATTACTTAGTATAAAAAACATGATAAAATAGTAATTCGATTCGACCCTATAAACTGTCGTGTTAACCTCGCTAATGACTCAATAACAGCGAGCAATTTATACTGAGCTGAATATTCTTAATTCCTAAGAATTGGGTAATACCTATTGAGCGGAGGAGCATAATTAGATTTGTGAAGTTAATTTTCGTCTAATTAGATTAAATGAAGACGTTGTACTTCTTTAATTGGGTTCTCGAGACCTTTCGTTTCTTTTTTGCGAAAAACTGAATTTTATGTTAAACGAACTGAACTCTATAGAATTGATTTTTTTTATATATTCAGACATGTGTTTTGTGCAAAGATCTTGTTAGTTATAACGCTGTGTACAGCGAAAGGTGAGAAGTTCCATGCCCGGGATGGAGAAAAAAATGTAATGTGATTGAAATTGGTAAAATTTTAAGACTGGAAGAGTTCGTTGTCTAAATGTATAAGTTTCGATAAGACCGCAATTTGTAATTTAAATAGCTTAATTTTAAATAGTTGTTCTCCTACTCGTAGTTATAAAAAATATATTCTCAAAACCTATTGTTTCTAATATAATTATTTCAGGTTGGTTTTGGTCCCAAGTTCACGTTGGTTGCTCTGGTTCCAATACCTACTAAACTAAAATTATTATAAATTTCAGTTAACGTTCAAGAACTGAATTATGCCGTAAACTTCATTCGTGCTTAAATCGAGATATCAAAAATTAAAAGCAGTGCTAGCACCCCTAAAGGGGGTTCCTCGACCAGCAAAACGAACCCGAAAAGAATCTAAAATGCAATTTCATGTTTTATTCATCGTTTTCACGTGTAAGCCGCAAATTTTAGTTTCTCCAAAAATATTCCCTTTGAAAGCCGTTCCTTTTGAGGTTTTGCATATTTTTCGGGGGAAATCCATCTGTGCATGCGTTTCAAAGGTCAAAAACGTGTTTAGAAAAAAACAAATTCATGTTGCTCATGAATGGAACGACATGAGACGTTCCATTCATGTGCTCGCTGTCTGATTGCAAAAGATTAGCTAAAAGCGAGGAGAACAATTTGTTTAGCACTAACTAACTCGTTACTTATAATTAAATTAAAGGAAATGATAAATAAACGAAAATATTTCAAGACGGCCGAATTTCAAAACATGGAAGCGCTAAAGAATGTTTCAAAACGATTTAAGGAAGCTCGTCTGATCATATAAGGTCGACATAAACCGTGCTATGAGAGTTTCCTTCAGTACGTGATTTGATTTTACACCTGAAAATAACTTCAAGTTGGTCATGATTATTCTTCTACTCAACAACACTAGAAATCGTTTTATTGTGAGTTTAGTCGTCCTAAATCCTCAAAAACCCAACTCAAAAGTGACTTCAAGCAAAGTACTAAATTATCACCTCAAACATAACTAATTTACGTCAGACTACATAGCTAATCGCGGATCGCAAACAATCATGCATTGGCTAGTCCCAGGTCACATTTCTAGTCGATTTCAGTATTTCAGTTGAGAGCATCGATTTTTATTCAGTCAAAGGATTGCGGAGTACGTTCAGAGTGGACTTCACACCATTAGTTGATTAAATGTGTAAAAATATCTTTCATCTGAATTGGTGGCCAAAAACAATTTATCTAACTGAATTTTTTTATAAACTGTACAGTCACCTACACCTAGCTTTACTTTTTAAGTTGAAATATATTTTTACAACCCTCTATTTAACTCGCAATGTGTGTCAATTCTTGTTTTGCAAGCTGTATAAAAACAACTCCGTCTTACCCTACGGACTTGGCATCCATATTGCTTTAATTCCGATGACAAAATTTTATGACAACCTGAACCTTCGCTCATGATTGGCTCCATACAAGGGAACTTCTGAACGGTTAACAGCAGTGACTTTCGCTCGTTCGTTTTGCTTTGCATTTATAATTGACTTATTAACATCGGGATAGCTACCCTATGTCCTTTTACACTATTTCCATATCTTTCATATAAATCGGTTCATTGGAGTAAGCGTGAAAATGTCGCATCCAGAGTTACCTTCGCATTTATAATATAGTACGGATGTACAGCCAGTAAGGATAATGTGAAATAAGCACAAAGAGGGTACTTACACAATACATTGATGGTGTGGGTAGCTAAGACATTCTCGGTGAGTTGTGCGTTGATCCCCTGACACACCACCACGACCGCGCGCCGGTTCGGCTCCACCACCACCGTGATGTTGGATGTGGTGATCCAACCACCTGCAACAAAATCATAAGTCACAATTGTGTTCTTATCTTCACTACATAGTATAAAACAAAGTCGCTTTCTCTGTCCCTTGGTAGACTTAGATCTTTATAACTGCGCAACGGATTTTGATGGGGGTTTTTGTTAATAGATATAATGATTCAAGAAGAAAGTTTATAAAATATGTGTAATATATTAAAGTTTTTCGCAAACAATTTTGGATTTGGGCACTAAGGGACAGGTTTCCCGAAGCGAAGCGAGGACGGGTTTACTAGTTATATTATAAAAATATTGCACCTATTAGCAATGTTCAACTAATTGTAGATAATTTATTTTCAGACCAAAAGTCTTACCAGCAAATTTACATGTTATATTATTTTTAAATATAGGTATGAAGTTTTAATTCTGTGAGCACTACTTACAGGTAAAACTACCAATCTACATAATCTAGAAATTATTAAATTGTAGCTAAAAGAAGAATTAATATCGTATGTCTTTAAAATATTTAAATTGCAGTTTCAATTTAATATGGCAGTCTTAGATAAGAGTAGACGAACTCATAATAATAATTAATTTATGTACACAAATTAACGCTAATAATATAATTAGACCCATCAATCATGACGTATAAGTGTGTAGTTATAATCTCGTCATATTCGATAGAACTACAACAAGGTACCTGACTGGTCTTTAATTAGTGAAATTGCTAAGATCAAATAACCATTGGTTCCGCCAGCAGTAATTTCCCCGTAATAAGAGGGTAGCCGAGTATAGTTACTGTACATCAGCCAAGACTGTAATTACTTCAAATATTTCGGGGGTAAAATAGGGGCTTTGATTATAATTAAAGTTGAAGACGCAATATCTGAATCTCCATGTACATTGTGTAATCAAAACGAGTGACGTTGAGTGGTATTATATTATTTAATTTAATAAATAACATTATAACTAAAGTTTAAGAAAATAAAGATGATGTAACAATATTAACTTGAGAAAATTAAGGAAATCAGACCAAATCATTCGTGTAGTTATGAAATTTTGTACAGTTATTCCTTGAGATGGCCAGATGAACATACTGAAAGTCCCCGACTGTGGCTGAGAAGGGGAAAGGTGCCTTTTTCAGGTTTTTGCTTATCTCTTAAACTATTAATCATATTCACACACACACATTTGCTATTTTTTAAGTTTGTTAATTGTCAGTTTTTAGTATTGTATCTGTTCTTGATTTAAACAAAAGTTTCCTTAAATGGGAGATTACGCTGGTCTTTGAAAGACAGTTTCGACTACCTCAGGGACCAGAGGATTCACAAATATCATGCATATGAAAATGAATCAATAAAGGTACATTTTTATTTATGTAAATATAATGTCCTTCATACTCTGATTTAAAAAAGAACGACATCTATCAGTTGTTACACTTTTTAATTAATGTGCACTATTTTTAATTGTTAATTTAACTACTGGAAGCATCATTAGACATTCAGTAGTAAAATTTAGAATGAGCTTCGTTCTGACGTCTTTCCGATGCAAATGTAATAAGATTATATTTAATAACGTCATTGACTTATTATTACTAACATTGAGGCCTTCCAAAAAGGCGTGAAAAGAGCTGTCCTTCACGCCAGCGTAGCAATTTGTTTTTTCGTCAGCTCTTCGGGTGATAAAAAGTAACGCCATCTTTTATATTATTACGTCAACTGACTTAAACTTACCTTCAGGAGATATGACGGTTCTGTTGCTGGCTTCCCTGTGATGCTTGTTGAGTACCAGCCACTTGATGTCCGCAGCGGGGTTTGATGGCGCTGTACTGCAGGTCAGGGGTACCGGGTCACCGACCCTGGCTTCCGATGGACCGGATATCGACACGTGGGAAGGTGCGACTAAAACAAAGATATCGATTAATTTTTGTCTACTTTAAATGGTTTAAATGGGAAGAGAGAGGAAGATGTAGATAGGAAAAAGAAGTGTGCACACACGAGAATAAAAAAAGAAAACAATCTCACTGATAGATTGATTTCATGAGCTGCAGGTAATAAGAGCACACAAAATAAATGAGTCCACACAAACGCCCACGACCCCACAAATCTAAGATGCTAATTACAAAATATTCAAAATGAAGTTAAAAAGTTTTTACTAGAATAATGTTATGATTTTGAAATTAATAAATTGGTGGCACTGTCATTGAAAAATGTGCATAGTCCACAATGAATTAAGTTTAAAATCATGTAACCCATTCCCCGCTTCAAAAGGGTCTGCAAACAAAACATCATCTAAAATTGCTGATCACGTTTAGGTATTATTTAGATCGCATATTTATTCAACTTACTGCAGTAAAGACATCGCTCACGAGAAAATTCTATAAAGCGACGACAAAAATGTGCATATATCATTTTATTACACCGACAAGTTTGGAGATGCAAAACACCTCAGCTCAAAAGTTGCCTTTCAAATTCCAGAGGACGTATATCATACCGCGATACACATCGGAGATAAATATCGCGACTACAGCCGAACTAGCCCAGGAACAGTTCCGAAGGCAAATCTGTCTAAGTAGGAAGATGCCATTTGTATCAGGCATCGAAATTGATACTTTTGCCACTACGCCTATATCTCAAGACGCGTCCAAACTTCTTCAATATATATTTTCCGGGGCTCGCCTCCTGTTTTGCTTAAGGAACCACTTTCAGAAAGTTTTCGGCTGTTAGCATTACAGTAGTTTTAAACTCGGCGAGTTTCAGACTTTGGATCTTTACAACGTATTTTATTCATTGAGTTTGTTTTAAGAAAATTGCGCTTTTGTATTGAGACAGAAGCATCTAGTCTTTTGACGCTATTGTGTTTCGCTGAAAACGTTTCCTCCTTTAGAATAACAGGTCGGACAAAATGGAATTAGTCTTAAAATTTACTGACATTTTCTTGAGATCGTTCAACTTCTATTATCGGATGCGATCTATAAGTATTAGAAAGAATTGTATTGCGTAATACATACAACTCCTCATACTTTGCTAAAAATATATTACATATTGGTTTTACTTTTAAGTGAAATAGTTGGTAATTGGGAAGAGTGGCAATGTCTGAGATTCCGATTATTAACTTTTTTGTAGTAGTTTTGACATAAACATAAGTGACATAAGAATATCCTTTCACTGAAAGTGTTTTTACATACTCACAACAGTTAGGGCTATATTTCACCGGGCCGCCATGGCGGCGCAACCAGTCGCCGCTACCAATTAAATGTATGCAGCTCTATAGAGCGTTACTCACCTGGTGTCGTTTGGTTGCGCAACCAATTTGGCGGCGCGACCAACTCGGACACATGAACAGAATGTTAGTGGTTGCGCCGCCACGCTGGTCGCGCCACCACTAATTACTATAGCGCTATATGGTGCTTCACTCACTCGGCCGCCAGTCCGGCCGCCAGTGACAGTCTTCAAGGTCCATTTTGATACTGTTTCTGTGTGGTGTGGCAACTCCGGTGTCCGTATGGTGTCTAGTTTGGTAGCTTACGGACACCACGGTGGCGCAACTGGTTGCGCCGCCATGGTGTCCCGGTGAAATATGGCCCTTATAAAACTTATTGCTTTCAGTTCCAATTTCAAAGCTTGAATTCTCGACACCAATCCTTTTATTTTCACATTTATTTGTGTAGTTAAAATTCAGTTTGACGTTTATGACCGCTAGTACAGCCTGAATGACCTCACTTAACCCAGTCACCATGCAATGAAATACTCAGCCTCCTTTCGTAAAAGATTTTTTATCCGACAAACAACTAGACGAGCCCACTGAATGATAAATGGTCACCGGCACATCAGTAACACCAACAGTATCACAGATGCATTGCCGACCAAGAAAAAAGGAAGAAAGAAATAATATTACCCTCGCAACTCCATAAGTAGAATCGCGCAAAGTTTCCACACCAGCAAGTCAACGTTAAAATGTTCAGTATTCCATGAACTAAACAAAGCTTGGGCAACAAATAAGGAATCATAACAAACCACAGGGAACTCATAAAGTGCTACATCGATCCGATCCTCAAACAGCCCGCGACCGCCACAAACCCTCCAACAGAAGGAAAACTTTTAATTTCTCCAACTTTCTTTCACGCTTCTAATTCTTGAGTGGTATCATAATCGCCTCGCATACGAGACACGCTAATCCAATACTTTTAGCTAAGACTTTTAGGTTATTTAACGAGGCACCGGATAATAAGTGGCCATTGTTGTTTATACAAATTGTATTGTGACTTGTGAATTGTGACAAATCCTTTTTATTTATTGTTAATATATCACAGTAACATGTCAAATACTCGTACAAGGATCTTGTAACACCGTAACCAGGACTTTAGTGAAACTGTCCAGTATCATTAAACTTCATAGTGACGAAACATTATTTATCATTTGCATAAAATGGCTAAACATCATTGAACAATAATGCTTTGTTTGAAGTTGATTAGTGATTACAGATACAGGTAACCAGTAACAAGTTGTAAATTTAAAATACTGCAAATAAAAAACCTACACATAAAGACGTCGCACATCTGAAAAGAACTGGCAGCGTCTATTGTATGCGACCACCATTACCAGATACCCATTACCAGAGTGGTTTTTCAGAAGTTAGTTTCATACTGGTTCGGTTCCAAAGATTCCTCTTTTGATTTCAACTTCAACGATTGCTGAGAAAGCAATTCGTTCATTTGAATTTTTAAACACTTTAAAAATTGTTTGGACTCTCGCAATTTCACTTTGACGACAATTTGCGGAATATTCTCGATTGTTAAGATTTACTCGAAAGCGACAAGAGAAAGAGAATACTTAGCTAACAGACTTTTTCTCCTGACGGCTCCATATTAAAGCAGTTGATAGCCACCGGCGATAAGCGAAGTAAAGATAAACTAAATAATTACATATGAATTTTATTTTAATAACTCACCATTTTTATAACGTTGTAAAATTATAAATAGTGAAAATAATGAGTACCTACCCCTTACAGTTTAAATTTTAAATAAATATATTACTATATGTTTAAAGTTATGTATGAATGAATATTGATGTCTCTATTCATTAACTCAAACCCCTCTTTGTGATTTTCTGCTTAGCCTAATGGTTGGCTGGTGAAGATTTAAATACTTTGTTGTTATGGTTATCCAATCAAGAGATTTATACGTGTAAGTTTTTATTTGTACTAACAATTAAAAAAATGTTCTATCTAAAGATTAAATCACATACAACAAAAACACACAAAGCAACGAGTAAATCGCTTATCGTTCATCGCCTACTATATAACAGATTAAAGAGACGAAAGGAAAATTCGTTGAAATTCAAGAAAATGGTGTAGGAGAAACCAATCCGTCTGTCATTAGTCATAAGTAACACAATTTGTAATTCAACAGACCGAGCCGTTTTATCTCATTGTTATTTTACTAAAATATCACGCTGTTACAGCGCTTCACAATGTTACTTTTACAAAATATTTTTACGAGTACTTAAGATATTTCGCCCATACCAAAACGCGGTGGTTAGAAATGCGTTAATAGATTGACACGTGTCAAGTCCAATCCAAAGTTCTGTGAGGGTATAGTGCCAAATCCTCCTGTTGGAGATCAGTAAGCTCTGAACTTTTAATTACGATTGTATTCATAGTAGAGTTTGGTAGAGAATATCAGGGATGAAGACCAGAAGTTTGAAGTATGGAGGACAAGCAGGCGAGCTGACGGTGAATGGTGGCTTCCGCCCACGGATATCAGTGTCTTGGACATTACCGACGACGAGTTATTGACCAAAAAACAAAAAAAAATGGGAGTTCACTCGCTTTATTTTTCTTCAAAGTGAGTGATAAATAAATAATACTAAGATGAAACTTCTTGGATATGTGTTTGAAATAATATTATGTAATAATAGGTATATGTGAGTAGGAAAAAAGACTCCTTGCGTGTTTCTTTCCGATTCTACTTTTAAGACTACTCACGGGAGGGATTTGTTGAAGCGTCAGTGTAGTTCGAAGTGTTTCATAAGTTAGTAAAAACCAAATTCTAATACATTCTAAAATACGAGTATGTATATTTTATGTATATATTTTATTAAAACGAATAGGCCATTGGTGTTTATAATTTCCGGGAAGTGACGTAAAAAAATAAATACACCTCAATAAAAAACATAATAAAGTTTCTCTCGAGTTGGGCCTCAGGCTGTAAACTGTTACCTGAGAGTACAAAACGACTTATTTCAAACGACAAACTTGTGCCCAAATAACTTCTAACAGCTCTAAACTCGCTTTGAGTAGTGAAGTGACTGTTTTGGTAAAAAACTCGATTCGCCGTATTTATTTACGAGGCCCTTGGCTTTTCGATAATAAACAAGAGGCGAATCGATGTTGTACGCTCCTATTTTGATTTCGTTCATGTGATGGTGTAACGAGAACTAGAGAGATGGATTTTTATACCAAATTTTTAAATTCAATGAATCAATCAACAAACCCGTACATAATTTTTTATAATACTTACAATTTTTCAACTATCCATGGGAAAAATTAAGACTCCTGGGTGAACTTGTTAACTTTAATAAAATATGACGCTGTTTTAAAATACTTTTAATTAATTAACACATGTAATTACTTGAAAGCTTTCAAAATGACTTCAAACTGAAGTAATTTTGCCTTTAGCGATGGCAAATTTAATGTAAAAAAATTACTTTCATAATTTGTATTTATAAATACCTACATGAAATAAATGATTTAAGTTTGAGTTTCAACCGCTGAATTTTGCGCGGCTACGATTTCAATAGCGCCAATCAATCGTTACACAATCAAGGGTCACGACTCGATCTTATTACTTGATGTAGTACACAGAAAACATGTATAAATCTGGGATTTAATCAGTTACTATCAGTTTACCTTTCCAGCCCCATCCGTTCGATAGGGTTACTCTATCAAAGGATTTGAGAATTTATAAAGGAAAAAGCGTAACACAGGACTGTGTACATTTGGATTCGCTCAATAACTTTTGAAAGGCCTGAGTGAACGGAGTTTTAAAACGAATTTACCGATGTTTGTTTTACGAAGTAATTGGTTTAGCTGCAGGCAGGAGGCAGGTTGCCGCTTATAAACAAAGGGTGGTAGATTATCTAATTGAAATTTGTTTAGCATCAACTGTTGTATGTATATGTATAAACATATATACATACATACATAACATTGATTCTGCGTCAACTTTTGTTCACAATAATTGATGCTATCGATTGACGAAAGATGTAATTATAATTTTATTTAATCAAATAATTAAATATTAACGTAATATCTACTAGAAACTAATATAAGGCACAGGGACTATAAGGGTAAATATCGAAAAAGAACATCTACGAGTATAATGCAATTACAAGCTGTAACCCCCTTAATTGAAAGCTTAGTTTTTAAGTTCACAAAGTTCATTCAATTCGCAGCCACTAAATTGTTTGAGTCTTGAAATTGAAATGGTTTAAGAATCCAAATGTCGGAATTTCTTATGCGACAGATAAATGTTTGTTCTCGTGTAATGGGTGTTATAGTGACGTGTTATTTGAATTGTTCATACCCGCGACTCAGGGAATCCTTGTGTGAAGGAATGTGTTAGCGTCTATTTCGTAATATGTAACGACAACCAAGAGCCGATGATTTAACGTGCGATGCATGGAAGCGCTAGAAATTCCAAATAGCGTCATGTGACCTACCACAGCTGAACTCGGTCAATCAATTATTGACAAAGGTACGTACCATTAGTTGATTACTTTTACACGTCTGCTCTGAATAAAAACGGTCAAGTGCGAGTCGGATTCGCACACGTAGGGTTCCATTGCAACAAGTGATATTAACTTTATTTTTTGACAATAACAAGATGGCCGACAATTGTAGATGGTTTCATATAAGTACGGTCAAAGATGTTTTTTACATACTGTAGCAGGGTGTGCACTATTGCATGTTAAAAATACATCATCATCTTCAGCTGCATACAATTTAATAAGACTATAGAACGGTAATATATGATACTATTACCGTGACTATAGTAAGACAATTTTTATTACTTTTTAGTTAGTTTTTTGGTAGCCCAGCATTTTTTTATATTTCAATTAGAAATATAATGTACCAGGTAAACATAAGACCACATCGCTTACAAAAACAAAAATACTATAGGTCGCATATCGCCAACGGAGCACTTGTGTACCCAACGAAGTACCACACGTGCCTACAGATTAAGAAGATAAGACACGACCAATCCTACTCCTGTTGTATGCTCGGGTTAAAATGTTAATAAGTTAACCTACAATACAATCATTATGGTGGAGTAAACCAGGTTGGCACGCAAAGCCGTCGATCGTTGATAGCAGTCGTCAGGCCACGTCGGAGGCCTTTGGGTGGCCTAAACTCTTCCGACACTTGGGCCACTAACCCCTCCACAATGAGGAGGGACCCGTGAGTAGCGTAATGAACAATTGGGTTGAAGGCAACAAACTACAAGTTATCTAATGTTAATTTAATCAAAGTGTCAGGGGATCCTTAGACATGTTAAACTCCCTACTCGTGGTACACCTTACTTATAGGGCGAGGCTGTATACTAGATTATTCCTGGCGGCATCAGCGACGTAATTAGGGCTTCGTACCCAAAGAGTGACAAACCGAACCCTATTAAATTTCCTTCGCTGTCGTCTGTCTGTCATAGGGCTTTTCTTTTGAAAGGAAACAGGACCTTTTGAGCGGAACAGATACCTGTTCCTGTAACTGAACAGTACACTGAACGGAACAGATAACCTGACAGAAATTATTGATCAGAGTACTCACACAGCACCGTGAGGTCGATTTCTGCTTTCAAAGTGTTGCTGATCATAATGTTCTTGGCTTCGCAAGTGTATCTCGCCTTGTTGTCAGACGCGTCCGCCTTGAACGACAGCACGTTCTCCGACATACGGCCGCTGGTTCTGTAACAAATAAGATAATTTTAGATATTTTAGTACGACACAGCTTTGGGGTGTAAGGGGCTTCCACCGTATTTGAGTTCAGGCCGGCCTCCCCTGCTGAACCTGTTGAACAACGGACCCTCAATTGTTGAAAAATACACCATCGAAGTGGGAGAAAGGACTATTAGTAATAACGTTAATTTTAAGAGATTTCAAATTACTTATTGCGGACATTGTTATAAAAATTCTACCGAAATTGCTTGGGTAAATACAATATAAATTCCAGGTAACCGTGCCTACAAACTAAGAGACGGTCCCATCCCCTGAGGGGACCGGAAATAAAATGGGCATGAAAAGAATTAGCGATATTCCAGGCATCGCGTTTTAGGCGTGGAATTCTGGAAATTCCGGTGTTACGATACGTACCGTTATTATTCCAATTCCATTGGGACTGGATGGCCAGTTGACAGTATTGTTTGGTATTGGCGCTCTGAACATTCAGAATAAAATAAACAGGATATAAATTGTAACTTAAAACCCGCCCCCGCAAAATTCGCGCTCAGAAGTACCTACGTAATATATTTATATATGAAATGTGCTAACAGTAACCCCTGAAATTTCAAAAAAATAATTTTTACTTTGAATTTATATCCTCTAAACGGCATCAGATTGAATTTTGTATGTCCAGCGGATGATCAAGACCAATTTATTGATACCTCATTTGATATTAAGTGCGGTGTATTTTATATTAGATGTGCACGCGTTTGCATGGGAGTTTTTCTCGGCTAAGTTCAAGTCCTTTAGGAATTCCAGAATAAAAAGAAGCCTATATTTGGCAACATATAAACATATAACCTCCTCTATTTTCTAGCGGAGTTCCCGTTATAATCGGTCAACCGTTCACATATAGTGGAGTAGAAAGAAAAAAAATTCATAAATGGTAAAATTGATATCAGTGAGTCGTAAAATCAATATTTATCATGAAATTTGTCAAAAAATATATAGGTACAGACAGAATACAGATTTAAATTATTGTATATTATATAGATTATATATTTAATTCGATCTACCAAACAATTACGTAACTTACACGTAGTATTTAGTTTCCACTTTCAACAGACCGGTAATACGCTACCCTTGGCAGTGAAGTGCCAGTAATCTGATTTATGCATGAACATGATTAAACAGTTACATGCCACAGTTAAAGTGATTTTCAGTAAGCACTATCCTCATATCTGACACGCTTGTGCGAAATCTGTATATTATAATTAAGTGTTTGTAATCGGTAATAAAACTCCGTCCAAATAACGAAAACCAAAAATTATATAGTTCAGAATAACTAAAAAACACATTCTAATAGTAAACCTAACTAAAAAGCAAAAGACTGATATAAGGCTTCCATCCTGTTAAGATGAATTTAATGAACTCTTAATCAATGGGTTTACTACTGGATATTCCAGGATTCGATCTCCCACCTTCAAGCTCCAATATTACACCAGATCGGTGGTACCATTATTGTATTCCCATCGGTGCGTAACACGTGTCCAAATTTTCTATTTATTCAGACGTTTATTTTTTTTAAATGACATTGAAAATATATTTCGTTGTATATTTTATGTACTTTTGTTTGGGTCTTACACACCGATGTAGCTAATCACACTGTCAATGACTCTGTTAATGTCCATTTAGTAGTTATTATTCTATTCTTCAAACATTAACAGCATTAAGAAGGCAGTTCGGTTAGCGCAGGGATACTGAAATCCCTATGCAAAATGACGTAACCAGCTCCCTCACAATTTCAAGTTATTTAACTTTTAAATGTAACATTGTCCGTCGGTATCTCTTGCAAGAATTATTCATCCGCCGAAAGTTTCCAACTAGTCTTAGCTTCGAGAGATTTTGTAATATTTATAGAAAATATACAGAGAGGTTAAGGGGAGCTCTAAGTTTGCAAGTTTGCGCACTCGTGGAAGCCTTCAAGGATTAACTTTCTAGTTCCGCGCAATTTTCTGCTCAAAGAAAGCTTAGCATGAGATTTTTAATGATGGACTACAATAACTTATAATGATTTAAGTATTTGCAATCCCCTCAGTTACAAGTTGCTACATCAGCTTAAGGATTTTTCCCACTTCTAGTAGGGATGAAGTTTTATATTAATTTTAGATTCTATCAGATTTATGGTGATCTTTATAGACGAATAAAATAATTAAACAAAAATAAGTACGTTTCCAAAAATACCTAAATATAGGTTATAGATTTCTCCAAAACCGCTGTAACGATTTCAATAAAAATTTGCTACTTAAGAGTTTATTTGGGTCAATGAATTAAAAATCATATATAATTACGGTCTTTAATATTATAGGCCGCACAAATAAGCCAGAATTCATTGTATTATCTGAAATTAAATGTAGTAAATTGATACACACTACACAATAGACAGGGCCGGTCGATTAAACTAGTGTTTAATATGCATGACTATTTTATTAGTTAAATGGCGACGGACATGGCCCTTAAAAGCTACGCAGTCGTCGAAACTTTTCTGCGACTACAACACATTAGGAACTTCATTTCTAATGTATACAGTTTCAGGATCCGCTATTGTCGTACTAGGGTGGCTACATTTTATTATAACATACCGAGATAACCAAATAAAGGTTAATAAGTTCTCACGATTTGTGTGCGTTTATAGATATTTTGAGCCCGTTGCACACCAGTTAAAAGCGTATAGTAGGTATAGTATAAGATACAAGAATAAAATTATTCAACATCGGTTCTGTTTTGTATAGTTCTTAATTTTAATTCAAATAAATTATAGAAGGGAATGAAAATGAAATTAAATAATGCATTGTGACTATTGTCTCATAACGTTTAATTCCCCTTCACATTATGTACATACATTAACATAGTTTCAAGATAATATTAAACTATGATTATAGCCTAACATTTGAACATTATTCTGTAATTCGGCAAGGATATAAACAACTTATGTTTAGTATATCTTCTTCGCTTAAATAACTCAGTATCCGTAATAATATCATGATTGCATTTGCTATATATGACTAAAAGAATAAATAGAATTTAAAAGTGAAAATCAACAGAAATAAGAAAATAATATTGAAAAATGCTAAAATAAATTGTACGAGTAATTCTATCTAACTATAGAATAAAATGGAATATCACAAAATGGCTAACTGCGACGGAGTCTGAATCCAATATTCTACAACCGGGAATATCCTTTCAAATACTGATCATCTGGAAACCCTAGTCAGGGGAAAATTGTACAGAATATCAAAAGGGGAACGTGATTAAAATTCAAAGATGTTTTAAGAGGGTTGGGTAGGTTACTGAACGAAGTTTTTGGATTTCGTTGGTTAAAACATTTGTGTTTGTGCAAAAACTATTTGGATTAAGTAAAAGTGAATTAGTGTAGACAGAGACACATTTGATAGCGAATACAGTATCGGGCATTCTGTGAAAATTTCAAGTACAGGACAGTCACACAGCGGAGGCATATTAATAGGGTTGTGTTTGTCATCCTTTGGGTAACATTAAGTTTTGGGTTACATCAAGAAACATTGATGAAAACACGTTGTCGCGTATTCAACATTTGTTATAAATAATGGCTTCTGTCGAGGTGGGCGGGGGTTACTCGAAGAAACTCGCGTGGCGGCGTTCCAGTAGCAGAACTATTCTGAATGCTAGCTCTGACGTCACGCACTTACGTCACGCTCTGACGTCAGCGGAACGGGAAACTTTTTCGTCCGCGCTGTCCATCAATTTATAACCGTTTATCATGTCAAAATAATCTAAACCTACAATCTTTGCAAATTTTTAATATGAGCAGGATTTGGTATCGATAGAGGATAATAAATTACTTAATGTCTCGGGTGCGTGTTAGTGCGCGGAATGAGGGCAGGCTATTAGTTAGTGTTAGGGCTCCCAATTGTATTTTATGTACAACCTAGAAACCTCCCTTGCTTCGGGAAACCTACGCTTAATTTAATACCCACACATGCGAAGCTACAATATTTTTTGATTATCTTCATTATTTGTTAATCGATTAAAAGTCTTTTTTTACGTGTATAGCCGGCAAATGAGCTTCCTGATGGAAGTAGTCGCAGTCGTCCAACAATCGCCAGTAACACCGGAAGCATCACCCATCCTTTATTGACCAAGGAAGAGGAAAGAAAGAGATAAAAAAGAGAGAATACTACAAGTCGTTTAGCGGCTGACACAAGCAAAACTAAACACCAGTGATGAAGACGCATCCAAATCAGTTAAACCGAAACGACCATACATGCTTACAACGCAACGGCTTAAAAACTCAAACCGACTAACAAGCAAAAGATTCTATAAATCATAAATTGCGTTAATAAGTAACCTACTAAACGTTTTTTCAAATATTTTTTTATGTAGACATTGATAAATGACAGTTTAACTATACGTATAGGTTAAATTGTTACGGACATTCATAACATCCAAGTCTTTCGAAGCGAAAACAGTATTAGTAGCAATCATATATCTAACAACGGATCGGGCCCAGACGTTTTTGTCAATCACTTTCAACAGTTACGACCAATTTATTCTTCTGTTACGACTCGCAAGATATTACGCAGCACTCAATATCTACTAATATTGATTTAACCTCATGTTATAGAGTAAAAAACATATAATGTTATTGGACTTGAGCCTTAAAAGCTTTTATTTAACTGGCAATGTTTTTTGTTTATTTATTTCATGTACACTGTAAATATCAAAGGGAAGGATATAAGTAATATATATTTCACATAGGGTTTTTATCCCAATAGCCAACAAACAAGTGGAGTCACCTGGTGGTAAGTGATCACCGCTTCCCATGGACATCTGTAACACCAAAGGCATCATCCATGATCCTTGGCCAAGAGAGATGGATAAGGAAATGTAGAATGAAAGAGTTAGCTTTCAAGCACCCGCGGAAACATTTTTTCAATCAATTAGTCACTCGCTCAACTAACAGGACTAACTATCAATTGCAGTTCCTGCCCCACTCCTCGTACTTAACAAACTAACCAACTAAAGTTCACACTTTGCTAACTGGACTAACTATCCTAGTCCTAGTACATTTGATTCTTGTTCTATGTCACAGTTGTCATGGGCGACAACGGGAGGGTGGCGCTGCGTGCTCGTTTGCTATCTTAATTCCATAAAAAAATTGTATCTAACAAATATAAATACGTGCTTTTAGTTTTTAAGTTATTAATTCATTTTATTTTAATCCACCCTTCACTGTATGGTTTAATCGTTCTGCACTATAGCTACAAAGATAACTATTTCTAAACGCACCCACAATAAAAAAACTTAAACAGTGACCGCATCTTCTCTAGGGTCCGTGGGAAAACCACCCAAGCGTGGGCAATAGCATCCTGCCCACTCTACCGTGTTCAATGGGCATTAGAGATTCAATGTGCTAGAATGTTATTTACGTTGGGATGTTATTGCTTTTAAATTAGAAAAGGTACTTTATCAAATTGTCCGTCTTGAATAGTAAAATGTTTTGATTGCAGTTTGGTGATGTTAATTAGAAACTAATAAAAAACTGGCAAGTGTATTTTATACATAACGAGCTGTGCCAGCGACTTCGACCGCGTAGAATTAATAAAAAAACCAAAATAAAGGTAGCCTAAGTTACTCCTTATGACATCAGCAATCTGCCAGTGAAAGTCCCGTCAAAATCGGTCCAGCCGTTCCAGAGATTAGCTCAAACAAACAGACAGACAGACAGATAGACAGACATAATTAAAAAATATGTTATTAGTATATGCACCGTGTATACATTCATATGCATTTAGTAAAAAGCGGTTATTTTAATATTACAAATAGACACTCCAATTTTATTTATTTGTATAGAAGATGTGTCCTAAACTGAAAGTTTTGTCTAAGTCGCAAAAGCTCGAGTCGCAAGTCAAGAGCGCAAGAGATCAAGTCGCGCTAACGAGCATCAAACGCATTTACAGTCAACTGGGGCACAGGTATCAACTGCGGTCTGCCCCAGTTCCCCGCGGCTCTGGTTACTGACCGCAAGCCTGGCCGCTATCACAGGTGGGACTCGAGATGGAATCCTGTTACAGAACATTTCTCACGGTACAACATTGATGTAATTGTAATTTTCTTTGATTAAGTTCGGACGGCGGTGTCCTGCAAACGCCTCTGTCTTATCATTAATGTGATAGTAGTCAATCACCTACGGTAAAGGAACGAATAAAATGACAAAACTGGTATACAATAGTTTTATATAATATTTCCTGGGGTTTGAAGTTTGCCAATCTGCACTTGGACGACACGATAGATTGTGGTATTTACAATACAATAATAAAAAGCGCGTGAAATGTATAGCTTTTACACGTTATTATTCCCGTGTACCCATCTAATAACGCGTTCACAGCTAACGCCGTTTTTCTAACACAATGTAATGGATGTTTAACGAAAATTTCTATTATGTTGATATATTTATTTTGTTTCGTTTCCCTGTACAACAACTTTCGTTCTGTTGTACCTACTTTTTATTTTTGTTTCATAAACAAATTATGTCATATATTCGTAGCCCCGAAGGCAATGCCTGACCTCAATTAAAATACTTTTATAATACAACGTATCGTTTCCTATAAATTCGACCTTTCAAGATGTAAAAATGTTTTCTTAGGAACGACACAGGATATGTTTCCTTAGGATACGAAACTTTTACAATTTATCATGAGTATTTAGGGGTGCTGGTCTGTTTGAGGCCCAAAGGGATATCCATTTTGGCTTACAAATTGTACATACATACATAGGTAGGTACTGTTTAAGTTAGGTACATATTAAGTTAGCTACTAAACGACTCCGCTGCGGTCTTCCTATCCGCACTTGGCCAGCGTGGTGGATTGTGGGCCTGTATATCATATTGTAAGAGGAGACCCATCCCAGCAGTGGGACAGTTATGGGTTGCGATGATGATGATGAATGACTTAGCGACAAATATGAAAACCGGGGAAAACAAGTCCTATAAGAGTAGTCGTTTGTAATCAAATTCTTATATAAACTGTTGAATAAAATAAGAATCAATATTATGTCACATAGTTAAATAACTGTTTTTCATCTCTTACATATGCTCGTTTATCTGATTATCATCACCACCCATAACTGTCCCACAGCTGGGTACAGGCCATATGGTTGAACTCGTTGGCCAAGTGCGGATTGGTGTACCTACTTCACACACCTTTGAGAACATTATGGAGAACTCTGCGGTGTGCAGGTTTCCTCACGATGTTTTCCTTTACAGAAGCAAGTGATAATTCAATTCAATTTTTTTCAAAATTACTGCTCTTATCGTTTATCGGATATTAAAATAAAAATAACTAAATATGGATGATACAAACCAAAAAGGTACAAAATTTTAGAGTTACTTAAAATTAATATCTATGGATTAAACCACTTTACTGGAACGAGTTGACAAATTTACAGTTTAGGAGTTAGAACTACTTATAATTATTAGTAACAAATTCAATTTACGAAGTTCCAACTCCAAAGTAAATGTCGCGACAAAATGTACTAACTGCCGCGACGATTTCACGGGAAAATGAACTTTAGCGACAGGTAACAAAAGCGAGTTCGGTGTATTAGGCTAAGAGGGCGCGTGAAGTATTGAGTGAGAGACAGTACGCCTGAGGGGCGTTAATTGCTATAACTATTTTCCCAATCGAACGGCCTTATAACTAATTAGGGTAGGTTGCTAGTGTAGGCTGTAATCTAGTAACGACCCACTACTGAGCACCGGTCTCTCCTCATACTGGAACCCAGAACAGAGGTTCTCAAACTTAATTTATCTACCGCCTACTTTGAAAGTCAATAATTTTTCAGCGCCCCCCAACACCCCCTGAACAGATTCAGGGTTCGAACGAAAATAGGTAGACATCTGCAATTTTTACAGAATACGTGTTACTGTGGGCGATATTACAACAAATGATAAAAACGTAAAAAAGTTAGGTCCTAAAGGGGATCCCGATACAAGTAACTTTAAAAAATGTTTTTTTTTAAACTCATAAACCGTTCGAGAAATTTCTACAAAGTACGTGTCACTAAACTAAAGCCTCCG